>OX387218.1:9039233-9639233 GCA_947561695.1 Tyria jacobaeae | reverse complement strand
GGGTCTTGAGCAGCATTTCTCAATGGGGTTGTAAGAATCTAGTCGTGTTCAGTGCCAAGAAAACACAGGCGTGTGCGTTTTCTAACAAAAAGTCTCCATTCCTTCCCCTTCCTACTCTTCAGAATACTCAACTGCTACTGCAGGATAGGCTTAGTATATATTATGGATATTTGCCGGGATCTCAATCCGCGCGATTAGAGGTGAGGTGGGTGAGACGGTTCTCTCGCCCGAGCAACTGTGTCTTTTATACAAGACCCAGGTTCACTCCTGCGTAGAGTACTGCTCTCATCTTTGGGATGGCTATGCGCAGTATTTGCTTGACGTTCTCAATCGGTTGCAGCGGCGCGCAATCCGCATTATCAACTGTCCTGAGGTCACCCAGTCTCTTGAGCCTCTGCAGTTGCGAATATATTTTGCCTCTATGGCAGTCCTCTATCGCCTACATCACGGAGAGTGTTCTGACGAGCTCTTCCAATTGGTCCCACCTTCTCCCTTCCTCTACTGGACTACACGTGCTGACTTGAGGAGTCACCGTTTGAGCGACGAAAATATACGTACCCGAACTAAACGATTTGGCTTTTCTTTCCTGTGCCGATCGGCGAAAGCGTGGATTCACTACCAGCGCACGTGTTTCCTTACCACTTTGATCCCGGGTCTTTTAAGCGGGGTCATCTCACCAGGCCGCCATAGTGAGATTCACCTTGCTGCATTGACTAGACATGCAATGAGGATGGTGAACACCACTCTTGGACTCCACTTTTTGCTTTCCATCAGGCAAAGTGGAGTGGAGTCACTATGGTAAGCTAATGTATATAAAAAAAATGCGAATTTCGTAATCATAAAAATGGTTATTTAATAGATTAGGGGGAAAATGATGTTTAGCATTGTTACTTAGAATTACCTATCAAACATACATGCATATATACACTCACGTCTATATCTCTAAATTGGTAGGTAGAAGTATATCAAACGCCATTAAGCTAAGGTATCGGTCCTGCGATCAAGTGGTTGCGGGTTCAAACTTCACCCAGTGCACTGCAGTTGTGAACCACCCCTAACACAAGAATTTAGCTTACCTAAGGGGTTAACAAGAATACTAGTAATGTGTGACCCACGTTGCTTCTTTTCTTTAATAAATATATAAAATAATATTTATTGAAAATATAACATAACAACACTTTAGTTCACCCAAGTGCAATTTCCAGCTAAGTCACCTAACATATACTGTTGTACTGTGAAATATAGTTAGGTAGATCTATATACCGCCAATGACAACTCTACTAATCAATCTTATTTCTAAAATTGTTTACGGACGACGGAAGTCACTTACCATGAGGTGACCCGTCTGCTCGTTTGTCCCCCCTATAGCAAAAATAAAAATATTGTAAACCGATATCAAACGTCACCGAATAAACGTTAGTGTTGGAAATTATTTTGTTTACCCATTTGAGTTTAGTTTGTTGGTTAAACGCAGTCCCAATATACATACATGCATCGAATTCATACCGGTAGCTTTGATTTCGAATATTTTTTTCTTTTACTATTACAGCTACTTTTTCTTAAGACTACCATCCATTTTACTGAATGCACTAAAGCGATATGCACATTTGATAAATAATCCCTATAGTTTAAAGTATAACACTCTTAAAACTATAGATTGTACAACTTAGGCAACGCATCTAGAGAAAAAGTTACATAAAAATGGACCTTCTTTAGTTTTAAATTATATATTTACGAAATACAATTATGATTTTTATATATCTTCTCTTTTGCATTACAATAGTATTGTACTATGTATAAAATGATTTTTTTTTGTTTTTGCTTATCTTTTTTTTTTGGAAGAACAACTCCAGCATTATGAATCATTCCTGTGTAGCGGAGGGCTTTACAAACATTCAATCAAAGGACACAAAGAACACCTAGACACGGGACAACCACTTGTGGATCACACAAAGATTTGACCCGTGTGGGAATCAAATCCACGATATCCGGTTCAGTAGTCAGGATCACTAACCAGTAGACCAACATGCCCGTCGAAAATGTTGTTTATATAGCAAAGCTATATGGGCTTCTTTAACTTGTTACTTTACTATAAAAAGCCAGCCGATAACGTTTTTTTATATATAAATCTTTTCCCTTCACGTTAGCGTAGTTTTTATGCTTATATTTTTTTTTCATTAAAAATAAAATATATCAGTGGTATAGTAATAGTGCTTATGTAGTCACTCGTAAATATTAAAAAAGCGGTGGGCAGGCGTGTATTAAGCAATTTGCTCACTGCAGGTCACTGCTGAACAATGTAAGCCATAGTACCTCGTCCCATGTATCGTTTATTCTGAAATATGATTTTCACAATTTAATATTAAAGCTTTATGCTATAAAGGTAGGTATACTGTCACACTGTCAAGAAATATTGGCATAAAGAAAGACATAACACAGTAAATGTATCATGAATGTTACAGTGTAGAAGATAACTTGTTAACATTATATCACACGAGTATCAACACAAAGTGTATTTATAAATAACGGTAATTTCGAAAGTTTGTCAAATAAGGTTTACTTCGCAAAAATTTTACATCAAGCTATAAAAGCTTCAGTCATCGGTGTTCAACAAACAGTTGTAGAGAAATATTTAACTACTGACCTTTTATTATATGCCTGGCTTAACTTAATAATGCGAGATAGAAAAGAATTGCTTGGATAGAAAACATAATGAAAAATTATAAGCTATGCTAATATTTATAAAGTATTTAAATTTTTATTACAGCCGATTGGGTTCACTGACACGTTTTATTATGTGCTATAAGTCGTCAAACCGAAGCTATAGTAGGTAGGTATATCTAGAAGAAGGGAGAGGTACTATTTACTAGCCGGCCGGCGGCGGGGTAGCTTTTGAACCGTAGCTAGTTAGTAGTGAGAACGACTGAAGATGATTAGAACTGAAATTGTTTATTGCGTATCGTTGTTGTCATCTCATCCCTGATGATTGGGGGGACCGGAAACTATTTGAAGCGCTGGGTTCCTTATAGGGGTTGTCTTCGCAGCTCACCACTGGTCTGTGATCTGTCGAAGATAATTCCCAGATAATTGACCTTCTCCGGTAATTTCTTCGGCGGCTACATCGACTTCCATAGCGTTTTCAAAAGTAATGGGCGGCTATATTCCTAGACAGTTTCGTGATAGATCCTCCAGACTGTGTGGACTGAGGGCTTTGGTGGGCCAACAGTAGGTGCGGGATCCCTGAACACAAGTAGCAACGTTCTGTGGTCTGATTCGAGATCCTCGAGCACTTCGATCAAATGGGGCGTGCCGCGAGTTAGCTCACAGTTGAATGTTGACTGCGTCTAGCGCGGACGTGTCGTGATTTCGTGCAATTCTAGGGCTGGCGATATTGTACGCGACGACGTACGCTACACCATATTCCAATGATTACAAATAAATATTGAAACAGTCTATACATAGGTATATAAGCGCATAAGCAATTTACGCGCAGGTTCGGCCGCACATGGAATACTGTTCTCATCTCTACGCAGGTGCACCCCAGTACCAACTTTTCCCTCTTGACCGCATTCAACGGAGAGCGACTCGCATCATCGACTGCCAAGATATTTCTGATCGACTTGACACCTTGGCGTTGCGTAGAGATGTAGCTTCACTCTGCATCCTCTATCGCTTGTATCATGGGGAGTGTTCAGAGGAATTGTTCGGACTTATACCGGCTGCTGGTTTCATCCCATCACCTGGACGATTGGCACTCCACCAATGTGCGCTTCTCCAGAAGCTTTTTGCCTCGCACAACCAGCTTATGGAACAAATTGTCGCCTGCCGTATTTCCGAACCGATACGACCTTCAAACCTTCAAGAAGAGAGCGTACCTCTACCTAAAAGGCCGGCAACGCACTTGTGACTCTTGAGTTGCGGGTGTCCATGGGCGGCGGTAGTCACTTACCACCAGGTGACCCGTCTGCTCGTTTGCCCCCTATCGCATAAAAAAAATAAAAAAATATAATGAGATCATAAGTAATGCTTTTCAACGAAATGAAAAATGAAATATATTTATTAATGTGAAAGCAGTAAACAATATTTGCACTCCTCAACTATTACATTGTTTTCACATTTAGGATTACAGTGCCAGTCATCTTTTTTATATTATTATAAGAATATTAGATAATCAAATATATACTTGTAAAAGCAATTAAAGTCAGCGTTGACAACTGTGCTACAGTCACACACACTTGTGTATGGATTCTTTTCGTTGGAGGCTAGCGTCCTTCATCAAGAATCAAGATTCCATTGTTGTTAAAAAAAAAGAAATGTTGTTATAATATAAAAGTGTAAGTGTGTGCGCATGTTTTTTATTAGTTTTGTTGTAGTTCGATTGTAAAAGCCGTCTTGGCATTTCTTAAGAAATAAAGAATAAATATTGTTCTATATTTGCTACATTGTATCAATGATCACTAATTATATTAAATATAAATAAATAAGTAATATATATGTAATAAATATAATATACAATTTTTAGTTTTATTCGGTTTCGTAATTGGTTAGTCTACAATGCCTTTATAATCCATCACAAAAAGCTCTGTATAAAAGTTTAGTGCTATATCTCCGTGGTGAACCTAACATGGCTTTCAGCATTGCTCTTTGGGCCCGCTCTAAAGGGATGGTACTACCCTTGGACGTTCCTCCCCAAGTTACAATACAATATCGTAGCAAGTTGTGTACAAGAGCATACTAAGTAAATAGAAGCGTTTTAGTATCTACTGAATTTCCTAGATTTTTGAACACTGTGATCAGTTTCATTATGTGGCGTAAAGATGTTTAAATATGTATGAACCAATTTAAAGAGTTGCCAAAAAAATACCTAAATATTTGATGCGTAAGAATTGGACAATTGCACTTAAGCAGTGATTTACAGGGTACATATGTGCTCTAACCTGAAAATCTGATGGTGGTTGGCTACTAGAACGGTAATAAATTGTAACATACTTGGTCATTAAGCCAATTTATCACCACTCTGAGTGCATTTTCTGCATAGTACAGGGAATCTTTCCTATCACGCCCATGGACAACTAAAGCTGCGTCATGAGCATATTCTAATGGGTTAATTCTAGTTCTAATTGGTAATGGGTCTTTACATAATAGTCGTACCAAGTAATGAAACATTGATATCGCGATTCATAAACGTTTTATTTGAGTTGTGAAACATTCACTTAATCTTATTCAGCATGATACCGCATAAGGAACTAATTTAGGGAGTCTTAAGACGATATGATTAAACGGTGTAACAGCATGTTAATAAGTTGTCGGGTGACAGTCACCCCACTAACTCCCGTATGAAACATATGACCATGATTGGCGGAGCTACATTATACCCACATTATTACATTCCCGTCACGTTCAACGTACGCTTTTATCAAATAAATGTATACGATACATTCCTAATGTCACGTGATTCATCCAATTTGGGCTTGACAGGGTTTTGGTTTGACTCAGCTATTTTAGTCACAAATTCAGAGCGAGTCTATCAACCCTTTCGATCTTATTTATGCAGGCATGAATCGTATGGGATTTATATAAATGTAATGTGATGTTTTAGTAACGGTACGACAACAAAACAATGGGAAAGTTCAGAGGTAAACAGAAGTACTATAAGTGTGTGTGGATACTACAGGATAAGGCATATTAAGACTTCTTTCTTTTGAGTCATTTGTGAGCCCAAGGTTTAGGGTGAGAATGTAAGAGTCTATTGTGATTCAATGGCAATTGCTAATTTAACAACGCAATAGCTAGTATGTGTCTATCGCTGATATATACATAGAATAACAAAAGAAGAAGAATACAATTTTTTGTATTTATGTTATTGTTATGTTTGAAAAGCCTTACGACCAAGTAAGCAATAATTTAGTCTTATATATAATGATGTCACTGGATTTATGGAATATGCTTTTTTTATACTATAGGGGGACAGACGCACAGACGGTTCACCTGATGGTAAGTGACAACCGCCATCCATGGACACCTGCAACCCAAGAGTGTTAAGTGCGCTGCCCGCTTTTGAGGGTCATGAGGGATAAGGGGATGCGGGGAGGGAATGAGAGGAGAGGAAAGAGGGACTCGGGCCTCCGGGAAACTCACTCATTTCGGGGAAATGCAACACAAGCGTTACTTCACAACCGGTTTTCTGTTAGGCCGTGGTATCGCACCGGTCGAGCAGGCAAATTCGTGCCTAAGCATGGCTCTACCACTGGTAAGTATTATATGTTTCATATTATATACACAATATTATGACTTTTATTATTACTTACTTTATTATAACTACCTTGTTAGATATTTACTTATTTCTCGCTCGGTATAAGAACTTGACGATGGCTCTGTTTTGTTTTTGCATACCTGTTAAGATTGATTTCTATTACATGTCAAGCCTTTGTATCAGTGCAAAATAGAAATATTTTCTTTCTTTCTTCCATTGTTAAGTAGCTATTTTATCAAATTTATAAATATGCACTTCGTTGGAGATGCACCCATAGGTTATTTAAGACTAGACTATGTTTTACTTCAAGAAATTGATTATCGCAAATGACGGGAACGTGCAATTTTACTCATACGATAGCACCGGAAAAAGCAAAAACACTTTTATATCATTAAATAACGAATTTAGTGAATGTAGATCCAGAATTATTTAAGTACACCTACTGACATTATTTAGGTGACATTTGTTACGAAACTGCCCAAGTCCATTGTAGGTCAGTCTTTTACGTATAATTTATTGAATTGTCTCATTCGTTTTTATTTTAAGTCTTGTGAGCAGGCATATATGACGGAGCCGTCTACGATAATTGTAAAAATGCGACGATAAGTTTAGCTATGAGGCATGTTCAAAAGAAGTTTGTTTTAAATGATTCTCATATTAAATAATTAGTAACTCAGAGCATCCCAATAAAAGAGTTAACAGTAGCCTACTACCTACTTAAGAGGAAAGGTAATATTGTTATTGGTTTGATTGATTTGGAATAGTAGTTTGTTACTTAAAATAAAAAAAAAACTATTTATTTTTGGTTGAATGTACTAAAAAGCCAGGTATCCGTACCTACGTTAAAAAGGGTCCATCAAGGACAAATATACAGGTAGATAAGGCGAGCCTCTGCCATATATGCGCCAATTTTCGACTCAACTAGACTACGGCCATTTGAAAAAAGAATTGTAAATTGTAGAGTATTTTTGTTTACCTCTATTTAATTTTATTTACAAGTGTTATGTAATTTGCTTGCGCATAGTTGGTATAGAAGCGTTAAAAAGGTAACTGCTTTAACAGATGTAACTTTTGTGTATTGTTATATTAATATAACTTTACTTTGAGCCAAAAGTTTTTGGAGACCAACTTTTGAGACAGTAAGTATTATTCAAGAGGACAGATCTATACTACAGTTTTCTTTCATGTACGTGTAATGATGTAGCTCGATTATTTTACTGTACAACTTGTAATTCGTATCATGCGCTTTAAGGGAAAATACAGTTGTAAACTACATCAATAAATTAATTTCATATTTATTGTAAATTATAACGCAATTAGGATATAGAGCCTGGGCTCTATGATCCTAATTGCGTACGTTTAAGAAAAGTTTTTAATTAATAGTTACAAACTAAAGTACAAAATTAGTCTGCAAAATTAAAAACCATGTAATATATTTTAAAAGTCAACTGTGTAGGGTCTGAAGCGGATATTTCAGTTAATTCGTAAACTTCATAGTACTGAGCTCGCTGGCACCGAGTTAAGACGTTAATTAAAACACTTTGCTTAACTTTTAGTACTGAATTTCTAAAGTACAGCAATAAACTTAATGGCTCAATCAAAGATCAAAACAACCCTATCACAATAAATATATATAATTTAGTCCGTTTGTTGAAGCTAAATGCTCTATAGATTGCGTCGTATTGTTTCAATTATATTTAGCAGCTTTTGTTTGATTGAATGCATTTTCGATTGTTATAATCAAACATAATATAGCAAATTCACTCCTCATAATTTAAATTAATTACTTATTTCTTATAAAGTACCAAGTTTTGTTTCTTATAAAAAATAATGATAATGATTGTTCATAACATTATTACATGATATTCTGTCTGAATAATCATAAATATTATTAGGTTGGCAACTAATAAACCCACCATCTTTGTACACAAATTAATTTAATTTTTTAAGTATACAAAATCAAATTATTTCTCAACTGTATAAGCACCGTCGTTTTCTATCACCTGTCTCCAACGAGCTGGCAGAGACATAATGCCTTCTATTTCAATTCCGTTTATTCCCCACCACACACTTAAAAGAACTTTTTTACTCGTGTTAGATTTTGGCGTCGGTACTCCTGCTTCTCCAGGTCTAAGCCACAGGCGCTTACGCGAAAAATTTATGTACATAACCCACTTTTCATCCCCCGTAATTACATCCATCAGCCACTCATTGGTACGCTGATAACTAAGTAGTTCCATGCACACGTTAGCTCTCTTTTGAAATTGAAACGGCGTCAACTCATGTGGCAACCAAACTGAATATTTCCAGGTCTTTTCTAAAGTGTGGAGTTGATTTTCTACTGCAGTATGAAAACACTGCTGCTCTGCCAGACAACGTGAAGTGAACTTGGGATCCATTTCTATGAGTATTTTTAACTCATCTACGTCTATTGTAGGAGGTTGTCTTGGATGAGGTTCATCAGATAGGTCATAATTTCCATCCTTCTTTAAATCTTCTGAACCAATGTTTGGTGGTATCGTAAGAGAGCACACATTCGCCCATCGTTGCACATATATTGCGCACTGCTTCAGTCGCTTTTCGACTTAAACGAAATTCGTGAAGTAAAAACAGCCGAAGTTCTCTACGAGAAATATCCATAATTTACTGTAGTTTTACTATTCGAGATCTAGTTGTCAACTGATTTGACATACAACTCTCTTTATTTATGTACTATTCCAAGAAAATTGAGATAGTTCTATAACGTTTTAGAACTAATTAGTTGCCAACCTAATATTTAACTAAAACCTGTACACACATAACTAACATATATTCACGCCTGTTTTCCCAAAGGGTAGGTAGTACCACACAAAAAAAAGAAAAAAAAAAGAAAACGTAGTAGCAGGGACGTAATTAACACCCACAATATGACAAATAATAATAACGTTTGCCCATTTTGCCATTGCCAGCCTATGTTTTGTCATATGTATCAATTAGTGTGTCTATGAATGTCATAAAATGTTCATGATAAATACATAGTCTCAACTGTCTAAATTACGCGAGTTTTTTAAACAGGGAATCTCCTAATCGACAAATAAAGACTCTACAACCTTGATATTTCAGATAGCTATAGAAGCTAAATCCTTTCAAAATCGACAAAAATACTGAATTAAATCACATTTAGACATCATCAGACATGAGGCGAATCTAGAAATTCAAGTTATAATTTACAAGACATTAAGACACGTTTTAATAACTGTTAGTTTCTGTAAAGGTAGATCGTAAAACTACCCTTTCGGGTGGCTTTATTATGAAATGAAATAGCGCCCTGTACGTATTTTTTTATATTTAATATATTTCAGATATAAAATTCGAGGTACTAGTTATGGTCATGGGAAAGCAGCCTGTTAGTGGAAGAAAACATTAAATTATCAAAGTTACTTACTCTTTATACATAACAGCTCTATTTGTTCCTTTGTATATTTATTTAATCACTTCACCTTGTTCAGATTACGTTTATTTACTTGCTAAGAGGCTAGAGGATATTCGGTCTAAGACACTTTATTTGGAGAATAAACGAATAAATCGGTAGAAGTTTACTATGGGTCGAGGTAAGCTGCGAATACCTACAGAGTGAAACAAGCTCTCTAATTAATACGATTAATCTTGTTTTTCTTATATTCGCTTGTATCTTTGTGATAGATTTTATATAACAGATAACAGAAAAAGATACTCGCTAATAGGAACCGAGATGATTTATGAACTTTACTGTTTTATTTTTAATGCATGTTCCAGCCAGAGGTTGTTTCCTCTTCAAGTTTGTTATTACATAATACATACACATGTACGTAGACTCACGCCTATGTCCCCGAAGGTCCATGGTTTGCAAACAAAATGTAGTCCCATTTACGTAATTGGGTGCAAACTTGAAATCAACCGTGCCCATACTGTACATATACTGTCTGATAGGTAACAGTACATTGCCTTAGTCACTATTTACGGAACTCACGGGCAGGTATAGGTTAGCACTGTTCTATTTTACCCAAACCTAAATAAGTTCTTCATACTCTATAAACAACAAAGTTCTTATTTAAATAATTAGTTTGATACAAAGCGGCTATAAACAATGCTTCAGTATGAGAAAATAACGTTTACAAAGCACACATGCTGTATACTGCATCATGGCTGGTTTTTAATATAAATTTAACGCCAGTGCTAGTTATACGCCAACCCATTATTACTGCAACCACTATTCTCTATTTGTACTCGGTGAGGCTTACAGCGCCGGTCACGTCGCGGGATGTGACACGCTGTCATATCGATGTTCGTATTTAATTTTAGTATGCCATTTTGTTGGATTTATAGTTGGATTGATGTAACAACGACAACAAATTTATTTGGCAATTCCTGTTACGTGTACCATGGTAAAATGTATTTCATTTCGGTAATGCCGCTTTAGGCCTCGGTTTTAGATTTTAACACCATATTAATCAGGTTAGTTTCATAGTAATAAGTAAAAATTAGACGATACTTAATCGTCTAATTTTTAAAGCTTTAGGCATCTTTAAAATGTTTTCTGTTATTGTGCTAATAATATTTGAATAGAGGCTGTATAACAGATGTACGATAAAGTTTTTGATAGATATTATGATTTAATTAGTAAAATATATCAGCAGTGCAAGTCATTTAACATATTTTTAATTTTTGGAGGTATGAATTTTTAGTGATGACCGCTAAACAGAACATAAATTATATATTGATACAACATTGTATGCATTAAAACATTTTAGGTAAAGCAAAATGTAACAGGTCATTGAAGATAAACGTAGGCAAGACGAAGATCATGATTGTCGACCGAGCTAAAAATAACTCTCCCGAGGTCACTAAAGTGAACTGTGACGTCGTTTAAACATACTTCTAGCTTGGAGCACTGATATTGAACAGTGATGAATCCGCGGATGATCAAGTCCGCCATGGATTGGCTGAGGAAAATAAGTAGGAACAGAAACATATCAAAGGCCACTAAGATGCGACTCGTCAGGGCATTAGTTTTTTTTTCATATTTCTATATAGTGCTGATACTACGACTTTGAGAGTAAGTAAGAAAAAAAGACAGATGCTTTAGAAACGTGGTGCTGGTGAAAGATGCTTAGCATAATCTGGCCACGGTTCCGAACCAAAGCCTCAATCCTCCAGGAACTTGGCATCAAACAGCGCCTTTCTTCCATCGTCCAAAGTCGTATTCTCCCTCTCTTTGGATATATCACACGTCGAGACGATACATCTGTAAAACAACCTGTCGTGCAGAGAAAAGTTGAAGGCACAAGAGCACGGCACGACGTCCATGCGTTGGACCGATCAAATGAAAACCGCTTTCAATTGTCCACTCCACGAATGTACGAGAAGGGCTGTAGTACAGGACGCATTTCGACCAATTGTAAAGCTTGCCGCCACACCAAGTGTGACGAACACGTCGACTTTGTCAAGAGTGTAACGACGAGAAAGAAAGTTAAAATACCCAGATATTGATCTTATATTTATAACATATGTACATGTGTGCGATTAATCAGAATACTAAACGAAGTTCATTAGCGCGTTGATATACTCACGTGCAATTCGAGTGAACTCTGAAAGGTTCTTTTATTAAGATTTAAGTTAGATCATTATGATTGCCATACTATTGCATAGGGTTCAAAATCGTAAAAATAATTCAATAAACAAATAAAATAAAATAGAAAAATGTCATGATTGCATTAGATTATTAACTTACTATTAATATTCTTCCTTAATGAAGAAACTTGGAACATATACGTCGGTACAAAGAAAGGAACACAAAGACCTCTTTATACTCAGAACAGCATACTACGAAGGCATTCTCGTTTTTTATCCGCATATCTATGAGCGCGTTACGGGTTAAGCCTGAGAAATAGTGAGAACTGGTGTAGCTTTAACTGCCGGTATCCCTTCTAGTTGGCTTGCTGAGGTTAGGCGATATATGTCTAAAATGTATGTTGTGGGCAGTGCAAGAAACGTTTATCTGATACAGTAGGTTGGTACACTCTACTTAAAGCTTACATATGTATGTAAGAAGACAAACCTTTCGCAGATTACATCCGAGGGAACCCTGTTAAAATTGATTTATATTTGATTTTGTATTTGGTTCAAATTAGATCTAAAAATTCAACTCGGGAAGCAAGTCAAATACGAACTCGTATTAATTAAAACCTGATTCGGTTCTCAATTCTAAACATTCAGAAGCCAGACGACTTTCCAAACATCCATGGAGGATCTATTCAGTTTATTCAACAAAACATAAACTAAATAAATAAGTTTTTAGTTGAGCTGCATTTTAATTTTGAAGTAGGCAGGTATTTATAATAAAGCTATACAACATAATAAAAAAAATATCGTGACACAAATTTGAAATTTAATTAAGAGATAATGCTAAAGTTTGAAAACGAATTCAAAAGTGATCTAAAACAAGACGTTTTGGCCGCAAAAATTCTGAAATTCAAAATAACTTTTGCTACGTATGTACTTTTACTAGGTTTTTATAAGGCTTAAATTGTTCTTTGGGCTTACTATGAATTTTCCGACACTCGTAGACTCGGAGGACCTGATCAGCGTTTTCTAAATTAAGCAGGACATCCTACTTAAAACAAACCGAATGATGATTGCAATAAAAATGCGTCAACAAAAGTTTTCTGAATGAGAAGCGACGTTATTAATTTAAAAAGTATAATCTAAACGAATTATAACGAGTAGGTACATATTGAATATTTAACTAACATTGCTAATCAAATAAATAAATATTAAGTCTACCTATGTGCGCTAGTACATGATACCTTGTAAAGTTTGATTAACGTTAATCTAACGTTGAAACTTTCCCATTCAATGAAATATAATAAAATACACCGAGAATTAACGCAATATGTATCACATACGCACACGCAATATGTATGTAATATCTAAATATCACGTTAATTCTGAATGTCGGAATTTTATTGTATTTCATTGAATGTGAAAGTTTTAATGTTAAATTAACGTTAATCAAACTTCACAACGTAGGATGTATTTTTGTTTGTTTTCAATAATATTTATTTCTTGGATCGTGTTAGTGACAACTATGTTCAATGCTGTAAACAAGTATCAACATGTATTCTATTTTGAACAGACATTCATTATCTCGGACAGCTTCCACAAGGATTTATTGAAACCTTCATTATGACTGATATCGTACAGTTTCAGAGCAGATATATTAATATTGACTGCAGATTGCCGTAAGCGATGGTCCGAGCGGTATTGCAATAGTTTTTCCCCTTGATGATCGTAGCCTGAGGTCATAAGTTCACAGGTGGCTACTCTCGATCGTTCTTCAGTTACAAATCCCTTATCAAGCTAACAGAAGTTCAAAGTGCACAAAAATCTAAAAGTTAATATACATCGACTCGTTTACACACATTTGTCAGCCCTGAAATCGGGAGAAAGAAAAATGCGAATATCGACATTCAATTTTCCAGCCATGTTTAAACGCTTCGCCTGTCTTTAATAAATAACGATATTTTTCCGTCCTTTAGTAAAAGAAGGCCGTGTCAGCCAACTTGCACATTATTCTCGCAATTATTGCCCTGACTTTGTCTATCATATTTATTATTTGCTTCGAAGACAAACAAGTGGCTCTTGTAATGTGTCTAAACATTATGAGAGGTTGGTATTATTAGTTTTTTTTCGTTCATTGTGTATCAATATTGGAACAAAAGAAACCATTGAGTATTTATTATATATATGTATTTTCTTTCTTATACATCTACAAAGTTATATATATTCTTGGGGTTTGTTAGAGTAAGAAGACGATTTAGATTTTTATTTGATCTATTACATTTAGAAGACCCTAATAATTGTTTTAGGATACAAAAATAGGGTAATGATTTTATATAAACAAATAAAATAAATGAGTAGAAATATTATTTTAGTTAGTAAGTACTTCTTGCTGTCTTCCTTCGAAATGTTACAAAAAAATATTTTTCTATTGTAGTAAGCAAATAAAATGACAATAAGCAGAAAATAATAAACTAAAAATAGTTCTAGATTAGCCGATGTTAATCATTGGTAAATATTGGTTATGTTGAACGGAACCCAACGTCTAGTAATAGTTGTTTTAGATTAGTTAAAATTGTTTAACAATTGTTTCAAATATAAGTAATAGACACAGCTCAGACATATTATACACGAGCGTCTGATTCCAAACTAGAAGAGCTTATACTATAGTAACCAGATAGCTCAAATAAATACTTAAATACTTTTAAATTATTACACATTTTAGAGAAATTACAACCATATACAGAACAAAGGTAGAGCTAGCTGGTAGAGCCATGCTTAGGCATGAATGGGCCGGCTCGACCGGTGCAATACCACGGCCTCACAGAAAACCGGTTGTGAAGTAACGCTTGCGTAATAAGTAATAAGTAATTTTTAATAAGTAATTTTTGTAACATCAGGGGCTTACATTCTAACCTCGACACTGTCCACCACCACCTTGAGACAGCAAAGCCGGCCTTGCTCTTTTTAACCGAGACGCAGATATCATCTCCAGCGGACACATCCTACCTCTGCTACCCTGGGTACGGACTGGAACACTCCTTTATTCCTAAGGCTGGTGTATGCGTGTATGTTAGAGATAATATCACTTCTCGCCGCCTCGGCAATCTTGAAGGTAGGGACCTCTCCATCTTATGGCTACGTGTAGACTGCGACGACCATCCCCGCATCTACGTATGCCTCTACAGGTCCCATAGCGGTGATGCCGAAACGGACCGACTCATCGACCACGTCCAAATGGCTACAGACTCAGTGCTCCAGCAGGTCCCATCGGCAGAGATCGTGATTCTTGGCGACTTTAACGCCCATCACGCCGAATGGCTTGGTTCGCGAAAAACCGATCATGCGGGAAATGCTGTTCACGATTTCGCCTTGGCATATGGCTTGACGCAGCTGGTAGCAACGCCTACGCGAATCCCAGATGCAGAAAGCCACGTGCCTTCACTGTTGGATCTTCTGCTGACCTCACATCCTGAAGGCTACAAAGTATCCGTTGAGGCCCCTCTTGACTCTTCGGACCATTGCCTGATTAGGAGTATGGTGCCACTCGTTCACTCGCTGCGGCCGCGAGTTACAGGCAGTCGCCGCGTATGGCACTATAGGTCAGCAGACTGGGATGGAATGCGAACATTCTTTGCATCCTACCCATGGAGACAGGTTTGCTTCTCGCCGGATGATCCCAATGTCGTTGCCGATCCCAATGTCGCGGATGTTGTCCTTCAGGGTATGGAACTCTTCATTCCATTCTCCCTGATTCCCACAGGTGGCAAGTCCCAGCCCTGGTTTGGTCGAACCTGCAAAGCGGCGTCCCGCCGAAAGCAGGAATGTTACCAAGCATGGGCTAATGCAGCGACAGCACGGTATGTAAAGACCAGCACATTGAAGAAGCAATTTAACTTTGCCTCCAGATCCCTCAAAAGAGTAATCGCTGGGGCGAAGTCGGCTCACATCGGCAGAATTGGCGAGAGACTAGTGAGTCTCCCCTCCGGAACTCGTGCATTCTGGTCTCTTGCCAAAGCTGTCCAGGGGAACTTTTGTAAGCCATCCCTTCCACCTCTGCGCATAGGAGATAATTCATTGGCCCACGACGCTAAAGAAAGAGCCGATCTTCTGGGCAAACTCTTTGCGTCCAACTCGACCCTGGACGACGGGGGAAACGCACCGCCGATCATACCGCAGTGCGAGAGCCGCATGCCGGAAGTCCGGTTTACACAAAGGGCAGTGCGTAAAGTGCTTCTTTAACTCGACGTTCTTAAGTCGAGTGGGCCCGATAGAATCTCTCCTATCGTGCTGAAGACGTGTGCTCCAGAGTTGGAACCGGTTTTAACGCGCCTTTATCGGCTTTCCTATTCCCTTGGCGTAGTCCCGCTCTAGTGCACCCAATCCCTAAAAAAGGAGATCACTCGGATCCGTCCAACTACAGACCCATAGCCATCACCTCTTTGTTCTCCAAGATAATGGAATCCATTATGAACTGCCAGCTCCTCCGGTTCTTAGAAGACCACCAGCTCCTCAATGATCGACAATACGGCTTCCGTCGGGGTCGTTCAGCTGGTGATCTTCTTGTTTACTTGACTCACCGGTGGGCACAGGCGATCGAGACCGAGGGGGAAGCGTTGGCCGTTAGTTTGGACGTGGCGAAGGCCTTCGATCGGGTCTGGCACAAAGCGCTCCTTGCGAAGCTTCCTTCCTATGGGCTTCCCGAGAAACTGTGCAATTGGCTCACCAGTTTTCTTACAGACAGAAGCATCAAGGTCGTTGTTGACAGTGCATGCTCCGACTCCAAGTCTGTTAATTCTGGTGTCCCACAAGGCTGTGTGCTATCACCCACGCTGTTTCGTCTGCATATCAACGACATGCTGCAGATTAGCAGCATCCATTGCTATGCAGACGATAGTACGAGTGATGCCCTTTACACCGGCCGCGCTAACATTTCTCGGGTAAACGTCATCGAAAGCCGATCCAAACTTGTGTCTGAAATCGAAACTTCTTTATCAAAAGTTTCAGATTGGGGTCGACTTAACCTAGTCCAGTTTAACCCCACGAAGACACAGGTTTACGCGTTCACCGCTAAAAAGATGCCATTGGTCGTATCACCTCAATTTGAGAGCACTTACCTAACTGCATCAGCCAGGATCGGAATCCTTGGCGTCGATATATCAAGCGAAGTCCAGTTTCGCGGTCACTTAGAGAGTAAGGCCATATTAGCCTCGAAGAAGCTTGGTGTGCTAAACAGATCGAGACAGTATTTTACTCCGGCCCACCGCCTGCAACTTTATAAGGCGCAGGTTCGGCCGCACATGGAATACTGTTCTCATCTCTATGCAGGTGCACCCTAGTACCAACTTCTCCCTCTTGACCGCATTCAACGGAGAGCGACTGGCATCATTGACTGCCAAGATATTTCTGATCGACTTGACAACTTGGCGTTGCGTAGAGATGTAGCTTTACTCTGCATCCTCTATCGCTTGTATCATGGGGAGTGTTCAGAGGAATTGTTCGGACTTATACCGGCTGCTGGTTTCCGCCATCGTTCTACGCGACAAAATATCCATCCCCATCACCTGGACGATTGGCACTCCACCACTATGCGCTTCTCCAGAAGCTTTTTGCCTCGCACAACCAGCTTATGGAACAAATTGTCGCCTGCCGTATTTCCGAACCGATACGACCTTCAAACCTTCAAGAAAAGAGCGTACTCCTACCTAAAAGGCCGGCAATGCACTTGTGACTCTTGAGTTGCGGGTGTCCATGGGCGGCGGTAGTCATTTACCATCAGGTGACCCGTCTGCTCGTTTACCCCCTATCTCATAAAAAAAAAAACATATTCATCACACAAATATTTGTACTAGGAGTGAATCAAACTCCTAGGCCCACAGGCCCGTCAATTTTGGTGATTAAAAAAAAGAATAATATTATCGATTTGCGGTTTGTGTGTTAACCGCAAATGTAAAACTATTGAAAAACTTGATTATAAAAATACACACAGCAAGTATTATATATTTCTACACGAGAAGTGAACAACAGGATCACACCTCTATTACGGTCCACCTAAACAGCTTAGGTAAATACTGCAGGAGCCTTTATCAGCACTTATAAAACATTTTAAGGAACACTTTGTTTACAACTAGTCCTTAACATCCGAGGGACTAAATAATAGTCAGCAAAATATTGGCTTTGTACACCTCTGCCTGATTGTTTGGAGATACAGGCGTGAGTGTATGTATATATTCTAATATTAAATATCAAATGGTGAATAGAAATTCCATTATATAGCCCCCGATAGTGGGCTATATATGGAATTATTACGTATAATTAATAATAAATATTGTTGTGTTATTAACAGAAAATCGGTTATGAAGCAAGGCTTGCGTGGCATTTCCACAAATTTTGTGAGGTTTCCAGAGGGCCAACTCCCTTTCTCCTATTTCTTTTCTTCTCATGCCCCCTCTCCTCTTTTCCATCTCTTTATCCCCTCTCTCTTCTTTACCCGCCCGAACCCCTAAATCTCTTATCACCCTCAAAGACGGGCACCGCACTTACGACTCTTGAGTTGCAGGTGTCTATGGATGGGGCTTTCACTCACCATCAGGTGATACATTTATTTGTCTGTCCCACACACTCTTAAAAAAAAAATGAGCTTTAAAACGCTTTATTTGTTCAGTGACTTTACAAAATTTGATAGCACGATTTAACTAAGAGATAAACTCCTTAGTAATAATCTTATCTAATGCAGGGGGCATTAGATAAGATTATTACTAAGGAGTTTATCTCATTTAATTAAATTTCACTTAATTTATTTTGACGATGCCCAATTCACTTGCCAAATGCATAACAATTGTAGTAATTCATTTCTTATATCATAAATTTCTCGTCAATTTATCACCTATCAGTTCGATTCGATAATTTCTCTTAATGTTAGGAAACTAACTCTATAAAGTATGGATAACTAATTTTCTGAAAGTGATCTAGGACTTTCTGAATGTTGGAATTTCATAAAAAAAAAATCGTGTGTTTCTCGGTACACATTGAACCTATCGGAGTGTTTTTGTTTTGTAGCGTAGTAAATAAGTCATAAGATCAGATCATTCTAGACAACAAACAAACAAACAAGATATAACTAGGATATAATCGAACTCTTGGTCTAAACTTATCTACATATATAATGTATGTAGGTAAGTGTTATATCATGGTAACTTAGAGCAAGACTTGGAGCTCGTTATCTCTGCGAGCGAGACATTTACATTGTAAACTAAAACTTTTATCTGTGGCTAACTGTTGCCTGCGGCTTCACTCTCGTAAATTTTATTTTTCGTCCCCTCGAGAACATACTTATTTTTTAAATAACATATACCCTACATTCTACTCTGTGCCTTTGACAACGTGTCTATATAATTTAATGATAAAATGGTGAACGGTACGACACTATAAAATACGAACAAACAAACCTTGTTATTTTTTAGCATAACAGTTGTATTTTGTTAATGTTGAGATGCTGAATATTGGTTGGAACAATTTATTCGCATGAATCAAGTAGAAAGAAGATCTTTATTTATTTAAATCACAGGGACTCACCTGTGATGGAAATAAATAAAGATGTTCTTTTTAATGTTACCCTTTAAGACAAACGACAGCGTGACAACCAAGTCCAAGCAAGGAATGTGCAATGCTGATGACAATTCGATCGCTTAATAGCTCAATATCTGTTTTACGAATGGTTGGTTAAAATATTTATAAAAACCCCTTGGAATAGATACAAATTCCTTTAATACACCTGGAACGGCTACTGAGAAAGTAAAGTCTAAAAATCATTATTGTATTTTAATCACTGGTTACATCTGCGTCGATAGAGGAAAAATAAGACTGAATTTTAAAGATTGAGAATATTTCCCAAGCAGTCAAGATTAATTAAAACATAACTTTTTTTGAAATTTTAATAGCACACAAGTAACACAAGCACAAAACAGTATCTTTTATCGTTAATTGTGATTGAAATTAAATATATAATGTTGTGTTATTCTAAACAAATTTCAGGATTATCCACAGAACTTTACCACCTATTAGATTTCAATTTACTACCGTCGAAGTCGAAAACCACGAATATTCATATTATAGAACTTGGCTCTCATTTTCACATTTATATTTTTGATTCGATAACTTTTTACTAAATACAGGTTTACTTTTGGTTTACCAATTGTTAACTTTTTTTTTTACAATATATAGGTGCAGTGTTAACCGAAACGCTCACTTATATAACTTATTAGATAACCTAAGATCATTTAATTTTATTTCACGTTTTATAACGAATGTACAAAATATTGATATTGAATCTATATAAAGTTTGTTTCATCATCATCATCACCATCAGCCTATCGCAGTCCACTGCTGGACATAGGCCTCTCCCATTGCACGCCACTTCGACCTATTTTCGGCTTCTCGCATCGCAAAGTTTGTTTAAATACAAAAAAAATAATATACCTACGCATAACATTGCCAAATTGCTAGAGAGGTACACAATTCGTCTACAAGGAATGGCTTTGAGCATGAATAACTAGTATATCAACATAAGAACGGAAGAAAATGAAGGCAGTCGGTAGTTTCAGTAGCAAATTGCAATTACCGTTATTGCGGTAATTTGGAGCTCCCAAGACCGTCGGCCGACCGCTCGGCGAGCAACTAACATCTTGAAACGGCTAGCACTGCAATTTATAGAACATCGCTGTTCATTTTAATGCACATTTACATTATATTATGTGTCTATGACTTGTAACTGTAACTTAGTTTCATAAAAAACTCATGCAGTTCTAAACAAGTATCTCTAAATAGTATTTATATATTATTTCTTATACAGATGCTCCTTATATTGTACACTGCAGTCATCTCATTTTAAAGAATATATACATCTATCTGACCCTCCATACCATCCGGTTGACCGTGTGTATTAAGTAACCTTCAAACCTTTTACAAAAAGGCAATTCAAGATAGTAAAAATTATAAAGTTTACATTATTAGTTAAATGAAATATTCATAACATTGTAATGGCAGACGAGTACGGGAAAAATGTTGGAAGTTTCATTAGCTGCGGCGCTTGCGTTAAAAGTACCTACTAAAAATGTAATTCTTGTTTAATAATTTCTATTTAGAAATGTAGCCCTTTGGCTTTTTTTCTTTTTCTCTTTTTTTCTTTTAAACACAACCTTTTTAAATTCCAATCTATACAGTTACTTTAAAATCTACCTTCATATATGAAACATTAGCAATGTCAGTGTAAGGAAAGCCAGCAACGCCAGGCCTGAATATACATATATGTAACTCCAACTGGATTTTGCCATGACTTTATATTTTGTTTTAAATCCATTTATTTAAATTTTATTAAACCAATTAATTATAATATATTAAATGTAGCTGTTTATATAAATCTAACGCTGCGTTTGAGAATCTACATATGCTTTCAAAAACAGCCTGTTACTACTGTATATTAGTATGAGTAGCCATGTCTTAGAACTCATTGTAGAAGCTTTGTTTCGATGGCTATCCAGGTGGCCCTATGTAAATCCCTAAATGATTAGCCTCATAGTAGAGAAGGTAAGGACTAAACCCTATCTACTGTAAAACGGGAAATAACTGCGTTTTTAAATACCTGCAACTTGGAATTGTAAAACAGTAAAACAGTGTAAAATCTACATACACCGACAGATTTTTTATATACTATAAGGGGGACAGACGTACAGACGGGTCACCTGAGTGTAAGTGACAACCGCCGTCCATGGACACCTGCAACTCAAGAGTCGTAAGTGTGCTCCGCACCTTTGAGCGTGGTGAGGGATGGGGGGATGCGGGGAGGAGAAAGAAGAGAGGGGGGATGAGGAGATGGGAAAAAAATACATCGACCACTAGACTAACAGGCCAGTCCTACATAAACTATAAACAAATTTCGTTTGTGTACATAACTTTGTATTCGCATTATATTGGTTTGTTGAAGAAGCATTATTTTTTCAAACATTTAATTTTCAGAAAAATAGTAAGGGAATTACATTAAGGACAGCTAAATGAGATCTATCTCACAATAATAGACTGTGTGATTTTTTTTTAGAGGTTGTGTGTGGAGTGTGAAGTTTTTTTTTTAGAGGGATGAAAAATATATTTAAAAATAATATTTTTACATGTTAAAAGTACTAAATGCCCACTAATATCTTCTCAAATATTATTTGTCCACTTAAAATATCTTCTATGATTTATATAACAGTCATATCAGTTTGTAATTTACGTTGTAAGTTATGTTCAATGTAAGTCAGATAAGTGGGTCTTGAGTAACAAATGGACTAGAGTGGCTCTAGTTTTATTTTACGCGATATCTTATCCTATTGTGAACAGACTTTAACAATACAGTTTTTTATTGTTATGTTTCAGGTTAGTGTCATTGCAATTTAAACCGACTTCAAAGATGGAGGACGTTCTATATTCGACTGTATATATGTATATATTTTTATATATGTTAAGCGATGTCTTAGCATACTCCTACAGTGGGCCCATTGCAACCAAATCAGGAGATCATAATGAGATACCAGGGAAATTACGAATAAGTTTTAAATTGCAAGGTTTTAACGATTTAAAGTATTACGCAAAGGAATTAGCGAGGCACATTGAAGGCGGTTATCTATTTTTTTAAGTCAATTATTAAGGATTAAAAATTAAGGAATGTAAAATAAAGTTTATAAAGAATTACCATACACACATCTTTAATATTGTCAAATACTTTAAACTATATTACAACTTCAATAGAAATAGGTATTTATTTTATTAAGCTCTAAGTTCATTTTATCAAATCAATTTATTTTAAAACACACTTGTTATTTTTTCTTTTATTTTAAGGTCAGATATATAAGCCTAAGGCTAAGCAAAGCAAAGAGCGAGAAGGTCAGATTTTTTCAAATATTATTCATCAAGAATATAATATTAACAAATTGACTGTAACATTCACGTCTATGTATATAGTCCTAGGGGGGGGGGGGACGTTTAAAACCACATTTCACTACTTACCTACCTACATAACTAATAATAATGGTACTAGGTAACTAGCTTTTATCTAAAATAAATTTGCAACTGCTACAATATTACAAGTTTGTACATAATAATATCTAACAATATCTGCAGTGTTGGCTTCTAATAGACGACAATAAACCATTTACTCCATCATAAATGTAATACGGATGTAAATAAACATAATGAATGTGTCGATAAATGTTGGCAAGCATGAATTTCTTAGACGAAGTAAATTAGATGATAAGTCGAACGTTCATCGCTTGTGTACTGAAAGGTATTACATTACACGGCCCCTGAGAAGTATTTTGTAATAATTAAATCTTACAAACCCATGAAATTGTGTGTTTTACGCGAGCCGAGTAATGGGTAAAGTTTCATTGCAAGCTTTTATCTAATTTATTTTTATTGTTGTATGAGCCAGTTTATGTCCCATTTTATATCCAGTAGTTACAATCAAGAGCATTGAGCGTGATATGTTTTCTTAATACGACGCTTATTGTGAATATCAGTTTGAGGTTGTTTATTTATTATACTATATTGTTTAACTGAGCTTTATATTTTTAATGGATATTAGTTAGTCTTACTTCCCGGCACCAGATACTTCGAGTTAAAGGTATGCATGCGAATCCATCTGTATAAGCAATATCCCTTTCATATGTATGATGACATATGTATGAACATAACAGCGTATTGTATTGTAATTACAAATACATACATTGAACGAAAAATGTTAAGGCTTATTACGATTGACATTGTCTAACGGCAGATTTATAAATAAATTTAATTGGATTAAAATGTCACATCTACTTTATGAGTTTAAGAAAATTATTATTTGTAAAAAAAGTAAGATAAGAAGGAATACGTTTACAAAACTTTAGCTTCTATTTGAATATAATGTGATTAAAGATACAAAGGTATGTTATGGATTTTATAAAACTATCAAAAGCCTAGGCTACCTATTTTTTTATCTGAGAACAACGGAAAATCATAATATAGCGGAATCCGAGAAGCTAAATTGTTACTAACAATAAAACGTATTGTTAGCTTTAGATAGGTTGGATACGATTGAATTTTATGGACTAGTAGTGTGTAGTGTATTCAGTATAATATACGAGTATGTCACGCTTACAGATTTATTACCAGCTTGTATATTGTTATGTGACGGTAAACTAAAACACAAGTGACGACACACATCATTCGATAGGGGGCCGAAAAGATGCGCTATGGTGCGTCTAGATCTTTGTTTTTGTTCGGATGGCGCGTGGAAAGCAGAACGGATCTTTCGGATCGGATCTTTTAGACATGGTTTTATTATTTGTAGTTTTGCAGTGTCCGTAATACGTTTGACATACTAAGTTTAGTTATTACAACATATTTATATAGTGTAGTGTATGTGGTAAAACTAAATCGTACAGTCACAAATGTATACAGGAACGCTTACCGGAATTTAGGGATTTATACTCATAGAGAGTAAAGGGCTAAAAATTAATAATTCTTAGTCACTAACAAAATCAATATAAACTTTTTTGAGCTTATGGGCAAAGTAAATTATTAGGTAGGAAATGAAAATGGATATACCTTTTGATTTAAATAATAAAAATGGTATAAGTAGTGTTACTTCCATCCTCAACTTTCGTGTTTTTTTTTGTTTTATAAAAGACAAATTCCGCATTAGGATTACTTCCTGTATCGTGGGGGTCTTCACAAACATTCAAGCAACGGACACAGAACAGCCAGACTTAGAACAACAATTTGAGGATTTCACAAAATGTTGTCTTTAGTGTGTTTTTGTGTATTTAAACCGCTGCGCTATCAGTGCAGTCATGGTGTATATTCACATTAACGTTTAAAATATGATTCAATGAAAATTTAACTTTCTAAGTATTTAAGATTTACATAAAAGGTTTTGAATTTTACGACGTGGGTGTTTCAGATGTCTGGCAAAAGCTGATGTGCTATAGTTAGTGTAGTGTAGGTGGATGGCCCAAAGCGGGCCTGAGGCGGGAGCGTGCCGTGTTCTGCGTGCGCCTCTTTAAGTTGGAGGGGAGTAGGCCCCCCGTTTTCCACGGTTGAGTTTCCTGCAGACCTCGGTCGCCTGAGCATCAGGCAGGTTCTCGGAAGCTTCCCCCTTAGGGTATACTCGGGTCCTCTGCAATAGACCTCATGACAGAACACCGTGTAGTTTTAGTTGATTCGAGTCCAACATACCACTTCACTTTTGGCTCCAGTGAGTTGATGACCAGTAAGGGTTTCCACACGAAAAAAATAAATAAAAGATGGATTGCCCAACCAGCTCACTAATTACACCAGTCTATTATTAAAAAAATAGGTAAATAGGTACATTTACATACTATTAACGTTTCGCACGATACTGTTAGCAGCAATCGTGCGAATCGATTGCTGCTAACAGTATCGTGCGTATTTTTATTTTTCACGCACAAATGGATTTTATGGGCCTCTCAATCAATCCTCTTAAAAAGAAGCAGGGGTAATTACCCTTAAAAAAAAACATTAAAAAGAAGGAAAGTAGTATACATACATACATAAGTGATCAATATTTTTATTAAATCATGAAAGTAGGTACATTTATGCGGTGTGGTTCTCGTATGGATACTGTAGTTCAAAGGAGTTATTGATGTTTGTAAACTTAACGAATAGACACGCAAACAAAATGTTGTATTTTCGCCCCTGCGGTTTGAAATGGACAGACAATCGTACATTTACTTACTAGTACCTTCTATTTACTAAGTTTCTTTAAAATTATTAATTGATGCAGATTTTCGAGAAGTAAAAGTATTTAAAAAGTATGTAACCGATCGCATTAAGTTATTATTATTCTCTGATATTAGGTCAAAATGTTGTACCCTATGTTAATACTTCTATTAAGACGAGATGTGATGGACATATCATCACATCTCGAAATTTAAAATCAATCTCAAAAAAAAAATCTAATAAAACATCACTCAAAACTATACATGCGTTTGTTCAAAGAAGCCACATATCAAATGATTATATTTAATATATACACTCAAAAACATAACTCTCCTTCTTAAACAGACACTTGAATAGAAATTAACACCGATGGAATTTGCATGGTAAAGAATCAAATGACTTGATGAAGCTTTTATAAATAACTTATCCACCCTAATCTTACCTTAATAACTGTTTTCCGCTAGTAGTAGTAGACTTTGTCAAACATATCTCTCATTACCACTCGTTGTTACTGTTCTATAGCCATGACCTCTGATGGTCGATTGAGTTGTAAAAGAGTGGAAACATAACAGTCAAATAAACAAACTCACTTCAGACATTATAATATTATTTATTTAGGATACATTGTTGAATTGCTTTAGAGTTAGGAATATATTTTTTATTAATTTGTTACACATTTTGATTGTTAGTGAATTTATTACTGTACTTAGTAACATTGAACAGTTTATTTTGTAGCGAATCTCGTTCGTGATTTTAAGCGCACTTTGTCACACTATCGAGAGAATCGCTGAATTAACGAGTATCTAAATAGTCATTCATTACTTTCGAGTATAACTTCCTGTGCTCTATAAACTAAACTAAATGACTATACTATAAATAAATTCATTCAACAAAAAAACATGTTTCTAGCTTTATCACATATTTCTGCTACTGCCTCTGTCATATATTTTTTCAGAGATACGATTTGAACCAAACAGATGCTCGTCAATTTAAAGATGTAGTAGCAACGACGTCTTTCCCCTAAGACAAAAGACAAAAGGTGTTGCCACTTTCATTGTCCGCGAGGAGGTTTACAATGCAACCTACTTGTCATAAGACAAATCGTTAATAACAGTAATTACTTTTATCTCGCACGTTGTTATGTAAGTACCTATTCTCAAATAAAAACAAAAAAATCTAATAACAATCTTTCGCCCGTAAACGCGATTATTGCAAGTATTTCGATATCAGTATATTCCACATCAGTGAATATTATATGGTTACTCTTTGAGCGCTTAAGGAAAATGTGATTTATGTTAGATAAATAAAAGTTTTGATGTTATTTAGGATGGCAATCATTATAAACTATGGCTTTTCCCAGTCAATAATCTGTAACAATATTTATATTTTGTTATTATTTATATTGAATACCTACTACGAGTTTAAAATGATATTGATCCTACCCATACTGACACCTATTTCTCCGAAGAAGTAGAGAAAGGGGAAGGGGTAGGCCGATGCGTAGGGTCTCGAGAACCGTGAAAAATGAAATAATTGAAGAGCTTTATAACCGTGCAGCTTTACAAGAGCAAGGTTTGGTGGTGTTAGGTGTTGTAAGTGGTTGTTAATCTTATTTATACTATATTTTTTAGTTCAGCGGTTAGTTCGGCATGTCATTTTAGGTTAATTTTTTAAAAGATACACCCTCTGCCTGTATACCCAAAAAGGTACGCAGGGGAATACCAAACACCCACATATTGCTAATTAGAAATTGGTTCCACTAACGCAATAGAGGGCATGAATATCGGGCGCCGAGGTACTTTAGGAATTAAACATGTGCAAATTGGGAATGTTTTAAAAATTAATCCTTAGAATAAGAGACTCTAATGGGAGAAGAAAATATTGTTTACATGAATTTATTGGGAACTTGCCTAAACTGAAGGACGTTGGGGTCGCGTACCTGTAACTCGAATTAACTGTAGCCTGAAGATACTGAAGGTAACCTCTACCCGAATCTTTAAAAGTGAAGTCAATCGCGTGCTATTTCACATACAGCTATTGGTTTGGAGGGTGAGGTATACTAGTTTTATACCCTAACTAACACATGGCTTATAAATACGTAGAAAATCGCACATAGCTGAATAAGAAGGGTTGCTTTTATTTCAAACATTAATACAATGCTTTTATTTCAACAATAACACATTTAAATTTCTGTGTGGCAAAATACATATTATGAAGTTAAGATCATGTTACATACGTGTATGTTCCTTTGTTTTCAATAAATACAATACAATTTTATAAAAGACAAATGACGTAATAACCCCGACTCATTAACAGCACAGCAATTGTTGAAAGCAAATTAATTTTTAAAATTGAAAATTCCATGCCTTCCCACTCCTTGGTCTTGGCTAGTGAAAAACTATATTGCTTTTTTTATTAAAAATACGAAGTGTTTCAACGAGGGGCAAACTGCCACTAAAACGTTATGGTTACTGCGGTGACATTCGTACGAATACCTAACTTATAAAATTGGTAATCCTCTACGCAATAGCCACCCTTCTTGGATACCCTATAAAGTATTACCTACAATGCATTAAGGATTATTTCGGTTGAACCCCGATATTGTTTAATGTTATTCTCTCTCGTTTTGGGTTTTGTTATTTTTATTTGACCTTTGTTTTTTTTGTTTGTTGCTACAGTGTAGTATTCTGAAAATATATAATTATTTAAATCCAAAACGAAGTTAAAGTGTGAAAGAAAGTGATAGTATGGGCCGTGTCCCAAAATAGGCCCACATTATAGATAGTATAAAAAATGGTATTCGCAAAAATAGGTATTGTACCGCAGATGAAAACCTGTGCACTAGACCAGTCAGTTAATTACCACTCTTTGTTAGTTGACCCGACAAATATGTTTCTGTCAAGACTGTTAGTCTCATACAAAATCTAAAATGAAAACCTTCTTCGGACGGTGAACAATATTTAAAATATTATATATATATATATATATAATATTTAAAATATTATATATATATACATATATGTATATATATACAGCAATGCTGACTGTAAAAAATAACTTGAGAAGTATATATTTGCGTACACACAAGGAAACAATATAGAACTTAATACAGAATATAATAAATTCAAAACACTCTCTCTTGGACATCTTTCTCCTTAATCCCCTAAGCGTTTTGCATGAATACAAAGGCCACCATATATAAATATTTTCAATGCATTCGTTTATTAAAACCCTATTTTTTAACAACGTAAAGAGATACGGAAGTAGTTTTACAACACGTTAATGGATACCATCACTTAAGTATATGTCTGTAATAAAATTTAAAATTATAAGCGGTTTGCATTGGCTCCAAAATAATAATCTAATCGCACTGGCGACCCATGGTTCACTTTTAACGTTAAGTAAACTCTTACTCGTTCTGCAGTTTGACAGCAAGCTTTACTTAACTTAACTTTCAATAAAGTGCGAAGTACAATAGCTGTCTGTCAAGTTAAATCAGTTTCTTTAACATATGTGACGCACAAAAGTGACGCTTTATTTCTGGCAAATAATTTCGTATGATTCAGAAAATTAAACAATATTAAACTTAATTAAACTAACTTGAAATAAGAAACATATTTCTTTTTCTTGTCATTTTACATTCATAAGTCTGTCGAGGCACTTGTGAAGCATCTCATAAAACATTATTTAACGAAGACTGTAAACTAGTTAATTGTGACCAAATGAAACCATCCTTCACACTGTTTTTCTAGAAACAAAAGTAATATATTTATTATTTACAGGCAAATAGAATTACTTATCAAAATATTTTTTTTTTTTTTGTAATATGATACGTGTGTCTTGTGTATGCTATTTATTTGTATTATAAGTATAATTTGGTATATTCACATTACAGTAGTTGTATATACTGCAAGTTTGTTTTTTAATAAATTTTTATGTTTTTATTTTAATAATCTCTTAAATGTAGACGTACTCCTAAACTCTTTTATCAGTTTAGGTAAATTTGTGCCCCTTCGTACATAATACGTATGTACGTATACGTATACGTATAGTCTTTTTGTGATCCAAATAGACGGATCGACCTATCAACCGGTTTAAAAGTTTAATGTTCACTGAAGTTTAATATATATTTGAGGACTTCGTTTTCATTTTTTTTTACCCGACTCCGCTCGAAACATAATCTCTACTCGTAAACGTGGTATAACAACAGAATTAAATTTATTAAAAAAAAAAAAAAATGACACAATAAAAGACAACGATACATGTTGTTTTTTGATTGTGGTGATGTCAGCTATCTAGATCTCACCGAAGACTAACTAAGCAAATTTGAGAGACTCCAAAACATCTGCATAAGATTCACATATTCAGGTTACAAAATTATGATTGAAAATATTCAAGTGGCTACCTATACGCCTTCGCAGGAATGTTCATATTTTTTCACTTTTGTACAGTATTCTGTTTCATCCTCAAACACCTTCTTATTTAAAAAAAAAAAACGTTTTGAATTCTAGCAATTCTATCTACACTGCATAGATTGCAAGGACCCGAGATCATCAAAGAATCTGAAATTGAAAATGCCCAACCGACAACTCGTTTTCGGTACAAGCGGTTAGTCTCCGGTACAATTTAGTTTATGTAGTATATATGTGTATATATAGTTCGTGTGTACAGTTTATCGAAATGATGTATGAAAGAAGGTTGACAAAAAGTATTTATATGGCAGAGGTAAATGGAGTTGTCGGAAGAGGAAGACATAGGCGAATGTTCTTGGATCAAGTCCAAGAAAATGTAAGCAAAGGCCAGGTCAAAAGTACCTTTAACCGACGAGCCTGTATGCGGAACGGAATGAAAATTGAGAAAGGTATGTCAGGAAGGAAGTGATCTCTGCCTACCCCTATGGGAAAGAGGCGTGATATTATGTATGTATGTACAGTTTAATTTACAGATTAGATAAGCCAAATCCTTGTAGGTATTCAAAAACAAGTAGAAATGTATCATTTGACATTATAAATGCCTTCTATTATTTAATACTTGAGCGACGGGTGGTGAGGAACACACTACCTGTAGTGAAGTGCTCTGAACACACATTTTTAATTAATTATAAAAACAAGGTTTAATTATAAAATATACTAAAACTTTTTTACATGAACTTTGGAAATTTCAAATTAGTTTCATATATTATGTCATATTTAACGAGACATACATAGTGATTTTTTTGTTAGTTTATGATTATTTGTAATAGTTGAAGTATATATGAAGTACATTTAGAACAATAAAAATAGTTTATAATAAAGTTTGCTCATTATCTCGTAAGCTACAATACGCCAGTACATATAACAAATGTTTATATTGCGCCTCTTAGTACCAATTGAGGAAAATGAAGTGTACGAGAACTGTAAAAACTGTATCTGCTAAAGGTATGGTACCTTATACTATATTCAATATAAGAATCATGCTTAGGCTCATATGGCCGGCTGGAGTAAAACAGGCATAATACACGGCCTCACCAGAAAACTTATTGTGAAGCAAAAGGTTTTTTATGTATGTTCCCCGATTACTCGAAGACGCGTGGACAGATTTGGATTTTTTTCTTGTGTGAATGGATATACCTCTTTTTTTTTTTTTTTATGCGATAGGGGGCAAACGAGCAGACGGGTCACCTGATGGTAAGTGACTACCGCCGCCCATGGACACCCGCAACTCAAGAGTCACAAGTGCGTTGCCGGCCTACCAATGGCCGGCCTTTTAGGTAGGTACGCTCTCTTCTTGAAGGTTTGAAGGTCGTATCGGTTCGGAAATACGGCAGGCGACAATTTGTTCCATAAGCTGGTTGTGCGAGGCAAAAAGCTTCTGGAGAAGCGCACAGTGGTGGAGTGCCAATCGTCCAGGTGATGGGGATGGATATTTTGTCGCGTAGGACGATGGCGGAAACCAGCAGCCGGTATAAGTCCGAACAATTCCTCTGAACACTCCCCATGATACAAGCGATAGAGGATGCAGAGTGAAGCTACATCTCTACGCAACGCCAAGGTGTCAAGTCGATCAGAAATATCTTGGCAGTCGATGATGCGAGTCGCTCTCCGTTGAATGCGGTCAAGAGGCAGAAGTTGGTACTGGGGTGCACCTGCATAGAGATGAGAACAGAATTCCATGTGCGGCCGAACCTGCGCCTTATAAAGTTGCAGGCGGTGGGCCGGAGTAAAATACTGTCTCGATCTGTTTAGCACACCAAGCTTCTTCGAGGCTAATATGGCCTTACTCTCTAAGTGACCGCGAAACTGGACTTCGCTTGATATATCGACGCCAAGGATTCCGATACTGGCTGATGCAGTTAGGGAAGTGCTCTCAAATTGAGGTGATACGACCAATGGCATCTTTTTAGCGGTGAACGCGCAAACCTGTGTCTTCGTGGGGTTAAATTGGACTAGGTTAAGTCGACCCCAATCTGAAACTTTTGATAAAGAAGTTTCGATTTCAGACACAAGTTTGGATCGGCTTTCGATGACGTTTACCCGAGAAATGTTAGCGCGGCCGGTGTAAAGGGCATCACTCGTACTATCGTCTGCATAGCAATGGATGCTGCTAATCTGCAGCATGTCGTTGATATGCAGAAGAAACAGCGTGGGTGATAGCACACAGCCTTGTGGGACACCAGAATTAACAGACTTGGAGTCGGAGCATGCACCGTCAACAACGACCTTGATGCTTCTGTCTGTAAGAAAACTGGTGAGCCAATTGCACAGTTTCTCGGGAAGCCCATAGGAAGGAAGCTTCGCAAGGAGCGCTTTGTGCCAGACCCGATCGAAGGCCTTCGCCACGTCCAAACTAACGGCCAACGCTTCCCCCTTGGTCTCGATCGCCTGTGCCCACCGGTGAGTCAAGTATACGAGAAGATCACCAGCTGAACGACCCTGACGGAAGCCGTATTGTCGATCATTGAGGAGCTGGTGGTCTTCTAAGTACCGGAGGAGCTGGCAGTTAACAATGGATTCCATTATCTTGGAGAACAAGGAGGTGATGGCTATGGGTCTGTAGTTGGACGGATCCGAGCGATCTTCTTTTTTAGGGATTGGGTGCACTAGAGCTGTCTTCCATGAGTTCGGGACTACGCCAAGAGAGTAGGAAAGCCGATAAAGGCGCGTTAAAACCGGTGCTAACTCTGGAGCACACGTCTTCAGCACGATAGGAGAGATTCTATCGAGCCCACTCGACTTATGAACGTCGAGGGAAAGAAGCGCTTTACGCACTGCCCTTTGTGTAAACCGGACTTCCGGCATGCGGGTCTCGCACTGCGGTATGGTCGGCGGTGCGTTTCCCCCGTCGTCCAGGGTCGAGTTGGACGCAAAGAGTTTGCCCAGAAGATCGGCTTTTTCTTTAGCGTCGTGGGCCAACGAATTATCTCCTATGCGCAGAGGTGGAAGGGATGGCTTACAAAAGTTCCCCTGGACAGCTTTGGCAAGAGACCAGAATGCACGAGTTCCGGAGGGGAGACTAACTAGTCTCTCGCCAATTCTGCCGATGTGAGCCGACTTCGCCCCAGCAATTACTCTTTTGAGGGACCTGGAGGCAAAGTTAAATTGCTTCTTTAATGTGCTGGTCTTTACATCCCGTGCTGTCGCTGCATTAGCCCATGCTTGGTAACATTCCTGCTTTCGGCGGGACGCCGCTTTGCAGGTTCGACCAAACCAAGGCTGGGACTTGCCACCTGTGGGAATCAGGGAGAATGGAATACCTCACCTCACCTCACATCCTGACGGATACTTTGTAGCCGTCAGGATGTGAGGTCAGCAGAAGATCCAACAGTGAAGGCACGTGGCTTTCTGCATCTGGGATTCGCGTAGGCGTTGCTACCAGCTGCGTCAAGCCATATGCCAAGGCGAAATCGTGAACAGATCTTCCCGCATGATCGGTTTTGCGCGAACCAAGCCATTCGGCGTGATGGGCGTTAAAGTCGCCAAGAATCACGATCTCTGCGGATGGGACCTGCTGGAGCACTGAGTCTGTAGCCATTTGGACGTGGTCGATGAGTCGGTCCGTTTCGGCATCACCGCTATGGGACCTGTAGAGGCATAGGTAGATGCGGGGATGGTCGTCGCAGTCTACACGTAGCCATAAGATGGAGAGGTCCCTACCTTCAAGATTGCCGAGGCGGCGAGAAGTGATATCATCTCTAACGTACACGCATACACCAGCCTTAGGAACAAAGGAGTGTTCCAGTCCGTACCCAGGGTAGCAGAGGTAGGATGTGTCCGCTGGAGATGATATCTGCGTCTCGGTTAAAAAGAGCAAGGCCGGCTTTGCTGTCTCAAGGTGGTGGTGGACAGTGTCGAGGTTCGAATGTAAGCCCCTAATGTTGCAAAAATCCACGGTAAACGTGACAGGGGGTGCCATGGTATGCCTTCTCTTGCCCCGAGCAGATTTTGAGAGCGCAGTTGAGCCCCCCCCAGAGTACGAGGGGCAGCCTGGGCGTCCACGCTCAGGCATAATCCGTACTGAGGGTGGACGTCCAGGGGGGGATTCTCCAACGCTAGCGCTGGTACCCCCCTGGGGTATCCTTTTCGTTAACAGCGCTATCATTAGGGGGGTGGGGGATTTTGGGCCTCCGGAGACCTCACTCATTTCGGGGAAATGCAACGCAAGCGTTACTTCACAACCGGTTTTCTGTGAGGCCGTGGTATCGCACCGGTCGAGCAGGCCCATTCGTGCTTAAGCAAGCATGGCTCTACCACTACGGTAGATCCATGGTTATCAGGTCAGGATCTGATCTGATGATGGGATAATGGAGAAATCTAGGGAATTCTTCAAATGTAATAGACAGTAACAAGGTTTTTCCTATTCTTTTAAAAGCTATTAAAATATTTGGGCCTCATATTGCTGCAATCGGCTCAGCCCCTTAATGGTTAGAAATCTGAGGATAATTCTTTGAATTACGTTACATACGAATATTTAAATTCAACGTATTTACGACTTAAAGGAATTTTGAAAAGGAATTGAGAAGGCGCATTGAAGGCGGTTATATACTTAATACACCACAATTATTTCAAATCAAATCATCAAATCAGTTATTTTTTTACTGTAATTTATTTTTAATTCATATGTTTAATAAGTAACAAATAATATATATACATATATATATAATTATATTAAGTTTTGTCGACAAAATTGATGTCCTATGCATTTCTTATATTTTAAAACATTAGGTTAGGTTTAGATTTTTTTAGGGGTATAGAACAGACAAACAGACGGCTCAATTGATGGTAAGTGACAGTCGTCATCCATGGACACCTGCAACTGAAGAGCCTTAAGTGCGCCAAATGCCATTTTCAGTGCACTTGTACATGGACGGCGGTTCTCACTTACCATCGAGGGAAAAGAGAAAGAGGGAGGCGAGGAGAGGAAGAGATAGACCTCCGCTACCCTCACTCACAGAGCAGTATAATGCAAGCATTGTTTGTCAGCTGGTTTTCTGTGAGGCGGTGGTATTACTACGGTTGAACAGGCCCATTCGTGCCACCTACGGATCAGACTTTAGATATAAACTCTTTCTACAGTATCTAGTTATTTTGAAATATGATTAGTAAATGGTTTGTCAGTCCTGGTTATATAAACCCTTAGTGGCACAAATAGTGAAGCAAAGCATTTACTTACAAAAGAACCAATAGCTTTTGCAGAAACGCTACGAAATTTCCATTTGGTATGTGGCAGTTTGCCGAGCGAAATTATTAGTCGATTGTTTGGATACCCTGCTATTGTTGCGACATAAATGTAACGTTTGCGTTCATTGTCTAGTAACGAGTTTTGTCGCCTGCATTTACAGGCGACCACCGTACTGCTACAATTAGTGTATGTTTGCCCTCAAATTAACAGAAGTATAAGACTAGTAGGTAAGTGAGATACAAATTATAAATACACAATAAAAATAATACAATGTAATATCCCAAACTTTAAGGTATAACAATTGGCGGTCTTGAAGGAAATATACAACAAAAGTAAAGATAGAATTAAAATAAATGAGTATTGCTCAGTCTTTGAAATCATGCAATGATAAAGAAGTAGAGCGAAGAATCAAAATAACCTGGAACACGTATTGGGCAATGAAGGAGGTATTCAAGAGAAATCTACCAGTTACTCTGAAAACTAAAGCTATGCCTAACTTACGCTTCCCAAACATGGCCTTTGTCAACAAAACAGACTCATGAGGCCAAAATGTACCAAAATAGCATGGAAAGGAGTCTCCTGGGCTTTAAGCTAAGCGATAAAGTGAGAAATGAAGACATCAAGAAAATTAGCACGGTAAAAGACAGCAAAAATCATAATGACCCAAAAATGGAAATGGGCTGGGCATGTCCAAAGATCACCAGGGAACAAATGGTCCAGAATTGTAACTAATTGGTACCCTATTCACAAGAAAAGGCCATTGGAAGGCCATTCAATAGATAGAGTGATGACATAGTTGCAACAGTGGGAAGACTGGCAAGAGACAGAGTGAAATGGAAGGAAATGGAGGAGGCTTTCACCGAAAGAGCGGTCCTTACAACAAAACGCGTTAACACAGTTTAATAACATACATATACACAAACTAGAATAAGTATAATACTAACACTACAAATAATGTTTACAATTGAGTAAACTATGTGTAAGGAATAAATAAAGCTTTATTATATTATTAATCGGCAGTCTTATCACTGCGGTTTATTACAGATAATCTCGATACGGATATTTTCTTACGAATATAATTTAGTGTAGTCTGAGGTGTATATTAGATAAAATAAAATATGGATTAGAGAAAATAATAATTAGGTAAATTTATTATAATTATGAAGCTTAGATATGTTTGAGGCATTTTTTTAAAACCTTGAGTATTGCTACATTTACATTTTTACATGTTTTAATCGGGCAACCGAACCAACCCAGTATTTTACTAAAAATCTTTACATTTATTAAAGTAAGACTATTACTGAAAATTAAATGAAAAGGGTAATAAAACATTTATTAATAAAAGTTAGGTACTGCGCTTCTCTATAATATATAGTTATGTTGTTGTTACTAAAATACTACGACGGGGTCTAAAAAATAAACTTTATTTACAGTTTCCCTTAACATGCAATGCCTTTTTAGATACCGTTACCCGTTGTGATGAAGCTTTACATTTCGCCTTAAAAAGGCAAACAAAAAAGTTCATAAAAATTCAGTTGAGAGCAATGGTTGTCCTTTTTTGCCGCCGCTCCACCAACGGGCCGATGTAAAAGAGCCCAGAAACAGAAACTTGTTTGAAGAAGTCGATTTAAGTTAAGCAAGGAAAGTACCAAAATTACATCAGAATTTTTATAAAACAATAAAAATACTGTGCGCCTTAAATTATTATTTACATTTGGGACGATGGTCTAAGTTTCCCAGAATTGCTTCTCAAAATATTTTTGTTACAGTCAACAATGTTATCAAGATTATAAAACATATAACCAAAGTCACCTTGTCTATTCAGGTACCCACAAAATATTTACGCTATAGTTTAAGGATTCCAAAATAAACAAAACTTCACAGACCTCATTAATGTTCACTTCATTGATTAATAAATAAAGGCTGTGCGTGTGCTCGGGTAAATAAATCCTTTCCATTGAAATGTGATATCCTATTATTGTCATAACAACGATCTCAGTCCGCAAACGACAATCATTATTTTCACACTTAACAAAGTACTCCTCACATAAAAAAACGCCCATAAGCATAAACTCCTGAAATTATTCGATTCATTTCAAAGGAATCCTACTAAAAGGAACGCGAGACTAACTCAAAGCTTTTATATCTCGTTTCGAGGCGCCTTATTGTCTTCAGCGGTATATGTATTAAAGCTTGCTTTCTCTTTCGTAAATAAAATCCATTGGAAAGAGAAGTGTTTGGAAGCAAGTGCAAGGGGAGGGGTGTCTAGGTGTAATGCCTCATGCGAGTGTCGGGGACAATGTAAAGTAGATTGAATTGGAAAAAAGACTTGAACAGAATGGCGGCTTTCGGCACCCCAGGGGAAAAGGAAAAACTCACTTTGAAGGGTTAACAATGAGAGGAGTGTCCATAGACGTCGCCGCTTTGCAACGTTCTGAAGTTCAGCTTAGGGGTTTATGTAGATTCATTTTCGAATTATGTTGAGGAAAAAAACCCAAAAATATTTGTTCCCAAAATGCGCAAAAGCGCAATGCAAGCAATGCGAGTATAATTATTTATTATAAGTTATTTAAATAAAAAAATGGATATGGTATTGTTCTATGAATATTGTATTATTTATATTTGAATTATTTTAATCATACATATACCTAACACTTGATGCTCTTTTATATACCAACAAACCTCAAATTAACAGTTATGATTACTTCTCGACCTTAACTTAATATTTTGCGAATTTATAGTTTTTTTTTTTTTGCGTTTAAGATTGATACATATACATATTCGTACTTACAGGTCAATCTTACAATCATCTTTATAGTCTTGTTGAAGTCGGATACAAAAAAAAAACATTAATTTCACTAATATTTAGTAGCAGTAGACAAGAAATAGAGGAAGTATCTTTAAAAACTAGAAACATACCGATTCAGTTACGCGGAACTGAATAATTCAATGAAATGTGAAGACATTTCAAATTTCTCATTGGTTTTTTTTCCTTCCTCGATTTAATTCTCGCTCTGCATCGCATTTACTCTTTAACTATTAAAAAAAATTAAATAGGGATAAATTGAGAAATTCTTTAAATTAAATAACCAGTAGCAAAACCAGAACAAGCCAATGAAAACACTTCAAGTATTTAGTACTTGCAAATTACGGGCTTTGAGCCGAAGTTATGTAGAATTTACTCCGCTAATGCTTTTTATTGTTATGTAATCAACACAGATTTTGAATAAATTATTAGCATGGGAAAATGGTTAGTTTCAAATGCTATTTAGTAATTCATTACATTTTGAAAGCGTTAATGTCTTAAGTAAAATTTAAATAAATCAATTATGATATTCGTGAAAAATAAAAATTTACACTTAATTAGAATATAATGCGTATATTAAACAGTACAGCATATACAGCAAATAGTAGCAAAAAAGACACACACAAATTTAAAACACATTTTCTACTACGTTTCGTATAATTTCATCACATTCTACTTTGAATGTAAGAATACACCATTTGCTTTCTATTTGAATTACAATCTCAAAACAAGTAAGTAAGCTGTATTGCTTGTATACCTCAGTCACTAGTCACTGTGACAATACTCAGTCTGTGGTAGAAAGGTATTGAGGCTCTACTGAAAAGATCAGACGCACTTTATTTCCTTAAATCTTTTTCTCTCATAAGCTGCTTACTCTCAAGCGAGAAGATTCGATACGAGTAAAAAGGTTAAATTAAACTTGTATGTGTCTTTAGCTTACTGCCTTTATTTAAGTTTTAATGTGGTCTACATTCCAACTCCTGTGACAATGAGATTTTAATTTTTATTACTATTTAGAAGCTCTATAATAATCTAATTACCGTTAATATGAAACCTTTAAAAATACACCTTTTTCTATATATTTCTTTAATCGTTTTAATTTTCTGATTGTCCTATAAATGTTATATATAAATATTCTGTTAAGTTTGTTCTTGATTTTGGGCTAAATATATTTATATTGTATTGCTGCAATGTTGTGCTGTTTTATGAGATTTTTAACTAAATACATTCATACATATATTCAAGAGAAGGGGTAGGCGGGAACGTAATTAACGTCACATTTAAAAGTTTCAAATGATTAGAACGTTAGAAAATTGAAAAATATATTTAATATTCTACCCGAGCACCTTAACTCTTAACACCGATGAAGGTTATAATACGATACTGTTAGGAATATCGTAAGATTATAAAATATTTGAGTTACATACCGTACAAAAATGTTTTTAAAGGAGAGGCTGACTCAGTAGATAAATAAAATATCTTTACAATATCTATATTTCTAAAACTAATAGCTTAGCTTTAATGTAGATAGTGCTATGCATAAGTCATAATAATAATGTACCTTATCCACTATAACAAGAATATTTAATAATTATTGTTGATTCGCCGAGAGTTTAAACTAAACCGTAGACTAGAAATCAACGTGAAGTGAAGCCATCTGTTTTTACTCAGTAATTCTTACAAAGATTTTCAGTCAACAATTGGACAAAATTCAACCACAATATGTACAGGTATCTATAGGTACCGCGTATATCTATAGCGAAAAGAGACATAAAAAATAATACGTGATACGAACTAGCTCACGGACAATAACATACACGGGAATACTAAATACACCGTTCTATTCTCAAGTGAACCAATTTATTTGTTTATAGCCTTTTTACAGAATACGTGCATCTGATATAAGTACAGACATTACTATTTCTAACACTTTCCAATCGTTTCTTTTATGGGCGGTATTGTCAATGTTTTTCTAACTATCTTGGTCATATATTTTTTCCATCTTTTGCATGACTCACCATTCCTTATTTGGCCTTCTCTTGGGTACCACAAATAATATTTATTCATACAAGGATATTTATATTATTGATGTCTGACAAATACGTTTAATTTTATTCATGAAAGAATCATGAGGCATGAATGAGCCGGCTCAACCGGAGGCATACCACGGCGTCACAGAAAAGCGGAAGAGAGAGAGTGAGGGTGCCGGAGGACCAACTCCTCATATCCTCTGTGCCATCCAATCATCCCCACTCTATTAATTCCAGTACCCTTATCACTCTCCTCTTCCCCACCCCTCATTTTTCTCTTCACTGCTCTCCTTTCTTACCCCCACCTCAGGTGCCAGGACAAGTGTCCTTGGGCGGCGGTTGTCATTTACCATCAGGGGACCCGTCTGCTCGCCTGTCCCCTATAACATTAAAATTAAAAAAAAATATAACAATAAAAAGTTCCGTATCATAAACTAAAGCTGTAAGAACATTACATGTGTAGTCTTCTTATTTACCTTGATTGAAAACAATAGACGGTGCTTATTTAACCGTGAATTTCAGAAATTACCTGCTCTGAGCTAAGAACTAGCCAACGAATCACGTTATTTTCCCGAACAGTAACAATCGTGGATGCGCTCGTCTCACCGCTTCACAATAAACTTAATAGTTAACGAACCAATTCCTTTCAAAAAGAAAAAAAAAAACGTTATTGAATGCTTTATTTTTTTTTGTTTCGCTTCTTTAGGGATCTAACAAAGGGTCCAACAGTTTATCAGATATTTAAAATATTCGTTTCGTTCGTTTATGCTTCCTTAAAATTATAGTAAAGCTTTTTTTAATCACGTTTTACTTTAATGCTTTAAAATATTATAATAAAAACTTTTGTGAGTCGTATTCATATAAATTAATTAAGATTATCTCTAGAAAAAAGTACTTTTTCTTGGATGAATATTCTCTATATCTCCTTTTTTGTACCATTTACAACGCCATTAAAACGTAAAAGTGTTACAAATAAACAACGACACTCTTGTATATATAATATTAGTTAGAATAAGGAAATTCTGTTTTAATTAATAGTGAATTTTGGGGATGATCGAGTAGGTTGACGAGAGCTTTTTATCTAGAACTGAAACGACTTTTCGCATGATCGACGACAGTTTTCACACGTGAAAGTTTTATAAGACACAAAAAAAAAATTCTTCTATTAGTTTCAAGATCTATCAGATAGGTAGGAGGCTCTGACCTCTCGACTACAGCCAGTTCGAGTTCCAGGAATGCAACCTCGACGTCGCCAATTGCTCACACTTACCAATCCCGCCGTATAAGTAATATACCAATCCTTTAACTACTTTTTTTTTGTCTTACCTTTCCCTTTCAATTTACTATCAATTTTCCCATCTTTATTTCCTAAAGTGCATCTTATATTAGTGGGATGAAATTCTCAATTGCAGTTGGTTTTAGAGTGACAACATCCGTCCATGGACGCCTGCAACTCAAGCGTTGTAAGTGTGCTTCTCGTCTTTGAGGTTGATGAGGGATGGGGGATGCGAGGAAGGGAAAAAAGAGAAGAGGGATGAAGAGAGGGGGACGAGGGGAGAGGACAGAGGAGAGGAGGAGTTGGGCCTCCGGAAACCTCACTCATTTCGGGGAAATGCAACGTTGCTTCACAATCGGTTTTCTGTGAGGCCGTGGTATCGCACCGGACGAGCCGGCAAATTCGTGCCTAAACATAGCTCGACCACTGTTAATTTCCTAAAACACAAACCGTTCAATATACGGTTTTGATCATTCAAATATTTACAGTTGTCTTCGTACTTCTACTTCACGATACGACCTTCAAACCTTCAAGAAAAGAGCGTACTCCTACCTAAAAGCCGGCAACGCACTTGTGACTCTTGAGTTGCGGGTGTCCATGGGCGGCGGCAGTCATTTACCATCAGGTGACCCGTCTGCTGTTTGCCCCCTATCGCATAAAAAAAAAAAACTTCTTACATATGAATTATGGCCATTCATATATATTGTTTATATGGCCTCCATATAAACAATGCATATGAATAATAGGATTGAAACAGTTGTTAAATCACGAATACGTTGATACTCCGTTCATCTCCGGAGTCACAGTTCATTATGCACCACAATACAGTCTGTTGATTACTTTGAACCGCAAGTCACTGCGGCGGATGATGTACATACCTATCAACGACATTAATAAGACAGAACTATGGTTCTATGATTGTACGTATATGAATGTATATGTGGACACGTAGTAAATAGTCTTCCTTGGAGTTAATACATGTACTCTAGTCATTCCCCGAAGTTTTACTACCGTTTATGGTAATTGTTTCGCTTCTCTTTATTATATCTTAATAAACACTCTATTCAATAAATAGAAAACATTCCATAGATTAGCTCGCATCAGCAAACAAAAACTCTACAACTTTTTATACACTTAGTATAAGCAATATTTTTTCTAAGAAATATGGCAGCGTTATATGCACATATGTATATACTCAGGATTTTTTTATTAATGGCATTCAGCTAAAATATCATTGACATATCACATACCTATATGTATGTACGTATGTACATTTAGTACCCTTGGTTAAATATTTGTAAGTTGAATATATTAGACATATTCATGCTTACAAATATTTGAATTAAGCGTACTCTGACAATATATCTGATCCTGCTAAGAATAAGCTCGTTTACAAACGAACGTTTCATTGAATATAAACAATGTTATGCAACGCATCTATCTCAATACTTTAAGATACTAAAGCAAGTTAATCTATAAAAAATTAAAAGTTTACGATGGCTCCTAACTTTTTAATAACTATTGATGCCCAAGTACATTGCACTACCAATAAATATCTTATATGTATTTTTTTAAACAAAATCCCAAGATATGTAATTAATGGTTATGACAAATAAACATGGCTCTAAAAAGAACTAAACAAAAGAGGACTGACCCGATTTCTTTCTTAAGGAAATGAGTATTGAGGAATTTATATTAACTTAACTCCATAAATTATATTAAAATTAAAATGATTAATTTTTTTTTGGAATTCAAATTTGAAAAGTATCATTGTTTAAAATAATTGAAATAATTCGCTATTTCCCACAATTTTCAACCGACGAAAATGCAGTAGCTGAACACACATTAGTATTACTCACAGATCTGGGCATGATGACCTATATCATTAATACCGGTCATAGCTAAGATTTTTAAAAGTACTTATACAAAGAACTGTCTAATTACTTAGAAAAAAACGATTATATTATGTAGTGAACAAAAAAGCTTTCATGAAGGAAAAACAATAATTATGTATATATATGACTTTCTATATCAAATAATGTTAATTTTTGAAAAGAGAACACCGATTTGCGCAAATAACTGCAATATAAAGCAAGCTTTTGATTATGTCAGGCATATTCTTTTAAGAAGTCTTGATACATTTTTTTTTTACTGGGGCTAATGGGTAAAGTAACAGACTCGAACCGACGAAAACACCACAGTGTTCCGTCAACGGGTCTAATGGCCGGGGTCTCAGGTGTACTCTAGAAAGGAAGTCCCTGTGTGCCCGGCAGAACTGGCCACCTTTTGAGCAAGGCGACCTCAATATAATGTGTGGGGGTTCCGTCCCCCCCTTATATTTGCCGCATGGAGGCCGGAGGTCATTTTGCACTCTTCGTTACTTGTGCATCTTCTGCGGGACGGAAGAGTACTAACTCTCTCCCGTTACCTTTCCGCCGCTTCTTTTGCAAGCATCACTGCCTCGCAGTACGAAGCGGCGGAATCCCATGCACTCTCGCTCTGGACCATAGCAATAACCATGGTCTCTAGCAAGAGGCTACCCACACCAATAGCTGCCACCAATGTGTAGATTGCGGTATCCTCGTGACAGCTCCCGCAGTGGTGGCACACAGGCGTTGGATGTTGCCCTACATATGGAATAAGGGGTAATGTGCTAGATCTACTCAAATCTTACGTGGACAATAGAAAACAGTTCACAGAAATAAATACAGAGTGTACACGTGAAGAACCATATCAGTCTGGGCAGCTAAATGAAATTTTTGGCGTTCCTCAAGGGAGTGTAATTGGCCCCTTACTTTTTACACTTTATATTAACGGTTTACCGAAATCTATGTCCTAGTTGACGTTGATGACGTTTTTTGCAGATGATAGCGTATTTATTATTTCTAATGATAAAAATGAAGTAAATAATGAACTGATATCAATGGCATTTAAATGTCAGAAAAGGTGCATTTGATCGACCGTTTAGGCTAAAAACTACAGATAGATGTAAAGTATACTTTCAAGAAAATTGAATACTAACGCTAGGTAGCCTATATATCTTTGAGGTTGCAGTATTTATCAAATCAAATCCATGGTTATTTCCCACCTTAGAATCTACGGTTTCACGCAATAGGCGAGATAATATAAGACTCCGTCCGTTTCACAAGTCTACATTAGCTTTAATGTGTAAAAGTGTCATCTGTATAGCTCCAATAACATGTAATAAATTACCTAAAGACTGCAAGAGGTTGAGTAAATTTCAAAAATTGCTTGAAAGACTCCTATACAAGAAGCATACTGACTTACTTTCTTTTAAGTATAATTACTTGTGTATTTTTAATGTTAAAAAACTCTTCTTTTTTTTTAATTGTACGCAGTAATAGTATCGGCTAAACACGTTGGAACGATTGTACACGTGTTTAAACAAATCAATGAATATCTATCTATCTATCATATTTTTGTACCCGAACCTAGCGGGAAAGGTAAATCACGTTTAAAACATTGCAACAAATAGAAAAAATAGCCTTTGCCGTCGATACCCAACTTAAAGCATATCACTATAAATCAGGCTTTACAAGTTAAGAAATGCATAAAAGTACAACTTTTCTTAAAGGCTAATACTACAAATTTATTTGCAGCACTGCTCGCGTAAAGTTGTTTTTCCTAACTCCCTAGAAATGGTACTATTTTTCTATATAAAATGTACCCTATATCCTTTTTTATCAGTTCCAGTTATGTATATAGTATAGTATCCAGTTACAACGTGTATGCAATAACGAGGTATTCGTAATATACTAGCAGCTGGTGCCCGCGACTTCGTCTGCATCGAATCCGTACATCGAGTAGACTTTGTCGTATTGTAGGCATAGCGGCACGCCAAACTTGACAAGTGATTGGTCTCTTACACACTTTGAAGACTATTTTGAAGCCTAAAGAGTTTATTTTCTTTTTTTTTTATATAGAGGGATAGATGAACAGACGGGTCAACTGAAGCTAAGTGACAACCAACGTCCATGGACAAATATAACTCATAGATCTGTTTATCTCTAGATATACCAAATTTCATCCCGATTAGTTTAGCCAATCAGACTTGAAAGCGTAATAGACGGTCTAATAGATTTACAACCCTATTTATAATATTGGTTATAATATAACTACGGATTGGGAAGAAGTAAGGATAAAACACAAAATCAGATGGAATGTTTGCAATATATGTAAATGTAAAATAGAGCTGTAGTATCGTGAATACATATTCTAAGTACTTGCATCATTTAGTTATAATTAACACTAAATGTATGTAAAGTTTCATCTCAAAATATTTGTATGTATGTGTTTACACTTGAAGCTGAACTAACTTATCTTCGTTGCAGATGAATGTTTACTCATGCACAAGCTATTAATTTGCTTGGAATAGTTTGTTTTGAGAATAACTTAAATATAAATTATATCGTTTTATATAATCTATTTAGCATTATTACCACCTGTTTTTTTTATTATATCTAAGCCATGTATGTAACAAGGGTGTCTGTAAATAAAACAGACAGTTCTACATAAAACAGATTTTTAAACGTTTAAAACTTACAAACACTTGTATAAGTAATATATTCTATTTTATAAATATACCGCTTGTCTGATCACTCCGGGATAGTACAAGAAACAGTTGAAATAAAAAAAAACGATTACCGCTTGTTTTGCATCTTGGAATACTATTATCAGCAAATTCTTTCGTCATAAAGTACACGCTAGTCGAAAGCAACTTACTGACGCCATAAGTGTAGTGCGCCGAAGTACCGACAGTACGAACAAATATAAAAATTGTGAAGACGAAATATCCGGTAAACAAGGTATACATTGAATAGTTCAGTACATATGTACATAAATATAATAGGTACATCAGATAATGAAGATCTTTAGACTAACGAGTGTGATATTGTATAACTTGTATTATAATATTTTATTTCTTGGCCATAGGTATATTTTTTTCAGAGTTATTATATTAGACAAAGAAATAGTTAATTTATGTGTATGTGCCCTTTATTTGCACGCTGTAAAAAGTAGTTGTGGTGAGTAAGAATATAGTCAGAGGTTTCTAAAAAATATATACGAAAATTTGAATTTCTGATAAAACTATGAATAGTCTGTTTGCACTTTGGCAAGTAAAACATTTAATCCTGTTGTAAGAATTCCTAATATTATACTTGCATATCGAGAGATCATCATTATTGATTACAGAAACTTATTGTAATAATACATCCTAAAATTAAAAGAAAAATGTATCTTCTACAGAAATAACTGAACAAAACATTACTTTTTGCATAATTGCATAGTGTGCATAATTCGTTTTGATTACGAATATTTTCGAGCTGCACTTACACACTACGCCTTAGTCTGTGGGGGGATTTTTTTAATAAAGTTACCTTTTAAAAAGCGTATCAAAAACATAACAAGTGATGGATATCAAACATAAAAGTTTAATCGCATACAAAATGAGATAGTTTGTAAAAAAAATTAATCCACTAACCTTTTCTCTCCCTGCCGCCATCGTGTCTAAACACTATAGGCCGGTTGTGTTCTCTACGCCACAGCACAGTGGGCGGCGGTACCCCAGTAGCAGTACACGTCAATCTTATACTACCACCCTCTTGCGCCGAGCTACCCTCCGTGACCGTGTCCACTATATCCGGCGGAATTACCACCGACAGATGACCCATCTGGCAAAATAATTACACTATTATCCAGAGGGAAAACATCTAAGAAAGGGTTGAGTAATCTGGTCTTAGTTGTATGAGTTTTTATATCTGATAGTAAATCGCAAAAATTTAAACCTCAATAAACTATAAATAATTTCATAGTTTATTGAATTTTAATATAGCTATCTCCGTTAAAATGCAAATTGCAAGAATTCTCCATCTTATGTATTTTGACGTAGAAATTAGTAATATTTTAATATTATATAATATAAACTCATTATGTGCTTGTTCAATTGTAACTGTGTGATGATCAGAAAGAACAATACACTTTTGAAGAGTTAAGCATTTTAATCGGATAATGATAATTATAAAAAAAGAACAAAAACCGATTTGAAAATCTATGTGCATTCTTTATTCTTTTCTAATAAAATACTGTTGACTAATATGCTAAGTGGAATAAGTAAATATATGAATTTATTTTTCTTCGTTCGCCAATTTCTTACTTTACAAAGTATTCTTGACGAACAACATAAAAGCCTTCTGTCTTTTAAAATCTCGACGAGTACTTTTGATTGAACATGATATTTGAGGATTAGGAACAGTCTTTCACTTCATTTTGCTTACAACAATGAAACCCTTCTTATATCCGCTATATTGTGAAAGACTTTCGAGAAGATTAAAGATTGGAATATTTGGATGGTGTGTTTGACTGTAAAGTGTTAGTATGTATAAGAAGGTTGGAATATATAAGCTAGCTAGTTCAAACGACTAAAATCAAATGCCACACTATATAACAGTACTGCAGTTACATTTCTAATACGTTTGGGAATAAAGAAATGATTTGGGAGATTTAATGTTTTCGTAAACATACTGACAGAGGATAATTTGAAGAAAATATTGTTATTGTGTGAACCAAGAGGATCATTTTCTTGCCATAGATTGGAAATACAAAAGTTTTAATGCATGAAGACATGTGAAGGTGTGACGACCTCCACATACAGAAGAAAGATATTAACACCATCTAGCGAAGTCAAGTCGAACTACATAGCAATGACACTGATGACGTAGTACGATCCTGAAACACGATAATAAAGTTCAGGCGCCGATTAGTCTATACGACTTCCTAACATCAACCGTTGGGCCGCCAGGCATGATCAATCGCCTGCTTGGAGGATTCTTCCTTTGTGTTGGAGGGACATAACATCTGTTCCATAACAGGAAAATCTTCATATAGTTTATAATTTTTTGTTTTAGTATATGGATTATTGAATATTTTAAGACAGGTTAATGTCTATATAAATGTGCTGTTGGCATTAGGGTTTTATTAGTTATATAAATAGATGTATTTTACAAATAAGAGCTATTGAAAAAGAAGTAGAAGAGTTATAGTGTTTCAGGTTTCAGTTTCAGGAGTTTAAGTTTTTATTCCATTATAAAGAAGAATTTTGTTTCACTTATTATAACAGTTTTCTAGTTGTATTGCAATGTTTAATAAAGTTGCTTACCTGACTTTTCATTGGATCTGTGTTAACCTGGCACATGTACGTGCCGGAGTCATTTGCTTGAACGTTGCTCACGTGCAGTTTCCATGTATTGTGGTTATTGTACGTGACGCTCAGACGAGGATTTAAAGCCACCATATTTGTGTGTATAGCTAGAATCGCCTTCGAATCTGACTTAATCCACGCCACCTAAAACAATTTTGTCATTATTTTACTGTATCACTAGCTTTCTCTAATTTGTATTGTGTATATATATATATATATAGACAAAATAATACCAATAAATTCAAAGTTTTAAAAACTATTTTTTAAACTATTAAAATAAAAATAAACGTCATAAAAAAGTAATTTTATCCAACTCCCTGAAGTTACATTTAACAATGCAATTAGGGCAGTGTCTAGGAAACAAAATGGTCTTCCACGTTGCATAGGAGTGTGAAATTTCATTTTATATCCAGGATTAATGTCATAAATCGTTCGTATTTCCCACGAGGTTTTGCAAGTTTTAAATCGTTTGTATTGTTTACAGTGGAGACGAAACTTAATGTGACTTAAACGCTGTAGCAAATGTAAAACTGAGAGTACGACACGTGAAATTGTAGAGTTTTGCTGGGAATGCAGGGTGCCTCATCCGCGCCGCTCCCGAGTATTTTTCATGTGACATCTCGCTTTGTTGTGGTTGGAAAATAAATTAGTAACAATTTCATTGTTTGCGAGAATTATTCTCAGCGAGTTTCAACGTGAGCGTTGCTAGTGCTCATCGGGTGAATGCGCACACTTGACACTACTATAACTACATATTATTTGCTATCTTTTTGTAAGAGTTGTTATTCGTTGCTTATTATTTTTTATTTACACGTTATCCAGCTAGCTAATAACATACTTGTAATTTTCATTTAACGGTTAAATAAGTACTACATACATTCACGCCTGTATCCCCGGAGGGGTAGCCCAACTAATACGGGGCAAGCCTAGTGCCGTCATCCTGACATTTTTGAGAATCAAATGAGAAAATTTGGATTATATTATACAGGTAATGGAGGATAGAAAGGGAAGGAAAGGGATATTGCTTTAACAGATGGATTAGGGAGTATCAACAATAGGAAGTCAGCGACGCATACCTATAACTCAAACTAGCTGGCTCAAAATTCAAGCCCTGTATTAAATTTGAATAAGTAGTATCATAATTTTCTATCTTTTTTTACTAATTTTATAATATTGATAGTTAAAATATGTCTGAGACTAATGTACCTTATTTTATTAAAGTTTATTTTTAGATGGAATTTGTAAAATATTAACTAACTTTATTATGATGAGAAGAGATGCTTTCGATTTGAAGTTCTTTTTATATGTACCGTGTTGATTAAGATCACTTTTTAGTTGATTGTTTACAATAGAATTAGAGCAAAAGGTTTAATTATATTGAATGCCAGATTCAGAAATCAATACCTGTAGATAACAATGAAATATTAAGTGTCGTCTCTTTTTCAATTTGCATTAATTACAATGTTTGAGTTAATAATACTTGGAGCGGATATACAGTCATATAGTACCCGGATGACTGCAATACCACGAGCTCACAGAAAATACTGGAAAAAAACAATACTTGCATCGCATTGAAGAGTGCGTGAGGTTACCGAAGGCCCAATTTCCGCTCTCCTTTTTTCCCCTTTTTTAATATATAGGTGGAAAGACTCACTCAAAGTCGGACACTTATGACTCTTGAGTTGTTGGTGTCTTTGGGTGGCCGTTGTCAAAATATGCACAATTTATCTATCAGTGAAACTGTACGCTGTACTGCACAGCTGTAGTACAGCAACATCAAAATACGTCAGGTGACGGTATTTTTTAAAGTCAACGACTTGGAAAGTTGGGGAGTTGAAAAACATACAATGAACACAAATACCACCCAAACCAAACCATACTCTATATGGATCTTAGGCCCGTAAGAGATGCTAACCCAAGATCTCTACAGCACAGCAGTCAGGTACATTAACGACTAGACCAGATAAATTAATGATATATTAGAAATGATACAATTTTATTCATATTTGTATAACATGGACACCCGCAACTCAAGAGTCACAAGTGCGTTGCCGGCCTTTTAGGTAGGAGTACGCTCTTTTCTTGAAAGTTTGAAGGTCGTATCGGTTCGGAAATATGGCAGGCGACAATTTTTTCCATAAGTTGGTTGTGCGAGGCAAAAAGCTTCTAGAGAAGCGCACAGTGGTGGAGTGCCAATCGTCCAGGTGATGGGGATGGATATTTAGTCGCGTAGGACGATGGCGGAAACCAGCAGCCGGTATAAGTCCGAACAATTCCTTTGAACACTCCCCATGATCTTGGCAGTCGATGATGCGAGTCGCTCTCCGTTGAATGCGGTCAAGAGGGAGAAGTTGGTACTGGGGTGCACCTGCATAGAAATGAGAACAGTATTCCATATGCGGCCGAACCTGCGCCTTATAAAGCTGCAGGCGGTGGGCCGGAGTAAAATACTGTCTCGATCTGTTTAGCACACCTAGCTTCCTCGAGGCTAATATGGTCTTACTCTCTAAGTGACCTCGAAACTGGACTTCGCTTGATATATCGACGCCAAGGATTCCGATACTGGCTGATGCAGTTTCGATTTCAGACACAAGTGTGGATCGGCTTTCGATGACGTTTACCCGAGAAATGTTAGCGCGGCCAGTGTAAAGAGCATCACTCGTGCTATCGTCGGCATAGCAATGGATGCTGCTAATCTGCAGCATGTCATTGATATGCAGAAGAAACAGCGTGGGTGATAGCACACAGCCTTGTGGGACGCCAGAATTAACAACCAGACAGACCTTGATGCTTCTGTCTTTAAGAAAACTGGTGAGCCAATTGCACAGTTCCTCGGGAATGCCATAGGAAGGAAGCTTCGCAAGGAGCGCTTTGTGCCAGACCCGATCGAAGGCCTTCGCCACGTCCAAACTAACGGCCAACGCTTCCCCCTTGGTCTCGATCGCCTGTGCCCACCGGTGAGTCAAATAAAGGAGAAGATCACCAGCTGACCGACCCCGACGGAAGCCGTATTGTCGATCAACAAGTATCAAGTATCAACAAGAATAATCATAATATTATTTATATTATTTTACATTCATTTTATCCGTTTGAAATGCAAATTATAAATTGTTCATATGTACAAATACATATTAGTGTATCATTAAAACATCGAGAAGCTTAATGACAACATTAATTACGACGTTTAATGATGTTGTATGTTCCATTCGAATGAGGTCTCCAATTGCACTTGTAAATTATGTCTATTGTATACGTAATAATCTCAGATACGAGATAACTGCTTAATGTTATTCAATTTAATCGATAAGCATCTCCACCGGCTCGAACCTATATAGTATTTTTTGTACTATTTTTTTGGAAGGAATTGTGTCGATATTTTTGAGGAGTTTCAAATGTTCAACACTGTGTACGCTGCAACAATTTTTTTGTTTAACTGGTTGACCAAAAATAGTCACATAATTTGTATTGAACACCCACATTTAGCCAAGAAGAATTCGATCTCACTAACGTAATAGGAGGTACGCCAATTGCCATCAACCGGGCACTTTAAGAATTAAAGATGTCAAAATTGTGAGAATATTGAAAGAGAAGGGTTAGGCCAAAAAACTGAATCAATGAAATGAAAGGAGTATTGCTAATATGATGGATTGCAAAATGTAAGTTATTGCTTACACTTCTCGTAACGATCACACAAGTGTTTTATTCAAAGAATCCCATGTTTTGTTGCTTGCGTAAACGAATTGGTAGGAAATTGCTTACTGAGGCACCGTGACAAAATATAGCTTTCAACGCAAATACTTTATTTAAAATACTTTAAACTGCTTAGATGCGAATGGCTTTACCTTTGAAGGTGATGAGGCAGAAAGCACCCTTACAGCACTCTTGAGTTGGAGGTGTCCAAGGGCGGCGATTGTCACTTATCATCGGGTCTCTCGTTTGCCCACGTATAATATAAACGTATATATATATATTTATATTTTAATCTTATATAGCTGAGCAAAAGAAATACAAATTCGTTGTAGTAAAAATTAATGGGGTGATCAAATATCATCGCTTAATTTCTGAACTTTAATCATACATTTGATAGAATTTTTAAAACAACTTTTTAGATAAAGCAATAAAACGCCAAGTAAAGTATAACAAAAATATACAAATATTTTATTTAAAATCTTTTTTTATTAAACGATGCGTATGTCATAATTACATATCAAATGTTGTATACAATTACGCAAAATGTTACGCCCAAAAAATATTTATTTATTATAAAGTCTATCTAGGTCTTGAATTTACGAATAACTCAACATAAATAATGCAGATAAACTAACACATTTCTAGCTCAAGATGTATAGAGAGGAAAAGCGGTACAGGCACGTAACAAATTACGAACTTAGTGATGGATGACCTTTTGTTTCCGATTCTGATGCAGACAAGTATGGACCACTTATTTTATGCTCTCTTTGACGTCAGGTCGCGTGTACCAAACGTCAAAGAGAGCATCTCATGTGTATTTAAAATACACAAACGACATAGACCATTGTCGACTGATAGAATACAAGTTTTCTAATCATACACACATATAATCATATTTGCGTCCTGTTTATTTTGAACCATAGTTATATATAAATATTTCCTAAAAAAAACAGTTTCAATATTTTTGTGTATACTATGTTGCGATGTTATGTTTTTGAACGGTGAAAACAATAACAAACTCGGGTAATACGCTGTTAGTTTTGGTAGAGTCCCATAGTCTATCAAGATCGTCATAAGATCCTAATGCAATATATTTAATATAATGTATTGGGACCTTACACCCTAGTTCCCGGGTGACTGCAATAGGCTTGCCGCTATTACATTAGTCGGACCAAATTCTAATCGGCAAAGTGTTGGTATTCATTACATCTCAGCCTACTTCTTCAGGGATACAGGCGTGAGCATAGTTATGTATATTGGTGGTAAGCTTAGATTACAATTATATAAAAATAATAATGACTCCAGGAATCAGAACTATGTATAAGATGTTATACATAAATAATAAATAACCTGTTAGTTATAGGGAGCAGAGAATTTCGGAATTGCATTATTTACCATGTTTATAACATATGGAGCCTACACAACAAGAACCAGGCAATAGAAATTAATATGTACTCTTTTGCAATCACATATGTTTTAATGAACTTGAATCATATACCTGATCTATGTATAAATTTTACGTAATACGTAATAAGCCTTGGCCGGTCAAAATTTTATTTCATAAGTACTAGTCTAGTCTTGTAAGGTCTAGCTGCAGATCGGACTTTTCAAGTGGAGTGGACTTAACATCTGAAGTGAAAACTTCTTTAGGCACGTTGAGCACTTTTTTTGTGAACAAAAATCATGGAACTCGCGTTATCGTCACCGAACGCTTTCCATGAGTTATATGTATACGGTGTATATATTTATACTTTTTTGGTGAACAAAAAGCGTGAAAATCGCGTCATCGTCATCGCATGCTTCCCATGAGCTATATGTTTACTGTGTGTAATCTAATAGCTGGACGATACAATTCATGAGTTACTTAGTTTTCACTTTTATCGGCAGTCCCCAAAGACTGCCCGTATATTTTTATTTTTTGTAAAGTACTTATTTAGATGATATCTTTTAGTCCCAATAACTAGAAACAAAAAAGTTGCACAACTAAACTAAAGTATGAATAATGTATAGTTAATAAGACTGAAAATTGTCTGGATAACTATATCACACAAGGAATTTCATTTCGAATATCTAAATTAAGGTTATTAGTGTAACTACACTCTATGAATAAGTTTTAACTCACGTAAAATTTTCCACATTGCACGTACAATGCATCAGATTAGTAATGAATTTCATAATTTTGAAACATTTAATTAACAAATGAATTCGGTCAACGCATTCATCATTCATAACCACGTTGTTTATGGAATGTTTTGATGTATTTACACCTTTACCGTACGTTCGTTGTTTGATTATAAGTTCAAATAACAATATTTATGTTATGGTATTTGCTGTAGAAATCAAATAATGGTATACTTATTTAAGTACCAAAATATAATGTTCCAATTTCAATTTATATGCCCGTCATGGCAAGTTATCAATTATGGCTTACCGATTTTTTCATCGATTGATTTGTCACGAACATTTAATACATCAAATTGTAGTTTTGAAGCCAGTGTTAGGCAAAGTTATTATGGGATGGCAAAATTAGACTTACCCAGAATGGATCTCCGATAATATATGTATAAATATATGTACCACAGTCTACTTTTCGCTTAACAATGATATGCAATAGAATAGAATAGAATAAACTTTATTGTACACCATTCAAATATTGTAGATCATAGTATTATACAAAAATGAAAGGTAAAAGTCTTTCCTCTCTGTAAATTTTCCCATCGAATTATAACATACGTACGAACGTACTCGTAAATAAATTGTATTCGGCAAAATGTGTCCTCTGCCTACACCTTCGCAGATACAGGCGTGAGTGTATGTATATATGATTGGTAAAAGGGTGGCTTTATCGCTACATAGCCGTTTCTGCCACGCAACCTTAATTTCTTGCGCTATTGATGTACTAACGCTGTCCATTAAAAGCTTTTTAAGTTTCTACTTTCGTATTCTATCAGACTACAGTAACTCGTATGGTATTTTCTAAACAATTTTGGGTTTTAAAACAAGACAATCTTATGAAACGAAGCTATATTTTCTTCCGCAAATAGAATTATCTCCTGTTTTTCTTTAAATAACAGGAGCTTTGAAAGAATTTGTTTCTTTCTATACAGTAATATACATTTATCAAGAGTGAAAGCGCGTTTATGAAAAGGCGTTTAACCACTTCTTTCAATTCCTTTTTCAATTCAACATACGTTTCATTGTCTTTCTTGGTTGTCTACAAAAGTACTTGAGAGCAAGAGCACGGTTGTAAATATTTAAAGGCTCCTCCTCTTCTCTTTTGACCGATTCATGGAATGACAACTTGAATAAAACTTCAGAAAGATTATCTTAAAAGCAGTGTAAAGTACGAGTAGATGATTCATAGAACCTGTAGCGTACCTACTCTTTTTGCTGTGGGAATTACTTTCAATTGATATATAATTTAAAAATTTGTAAAACATTAAATTTGTAAATTTCTAAATAAAAATAAAATTAGTTATACATACATATGTAGTTCCTGTTAAAAATTCACTGGATTTATATCTTAAAATATTGGAAATTGCATACACTGTGACAAACCGTCTAGCCGAACCTACATTTATGTATTTCATATATACCATCAAATACTTAAAGATAAGGGCTTACCGGGTCTTAATTATAAACACGGCTTATTTTAAATACGTAATATTTTGTATAAAATGCGTTTTATACTTCAAGCAATTTTAATTTAAAAAACTATTTAAAACGTTTTTATATTTACGGTGAAAATCCTCGGTTGATATTTAAGGTTCGTTTTCTACTATACCGCCGCAAATAGGAAATCTCATTCTTCATTATTCAAAAAAGGTAAAAATAAAAACATTACAGAAAGATAATTAATATCACGCTTGATTATCGTTTTGCATCTATGTACATCTATATTAATACAGCGAAATAAGTAAGTTTTGTTATTAATATAGTTTCAAAATCGTACTAATTTTAAAAATATATTCTCTCAAAATTGCTGGTGCTTAAATTACCATTTATGAATAGTTTTTACTAATAACATAAATTTTCACATAATCTTTCAAGAGAAGAATATAATTATATAATAAAATATAATTTGTATAAACTGTATCTAATAACTGTAAATCAATTAACGCTCCCGATTCGAAAACCCCTCCAAAGACGCTAATGATCATGAAATGCTTCATAAATTATGGCTAAATAACATCTCGATCCCATTCCCTTTCAAACAAAAAAAAAAGCATCAGAATCGGTCCATCTGATTAGGAGCTACAACAGCTAACAGTTCAATCAAAAACTTTCTTCGTCCATATAATCCACTACAAGGCTCAAATTTTATTTTACAGTTCACTTAATTGATTTGTTGTCTCGGATTAACCTAGAAACAACTTGTTGTTTTTGGAGCCTGGAGCAAGTGCATCAAATTTATGTTTATTTGATGCACAGTGGAACAGTGGTAGAGCCATGCTTAGTCACGAATGGGCCGGTTCGACCGGTGCGATTCACGGCCTCACAGAAAACCGGTTGTGAAGTAATGCTTGCGTTGCATTTCCCCGAAATAAGTGAGGTTTCCGGAAGCCCAACCCAGCTCCTCTCTTTTTTGCCATCTCCTCACCCCCCCTCTCTTTTTTTCCCCTCCCTGCATCCCTCTATCCCTCAGCACCCTCAAAGGCGGGCGGTGCACTTACGACTTTTGAGTAGCAGGTGTCCATGGACGGCGGTTGTCCGTCTTAACTGACCTTTTTTTATGAACGTAAATTAAGTTTTGTAATTAATTTGGCCTTAAAACATTATCATATTGAGATGTACTGACCTAAGGCCTAAAATATATAAGCATAAAATACGCCTAAATTTTACTTTCTTAAATAAGTTACGTAGGACACTATTATTCATAATTGTAATAAATTGTAAAATAAATAAAATAATAATAATAAAATAATAAAATAAATGAAAATTGAATTGGTGGCAAAAATATCAAACTAAGATTATTTTACAATACCAATACCCATAACGCATTCTTTATTCGCTTATGTACTTGGAGTTTTAGTATTAATTTGAGTATTTTTGGTGTTAACTTATGCAAATCATCAAATAGATGTTCCTTTAAAAATACTGCTCACGTAAGTGAATAATTGTTTTTTTTTTTTGAGATAATAAGGTGCTCTCAAAACCCCAAAACGTTTCTTTTTTTTTTAATTTTTATAATATAGGGGGAACGACGAAAAAGACGAATAGACGGGTCACCTCATAGGAAATGCCAACCACCTTCCATGGACACCTGCAACTCAAGTAAGTGCGCTACTCGCATGGTTGGATGTGGAAAGGAGAAAGAGGAGAGAGGATTTGGGAAAGAGGGGAGGGGAAAGATAAGAAGGGAAGTTGAAAAACCTCACAAATTTCGGCGCACATGTACATACATACATACTAATAGAACACACGTGCATGCACGTTATAAAGTGGGACATGATTGTTTTTAGGTACGATATTTTTTTATGTTAAATCACATTATTTGTTTCACCTCTAAGTAATTAACAATGTTGAAATACTTTAAACTAAAGGAAAAAAACTAACTATGTATACAAAACTTGCATTTCAAATTTGAAGAACTTCATTTTCGTCACGATTTGAAATTTTGAGAATGTAATGCCATGATTATGACATATGATGATGCCATGTAATGGAATTTTGAGAATGTAATGAGTTCAGGTCGATTTATCATTATTCCAATAATGATACATCGACCTGAACTCATGATTGAATCAGAATGTGGATACTAGAAACCTTGAAGGATTACTAGTAATTGATTTGATTTGCTCTAACGAGTCACATGCATTATAATGGATAAAAAAGAGCGTTTTTAGTTTTTAAGCTATGTTTAAAAAAAATTGACTACCTAGTTTAGGTACGTAAATAGTACAGATCATGGTCAAGGGTGGGTTGATGAAATTTATGAGAATCGGTAACTATCTGCAAATGGTTCTAATTATTTTGACTTATGGGATTTGGTAAAACATACATGAAAAATATACATAGGTAGCCAAAAGGTTGCATAACTAATTAATAACAATTTACTGCACACATGGCCTAGTGGTTTAAGTGGGCACCTCGTCACTACGCTGCCGCGCCGAGTGTTGTGGGTTCGAATCCGACAACACTTTGTGTAATCCTTAAATTGTTGTTCTGAGTCTGGGTGTTCCTTGTGTCTGTTGTTTAAGTGTTAGTAAAGTCCGCAGTGACACAGGAATTAAACCTAGTGCCGGAGTTGTCTTTAAAAAAAAATGGTTCCTCTAGGTAGAGGATGTAGAGATGTAGAGGTTATATGAGTAAAACTATTGTCGTGAAGCCGACACTTGAGGAACAAAGTTTCGTATGTTAAAAGGGAAAGACGATTCAAGGTAAGGGATATTGCTTATTTATTTTACTTGTATAGGGGCAAACGAGTATACGGGTCACCTGATGGTAAGCGACTACCGCCGCCCGTGGACACCCGCAACACAAGAGTCACAAGTGCATTGCCGGGACTTTTAGGTTGGAGTACCCTCGTTCCTTGAAGGCTTGAAGCTCGCATCCATCCCGAAATATGGTAGACGACAATTTGTTCATCAGGATAGAATGGATAGAATTTATGAGTATAAGCAATAGCTCACGCAGGGTTTCATGACACTCGAACTGGCTGTAGCCGGAATGTCAGAGCCATCTAACCAAATATTATTACCTGTCAGGTTTTAATTAATTTAGGTTAATAAAGGTGAATATCGCACTTACCCTATAATTATAAAGATTGTTGACAACGCATGTGAAGTGTACGTCTCTTCCCTGTGTCACTGTGTGGTTCTCAAGAGCTTGGAGAAACTCTGGTTCCTGCTCTAGCTGTTTTGGCATTTCACCTGTAAATAACAAAACGTCACTAGAATAATTGCATACAGTAAATCAATAGATGTTTTTTTTGCATTATATGGTCGATCAGAGTTTCAGTATAAATTATATTGGCATTCTGTTTGCTAAACCTTCAAACTGAAAACCACTCTATCGTAAGTATTAGGCAGAAAATCGACCTTCAAACCTTCAAGAAAAGAGCGTACTCCTACCTAAAAGACTGGCAACGCACTTTTGAATCTTGAGTGCGTGTGTCCCTGGGCAGCCGTAGTTACTCACCATCAGGTGACCTGTCTGCTCGTTTTCCCCCTATCGCATAAAAACAAAGTAAGTATATCCATTACACATGATTTAAACAAAATTTATTGTATCTATATTGACTGCCTTGTTGGTGTAACCACTACACCAACAAGGCAGTCAATATACTATAATATATGTACTATAATATATATACTATAATATAGTGACCGTAATTGCTATGCCAGGAGTCGGGTTTGATTCTTACTCGGGTCAAAAAACTCTGTGATCCACAAATTGTAGTCCTGAGTCTGGGTGCTCTTATCCTCCGTTCGGATTTGGTTTTTTGGTTCGTTCCGGACCACCGGTACAGGAATCCTACAGCGGCAGTTTAAAAAAAAAATAAGAAAAAGGATATGATTGCGTAAACGGTACCTTATTTATATACTCGTAAATCTAGAGCAGGAACCTAAAAAACGGCCTAAAAAAACCCTTAGCGAAGCTCGATTGCCCAGGCACTAACAGTTTTAAAACCTTTTTATTAAATGCAAAGAACACAAAGTGTAACTTTCTTTTTCATATATTTTTTTGGAGACCCGTACGAATGATAATGTGGGACTATTCATAACTTTGTAAATCTGTAACTGTAATTAATTAACGTTTTATGAAGTTCCACATTATTAACATTTTATTTTATTCAAGGGTACTCCGTAAAAGCAACTTAATCTGTTTCAAGCAATTTTGTAATAAATTAAAATTCAATTACTTGGGCTGGAAGGGCTTGTCGATGTCGAAAAAAAAAAAAAATTGTTTGAATTGGTCCGAAATAACCCCTAAGTACATGTTATAATTACTTTATATTTTGCATATTAAACATTGAATCTTGAAAAAGAAATATAATCTGACGTGGTAGAGCCATATTTAGGCCTATCATAGAAATCCATTTTTGAAGCAATGCCTTCGTCGCGATCCGTCGTCTCCGTCCAAGAGCGGCGGTAGTCACATACCTTCAAGTGATTTCTCTGCTCGTATACCTTAGATAATAAAAAATAACTAAGTCTAAAAATAACTAAGGTTTTGAAAATTCTGACTGACCCGTTGGTCTAGTTGTTAGTGATCCTGTCTGCTAAGCCAGGACCCCCATGCGACAGGATTCCAAAACAACACATCTTCGAAAGAAGGTACTGTATAGAACTACAGGAGAACGATAGTGATCATTCCGGCATAAATGAAGTCCGAATATACACGGACGGCTCCAAGATGGGGTCAGGTACTGGAGCCAGGGTGTACTCACTAGACCTAAACATAAAAATATCGCTGGCACTAGGCAAGCACAGTTCGATTTTTCAATGCGAATGTGTTGCGCTAACATACGCAGCCCTAGCGGCTATGTCTAGAGGCATCAAGCAATATAACATCCGCATACTGTCAGATAGTATGGCGGTGCTAAGGGCCCTAATGGGCAACACCATGAACTCCGGTCTCATCTACGAATGCCACCAGTCGCTAGAACGCTTGGCCTCGGCGAATGGGGTAACTCTTCAATGGATCAGGGGGCACAGCAACTCACTCGGTAACGATGCCGCCGACGAGCTAGCAAGGAAGGGATCTACAACACCAGTGGCAGGCCCTACCACACTCCTGCCACTACCCTTCAACTTATATCGCTCCTGGGTAAGGCAAAGGACTCGAGAAGTACACAATAGCAGATGGATTGACACACCTGGCTGTAGGCAATCCAAACTGGTACTAACAGAAATATCACCACGTTTATCGCGTAGACTCATCAGTCTTCATAGAACGGACATCCGAATAGTGGTCGGAAGCATTACAGGCCATTTGGCTCTGAACCGACACCTATTCGTCATTAACGCGACCGATAGCCCCCAGTGCAGGGGTTGTCTGAGCGCGGAGGAAACGGCCGCCCACGTTATCCTGGAATGCGAGGGCGTGGCTGCACAACGGGCAGAAATCCTTGCAGGCGCGAGGACGCTCCTTGAAGCCTGTGAACGCCCCAGGAGGCTTCTGCGCTTCTGGAAGGAGCTAGGCTGGCTCAACTAGTCAGCCTACTGGACGCATAATGGACCGAACATGAGTCTAAATGCGGAAACAGAGCCCTTTACCATTACCATTACCATTATATATTACTATTAATATATTATTCGTGTTTTAATAACAAATGTAGAACTTAGTATACGTTCAAGTAGTAAGTATGTGATTATCAGTGCTCATAAGCACTGGTTTTGGGAGAGTAAGCAATGAGTTGGTACATTTCAGTTACAAACATCACTATCACGATCTTTCTTGATCAGTGTCAGACTATGATTAGTAACAGTTTATCTTTGTTGATGAATGTAGGATGGGTAGTTGCACGATTCTTTTTTGTTGCAGTCAGTAAATGAGGTTCATTTTGTCTGTTGGTCTCGTCTAGGGGTTAGCGATATTTACTGCTGAGTCAGAAGAGGGTTCAATTATAAAATAGGGTAGATAAAACAATCGAGTTAGGGTGTTTTTTGTGTCCGTTATTTGAATACGGGAGATGTCATTAAAACAAAAAAAAACATATTTAAAAATTGAAAAACTCCGCGTTGACACGAAGTATTATCTATTAATTTCGTTAAATCATGTGAGCCCAAACTGACGGGATTTACTCGGAACCATTAAAGAGTCCTTCGGAACCTTCTTCGTCAGACAATTATAACAACTAATATGAACTATATGAACTAATCAAAACGAATCATATTAGTACCTCTAAGTGTGAACTAGTGTGCTATGGAAGAGTTTAATTTAACACCTAGCTCCAACATCATATCAGCTCCAAGAGGCTTAATTAAAGTATTATTATTCAATAGTCATATATATATGTATATATATTTAAAGTTTAAATACGATAGTTAAAAGTAAGTTTAAATGTACTTACAAGGTTGTTATTGGTTTACATAATTAGTTAGTTACAAATAAAGCTATTGCATTGTGTTAAAAACACATTGTGTATGTGTTTCTGATCTTGCTCGGAAAATTTATTGATAAAAGATCTAAAAACATTTACTACTTAAATGAATACACAAAATATACCATCATCTAATTTCAAGAGGGCTTTCCCCGATAGATAGGCCCTTTCATATTTGATCAATTAAATAATGATATACGATAGCCCTTAGATTGTTTAAAAGAGAACTTAACAGCAATGAACTATTTGCGTACAGGGGTCGACCTATTATGGCACGGAATCCTTGCAGGAACATTAAATGTGTAAAGTTCGTGAGACCGATGACACATAAACGAGCCGTGATATCTGACGTGTGCTTCGATCGAGCTTAGTGCAACTTTATAAGATACTTTAGGTAGCTTTGTAGAACAAAGTTAGACGGTGCTTCATTTTATGTTTAGCTTCAAAGTTAGGCAACGTGAGTTGTATAATCTGCCAAAATATGAGGGCTAATAAATACTCCAAAGAAAGTATTGCGATTTCGCAAAGATAGACGAGTAAAGTTAATGTTGGTTTACTACTAGACTCATGATCTGACTAATACTAAGTAGCCGGAATACGTACGTATTTCATAAATACGAATAATAATCGTAGTAGTTGCAATTTAAGTAAATAGTCTACATATTTCATCACGCACATGAGAACTAATCATCTTTTTTCTTCTTAAGCCGCGGTGATGTTATGTATAGCTGTTTGGAAGTATCCTAATCAAGTCATCTAGATAATGCATTTTTAAGACATCAGACCAAATCTCAGTAGGAAATCTCTCAAGTTTAAATTTGTACTTATTTATAAAGGAATACTTATAGAACTAACAGTAACCGTATAAAATGTTACACAACTTTTTAAAAACAGAGAGGAGAAAAAATAAAACAACCAAATGACGACACAAATTTTCCGATGTTCATTTTTGATAGTTGTTTACAAGTTGTTAATTAAAGTGTGCTTATAGTAAATTAAAGTACTTTAATACTTATTTACACTTTGAAACTACATCCATAACATTCGTGCTACGATTTTCTTTCACAAAATTAAAACCTAAACTTACCCCCGGTTTTAGGGTTCCTTAGGTTCGGGAAGTAGAAATAAACAAGATCATTTGTAAAGTATTTTAACATTGTGACTTTTATGCACGTTCCTATGTGCGACATATACGATTGTATAAAAAAATAATAGGTTGAAAACACCTGAATAAGAAAGAGCTTTTAACATACATATGTACATACATACATATTAATTTGGGAGTATTAACAATAGTTCGAGCAAGTCAGATTCGCATACCTGTAACTCGAACTGTCTGGTGCCGGGAAGTTGAAGAAGTATTGTTATATTTTATACATTCTTACTTGAGTTAGACTATAATAAGTAAGTAAGCAATACCTTGTCGTTGTTGAACATAACCATATTGACCACTCTCGAACACACAACTCTTTTTTTTATATTATGGGGGGAGAGACGAACAGACACGTCACATGATGGTAAGTGACCACCTCCATCCATGGACACCCGCAACTAAAGAGTCGTAAGTGCGCTGCCCGCCTTATGGGGTGATGACGGAAGGACAACGCGGGGAGAAGAAAGAAGAAATGGGGGATGGAAAAGAGGAAAGAGAGGAGGGATGAGGAGAGAGGAAAGAGGGAAGAGGATAGGAGGAGTTGTGCCTCCGGAACCATAATAATTTCGGGGAAATGCAACACAAGCGGTTTTTTGTTCGGCCATTGTATCTTTATATACATATATTTGACTAAACTATGGTTGGCAAAAAGTAGGTGTTTGAGCCGCCTCTGTTTAGGGATGTAGACGTAAGCCTATGTATGTATATATAACGTCACTATTAAAATTGTTCGAAATCTATATATATAATGATACTATAAATATATATAATAATAGGTGGGGTTAATTTGATTGTTCGGCATGTAATAAATCAAAACGCATATAGCGCTGGTATCATAATGTTTATATTTGTGGGTGAATAATAAACATTAAAAAGTTAAAAGGGTAAGAGTTTATACAGAACCCTTAGAGTGCAAGTTATATTCTCACTTGTCCGGTTTCCTACGTAATATGAATTAAGAATGTGTGTGTTTATACAAAACAAATTTGACTTCGCTGAAAGAAAACAAATTTCATAGCAATCAGTATATAATAATCTACGTATGTTACTGTTTGTTTACAACCCATATATTAAAAATATGTAACAAAGAAAACTAAGTGTTACAGTAAATATATTAAATTACATATGTTTCTTATTTACTTAAGTATGTAAATACTGTGATTAATTTTCCTTTTACACAGACTTCAAAATCGATCGTTGTGGTTAAAGAATACTGAATTTAGTCTTTAGATATTGATTTGAATAAAGTAACTCATTTGATTGAAGTCGAAAACTGTTATATTGAACTGATATACATATGTATATGTGTTGATCCTGAGAGTGATCTGCTTAAGATTGTAAGTATGTGTATCAGTAAGAGAGGAACGCTACGTATATTGTTACAACGTACTATATTACCTATTTTAAGTTTAAGTAATCTCCAATAAAGTAATATGTATCAACCATGGAATTCTAAACCACATAATAGATTGACAACATCGCGAACTACTAAGTAACCCAAAAATCCTTCACGATTCCCAAAACCATTTAAAGACAGTACTGAGTATATAAATATACCATTGTTATGTTTTATGATTTCGAACTATACCAGTAACTATTCTTTCTCTTGCATTGTTAGTTGTTATTAGTACGTAATTTAAATTACCCAGCTCGCGAACAGCGTCTTTTTCTTTGCTGTCATAGACAAAGGAATAGTGACAGGACGGGAGAAGGAAATAATCGCTATTATATGACTGCATTGATGGCGTAGTGGCTTGAGTGGTCACCTCGCCACTACACTGCCGCGCCGTGTGTTGTGGGTTCGATCCCCGCACGAGACAACACTTTGTGTAATCCTCAAATTGTTGTTCTGAGTCTGGGTGTTCTTTGTATCCGTTGTTTGGATGTTTGTGAAGTCCCCCGCGACACAGGAATTGATCCTAATGCAGGAGTTATCTTAAAAAAAAAAAAAAATATGTATATATAGTTATAGTTAACTTTTTTTATATTTTGTTATATTTGTTGTATGTGTTTTTTATAATATATATTATTAAATAAACTATAGTCATTTAAATGATATATAAGGCATTAACAATTTTTGATTTTAAGCTATTGCATAGCGTTTATCGCGGGCTTTGAGCGCGGCGACCGAATCAAGAAATTCCGTAACGAAAATAAAAGCTAACACCCCCCACTCCGCCTACCATGTAGCTCGGCCGAGCGTTCGCTTGACGTGTATGTATATGGTACGACTGTACGAAGCTCAGAGTATTCGTCCGATTTCGGAGCAGGTCGAGACGAGCTGCTCCGAAATCGGACGAATACGTAAGCAGCTGTTTGTGAGAGAGTATATAGGTGTATAGGTATCTATCATATATGTTTCTTATTTCAGTTACCATAAACCTATATTTTCAATGATAAAAATTCCTGAATAATCTACATGTATTGTAAGATAATAAAAATATTTTAAATGATATTAACTTCTCATTGATTCAATAAAAGAAAAAAAAAATGTTTTCTTATCGGTCACCACGCTCAAAAAGTGTAATTTGAAATAATATCAAAGAAAAAACTTGAATTAATATCAGACAAAAAAAAATACTGCATAAATAAAAAATAAATAAATAATTATAATTGCAAGTTGATAAAAAATTGCTTAACTGCGACAGTCCCCGAGTGTCACATGTATTTTTTTGTTTAATAACGCACTAAATGTATGAAGATGAATTTTAGTAGTAATATTATAATTGGGTTATGATTCTTTTATATTTAAATGCTATTTAGTTAAATGATTGGTATAGCCACGGTCCTATTATAGATGTAACTGTAACGTGTACGTTCTCATATTGTTGTGTTAGCCCTTACCTGACTATTTATCAGTGCTTTTGCAACCTCTATTAAAGAAGTATTATGCTGCGCCAAGGGTATTTTTTTTTGTCTAAGCACTTTTTTTGTTAATCTTAGTGTTTTTTATACCTATAATTTTTCATGTATTATGTTATGTTGAAATAAACATTTTCTATTTCTTTTGTCTATTCCTTAGCTTTGTATGAGATATCTGTAGGGCTGGCGAATAAAAGCATTGGAATTGACTATGAATATATTGACATAAAAAACTGCAATAATAAACAAAAAACACAAAATACAAATGCTTTACTTGTTTTTTTTAGACATACTGTATATCTGAAAGTGTAGGCGGAGGTGTATTAAACACCCACTTTTTGACGCATATAATTAGGTTCCACTAATGTAATGGGGGCAAGATTATTGCCGTCAACTTCGTTCTTTTTAGTCACTACTTCTTCTAAAATTCCTGGTTGACGCCAAAAAACTAGCCTCTTGCCCTTCTTGCTGTGGTGATTTGAGAACGTATGTAGAATGAATGACGGGCTAGAGTTATTGAGCGGAACAGAATAGGCGACTAAGGAATGGGACTGTTTTCTATAAGACAGTATGATACAGTCATATAGTGCCCGGTTGACGGCAATATGCTTGCCCTCAAGTTAGTGGGTACAAATTTAAATTCTAATTTGAAAAATGTGGATGTTAAATACATCTCTGCCCACCCTTAGGGGATATTAGCTTGAGCGTATGTATAAGGTAAGGTAGCGTATGTGCAATATTTTTTTAATTATATAACTAACAAATAAATATCCTTAACTTGATATGAAATCATAGATAAAAAAAAAAATTTTGTGAAATGAATTTTTATTTAAAGGACTATAAGAAGAGGATCAGTTTATTGCAAAGAAGAATAACACTATCCAATTGTAGCGTTAACTTTTCTTTGTATTTACAAAGGAAATATAAGATCGTTATACAGAAAATGTAGTACAAACGAAATTCTATTGTGATTGTAAAACCTTTCAGTAGCTAGAGTAGCTATTGTAGTACAGTTACCATATATTCTACACTCTAAATAAGGGTAGGCTTTGGAGCGAACACAAGTAACGTGTAAATAAAATCTAACGATCTTTTACATTGGACGATATAGCATAGAGTGGGACCTGAACTTCTATAATGGTAACCTTCTCACTTCTAAATTTCTGTATAGCAGTTATGCAGCTAGTAACACTTAATTTTAAATTGAATCTCAAGCTATACAAATATAGTTTGTTTAATTATTTTTATTTTTATTTTTGAAAGCACTAATCTCAGAAGTAGTCAACAAATTTGAAGTAGTGTTCTTTGCATTACGTAAATCGTTTATTGGGAAAGGCTTTAAAACATCACGCTGAAGCCGACCAGAGCAGTGAGCATAAATGCAAGTAATACTTTGGTATCAATACCACAATTATATTTTCTAATAAATCAGGTGTTCAAGCACTGTATTCTAATGTACTGATAAGTATTATTTATTAGTATTGATAAGTATTACAAATTGTTATATGTTTCGGAACTAAAGTTACAATTGCGGTAAGAATTCAATACAGATACTCTCTGTGTTGAATTTTACCATAGTTGTAAATTTCTACTCAATTAAGTTACCACTTGGAATATAAATAAATAACATATTATAAAGTAATACACGTTCAAGTTATTAGTAATCAATTCAGTCGAGTCAAAGAGATCCACGCTTTACGAGTACTTTGTATCAAAGGCTGATAAATGTCATAAACTGTTGACAGTAACAACAACCAATATAAAAAACCATAATTTACTTATCTGGATGTATATCGACTTATAAACACATCATTTCATGTCAAATCATCATAAGTAATTTATGTTTCAAATTAAATGCACACTACGATAATCACTTTTTGACTACTTAGGTACTTACTTTAATTTATATTATTCCGATTGGACATTTGTAATGAGTTGCTAATATGTTGTTTGGTAATATTATATATCCCCAATTCAATCAATCAATGAGCTCACTGTAGGCCACAGTTGGACATAGGGCTCCCCAAATAATTTAAATAAAATGTTTGTAAGCTGCAATCAGCAGAATATTTTTCAACTTCCCAATTATCACCTTTTAGACAACATTTTGACAAACAAATGTGTAACTGTTAATATTATTATTAATTTATATTAATATTTAGTTACTTGTGCCATTGTAAGTGTAAAATAATTTTGTAATATATATGGTCGTGTCGGATTCGTATCACGAAGTCTAAAAAGCTTTGTAGAAACAGTCGGATTAAGCAGGTAAGAGGTAAACTAGACTAATAGGGGTTAATACCTAAGTGTTGAGCGAAACAGGTGTAGACCGAGTCTTCTTACGCAACTTTGATTTAACATATTTCCAGTTTCAACGAGACACGTAATCTTTATTAGATAGCTTACCTTCTTGCTGTTTTACCTGACTGCGCAATAAGGAGTTTATATTTGACTTGTATATCTATGTATGTATGTTTGTATGATATTGCTTTACATGACTAAACCGCTTTATGGGTTTCAACATGGGGTATCATTTGAATCGTCTTCTACTAATAATTACTCCTAATATTGAGTAACATAGTGAGTATAATTAAATGCAAAGTTTAAATATATTTTTAATAAATTAACTTGCAGAGAACGTAATTTACTATTAAAAATTACAATAACAAAAATTACTGGTAGGCAATGAGGAGCTATTCTACCACGGCAATTTGTCAATTTGTTCAATATCGTAATTAAGTTTCAACGAGGAGTCTAAGGTTTTCCTTCAAAAAACTCGTCATAACTTAACCGACTTATGAGCCAAGCTATCAAAATTTGATGATAATTAGACTTTTATTAAAATACCACGAGCTGTGTTGCCCGTAACTTTAGTTTTCTTTTACATTTTTCTCTGATAAAAAAAACCTATGTTATATTCTAGACTTTTAATCTATCTCTGTTCCGAATATCGTGTCGAATAGTTTAATCGTTGTAACAAATATCCATCCAAACTCCCGCAATTATAACAACAGTAGTTATTATAATTATATTTATAATACAAATCTCGGTTTTTATATTTTTTCTAAAGTATTATAGCGCAGAGATGCCGGTATATATTCATAAGTTCATAAAGTTTTTTTAAATAGTCAAGTTTAAGACTTACCTTTCAAAGTTGTGCCATTTACAATTTCCAGAGAAGATCCCGGTTCTACATAAGTAGCAATGGAGAAAGTTTGATTGGCCTATCGTTATTTTTATTATAATGGTGAATATGAAGCAAGTTCTAATTCGAATTTTTTGCCTTGTAATTTAATTCTATCCAGTTTATTGTGCATTTACAAATTATTACAACGATGTAAACAAAAAACAAAGTTTAAATTTTGGCCCGCGGACTGGCACAGCTCTATTCATAATTATATAAGTAAAAAAAATACGATTACTTAAACGTTTTTCTCACGGTTCCTTATATGAACTATCCTTAATAATGTTTAATTATTAAAAATTTGAAAGATTTATCAAAAAAATCTTTAGTGATTTTCTTAAGAGTTTAGGTAGTTAGTAGTAGTATTTTATTTTTGTATATTCTGATTCTCATTGCAATAATAATAATGGCAACACTGCATGGCAGCAAACTAGTTCGTTTAAAGGCGTGACAAATATTTTAGTTATTGTTACAATTTACTATTTTATATAATCATAACATTAATATTCAGTCAAATCTACAAGAATAAAACCTGAACCCCTGTTTTCCAACACGGAATGGGGCCTGTAGATTTCATTGAATATTAATGTTAGGATTAAATAATATGTATACAACACGGAAACAGGGGTTTAGGTTTAAACTCACAGTGCTTAACCAAAACGCTTACCTGTTAAACATATACTATATTAATACTAACTTTATACAACTAATATGACATAATTGAATATAACTTAATATAACTTAATAATTTTTAAAAAACAATACATTGAACAAAATAATTAGAACAACAAATCAACCAATAAAACGCAAAAACTACTACATATACCATTTACGTAGAAGAATTCAGGTGCAACATTACTCTTACAGCCATTACATTTGACCTGTCACAAAATATATCGACATCCTGATCTCCACGCAATAGATTATTAAACAGCTCTATAGCTCTGGCATTGAGAGTAGTAGTGATGTGTGCCCAGCGCCACGTTGGTGGATATGTAAGGAGTGTATGTTGTCTTCGTCCACTAGCACGCATGTATTGGTCCAGTACATAAAGATAAATGCATTCTTGTACCGATGGGTTATCTACCTTGTTGGCCAGTAGAAAGTAATAGCGCTTCATATGCTGTAATTTCCGCCTAAGTTCTAAGGTATCGAGATCTACCATCCACAGATATGGATAATACCCAAGCGCTTGTAGAGACTGCTAGCAAATTTACTCTGTATTTTTTCAATCATTAGGGTATACTTAAATATTTTACCCAACACAGATAATACTGCGATAGGTCTTTGTGATATCCGACGACGATCAAGTTTTAGGCACTGGTGTTAATATTGAAATTTTTCAACGACTAGGATTACAACAACAATTAAGAGATAGATTATAAAGAAATAGGAAAGGTTCCTCAAGAACGGATAAACAGTGTTTTACTAAGAAAGTCGGTACATTATCAGATCCATATGCTGACGATAATTTAAGATGTCGTTCTGCACGCTTCAATTTCGAGGGATTTCGAGGGAAGACGCGCAAAATTATTTGAGGTAGATAGCCTCCTTCTACCGCCTCAAACTGGTCCACGTCTGGGTCTAGGTTTGGGGTGTTATTATGAAAAACAGAGCTAAATTATTTTGCAAATACATCAGCAGCTTCTTGTCCCACTATAGTCCCCCCCTCACAAAGAAATGTATTAGTCTGCCGTCTGTTCTTATTTTTGTCCCTAACATAGTTCCAGAATATTGAAGGTTCACATGCTATTTGATTTTCTAATGTGTTTATATAATTAATAAAAGCACAGTTTATAAGGATTTTGACTTTGGAGCTTAAAAAGCTTAAAAAGGCTTAAAAGGCTTAAAAAGCTCTCTATTAAATTAAAGTCCAAATTTTTTAAACATTTTTAAATTTTAACAGTTTATTTATATATAATAAATTATTTCACCTGTGAACCACGTCGGATATGTATATTTTTGGTTGAACGGATTTTTTTTTGCGAGGAACATGATCACGGATAGATCTTTTTAACCTTTCGTAAAAAATATCTACGGCTAGATTAACATCCTGTTGTTTCGTTAGATCTGACCAGTCTATATATGCAATTGTCGAATACAAACCATGAAATTCAGCTTTACGAAAATTCCATTTAGAGTTAAGAGAATTCGTCATATTATTACTATCTCTGCAAACAGGTGGATTACTATTAATTAATTTACTTTTGGGTAAGGTTATATTTTTTTTTTTATGCGGTAGAAGGCAAAGGAGCAGACGGGTCACCTGATGGTAAGTGACTATCGCCGGCCCTGGACAACCGCAACTCAAGAGTCACAAGTGCGTTGCCGGCCTTTTAGGTAGGAGTACGCTCTTTTCTTGAAGGTTTGAAGGTCGTATCGGTTCGGCAATACGGCAGGCGACAATTTGTTCCATAAGCTGGTTGTGCGAGGCAAAAAGCTTCTGGAGAAGCACACGGTGGTGGAGTGCCAATCGTCCAAGTGATGGGGATGGATATTTTGTTTTTGAAACCAGCAGCCGGTATAAGTTCGAACAATTCCTCTGAACACTCCCCGTGGTACAAGCGGTAGAGGATGCAGAGTGAAGCTACATCTCTACGCAACGCCAAGGTGTCAAGTCGATCAGAAATATCTTGGCAGTCGATGATGCGAGTCGCTCTCCGTTGAATGCGGTCAAGAGGGAGAAGCTGGTACTGGGGTGCACCTGCATAGAGATGAGAACAGTATTCCATGTGCGGCCGAACCTGCGCCTTATAAAGTTGCAGGTGGTAGACCGGAGTAAAATACTGTCTCGATCCGTTTAGCACACCAAGCTTCTTCGAGGCTAATATGGCCTTACTCTCTAAGTGACCTCGAAACTGGACTTCGCTTGATATATCGACGCCAAGTATTCCGATACTGGCTGATGCAGTTAGGGAAGAGCTCACAAATTGAGGTGATACGACCAATGGCATCTTTTTAGCGGTGAACGCGCAAAGAAGTTTCGATTTCAGACACAAGTGTGGATCGGCTTTCGATGACGTTTACCCGAGAAATGTTAGCGCGGCCAGTGTAAAGGGCATCACTCGTGCTATCGTCCGCATAGCAATGGATGCTGCTAATGTGCAGCATGTCATTGATATGCAGAAGAAACAGCGTGGGTGATAGCACACAGCCTTGTGGGACACCAGAATTAACAGACTTGGAGTCGGAGCATGCACCGTCAACAACGACCTTGATGCTTCTATCTGTAAGAAAACTGGTGAGCCAATTGCACGGCCAACGCTTCCCCCTTGGTTTTGATCGCCTGTGCCCACCGGTGAGTCTAGTAAACGAGAAGATCACCAGCTGAACGACTCCGACGGAAGCCGTATTGTCGATCATTGAGGAGCTGGTGGTCTTCTAAGTACCGGAGGAGCTGGCAGGTAACAATGGATTCCATTATCTTGGAGAACAAGGAGGTGATGGCTATGGGTCTGTAGTTGGACGGATCCGAGTGATCTCCTTTTTAGGGATTGGGTGCACTAGAGCTGTCTTCCATGAGTTCGGGACTACGCCAAGAGAGTAGGAAAGCCGATAAATCTCTAAAGGGGGATGATGTGTATCCATTTTAACGAATGGCTCAGCATCAGTTAGTACATTTATGTGTCTGGGATCGCCAGTCGTTAGAATCGAGGGATCATCTAAAAGGCGCTCTTTTTTATTATAAACGTTATTACACTGCCACAGTTTACAAATCTCCAGAAACATATCCAACTGCGTTTTTGTAGAGCTACGGTACTAGTGCAGGTTGAAATCTCCTAATATTGAAAACTGATGTTCGGAGTATTCACTAATGGCATTCTCTATACAAGTTAAAACATAAAGGTATTGCTTATCATTATACCTAGGCGGTAAGTATACGACACTTAAAAATGGCTTAAAATTCCTCCATGTTATAATAGAAAACAATAATTCCTTGTCATCTATATCGGTGATTATTTTGACTGAATAACACTCTTTAACTGCCAATAATATACCCCCGTATCCGACAACTTGGAGTTCCACCGAAATACTATATTGTTCGGTGGGAATAATTCCCCATTATATACAGAAGTATCCAAAAAGTCTCCGTAAGAACGCTAAAATCATAAGTATTGGATATGACGTTATTGTAAAAAACATTAGTTTTTGTTTGAAGACCTCTAACGTTTTGATAGAATATTATGAACATATTAGTGCTATTATTATTTCTAGTATTTCTTTTTTAGTTTTTTACTGAATTCTAATTCTGTTTTATTGGTTTTTTGTCCACGATTGTTACTACTTAAGAAAAAACTGAGAACATGAGTTATTTTCTTTGGTGAAGCGCAGGTGGGAGAGTATTGATCTAAATTTATATTTATACAATTGATTATTTCTTTATAAATAGTCTTAATTCCATTCTAATTTACAACTCCTTTATTATATGAGAACATGTCAAAAGAAAGTTAGGAATTTGTGTGAAGGTAATATGCATAATTAAAGTTTAACATATTTTTTTTATATATATATTAGCCTACCATAGTGACTCCACTTTGCCTGATGGAAAACAATAAGCGGGGGCAAAGAGTGGTGGTCACCATCCTCATTGCATGTCTAGTCAATGCAGCATGGTGATCGACACTATGGCGGCCTGGTGAGATGCTTTTTCACGCCCCGCTTAAAAGACCCAGGATCAAAGTGGGAAGGAAACACGTGCGCTGGTAGGGAAAGAAGAGCCAAACCGTTTAGTTCGGGTACATATATTTTCGACGCTCAAACGGTGACTCCTCAGGCCAGCACGTGTAGTCCTGTAGAAGAAGGGGGAAGGTCGGACCAATTGGAAAAGCTCGTCAGAACACTCCCCGTGATGTAGGCGATAGAGGACTGCCATAGAGGCGGCATCTCTTCGCAACTGCAGGGACTCAAAAGACTGGGTGACCTCAGGACAGTCTATAATACGGATTGCGCGTCGCTGCAACCGATCGAGAGCGTCAAGCAGATACTGCGCATAGCCATCCCAAAAATTAGAGCAGTACTCCACGCAGGAGCGAACCTGGGTCTTGTATAAAAGACACAGTTGCTCGAGCGAGAAGAACCGTCACACCTTGTTCAATACGCCGAGCTTTCGCGAGGCCGCCTTAGTGACACTCTTGATGTAATCACGCGGATTGAGGTCCCGGCAAATATCCATACACAGGATACTAAACCTATCCTGCAGTGGCAGTTGAGTGTTCTGAAGAGTAGAAAGGGGAAGAAATGGAGAGTTTTTGTTTGAAAACGCGCACGCCTGTGTTTTCTTGGCGCTGAACTCGACTAGATTCTCACAACCCCATTGAGAAATGCGGCTCAAGACCCGGTCGAGCTCAGCGACAAGCTCCTGTCGTTTTCCCTCAATATCTGCCAGCTTGGCAGTAGGATGTCCGAAATATCGCCTGTGTACTGTGCTGTCCTCTGTATAACAATGTATATTGCCAAGGGCCAACATGTCATTGATATGCAGAAGGAACAGCGTAGGCGACAGGACGGAGCCCTGAGGTACACCAGCGCTTACCTCGTGGAAGTCAGAGGCCGCGCCGTCGCAGAGAACCCTAATGCGCTTATGGAGGAAGGCAGCTACCCAGTTGCAGAGTTTGGGTAGCTGATCAAATACAGGAAGTTTCTATCGAAGGCCTTGGCAATATCGAGGCTGATAGCCAATGACTCCCCATGCCTATCCATAGCCTCACCCCAAAGGTGTGTGACGTACTCTAGAAGATCACCCGTGGATCGGGTCCATGCGCGGTAGGCCGACGGCACGGGTGCACTCGCGATTGAACCAGGGACGGGTCTTCGTGCTGGCAACTTCACTGTAGGGGATATAATACTCCATACCTACAGTGATTTTGTCAGTCACGGCAGACGCACTTTGCGACAGATCCCTATCTTTCAAGCAGCGTTGAGCCCACGGGATGGATGCAAAATAATCCCGCATTCCATCCCAGTCTGCTGACGAATAGTGCCATAACCATCGTCTTGTTACAGCAGGTAGTGAAGGGGTAACAAGAGGCACCGAGGTGGACACCAGGCAGTGGTCGGAGGATCCCAGAGGGGCGAGAACCGATACGGTGTACTGCGCTGGTTGATTCGTCAGCAGTAGGTCAAGCAAAGAGAGCGCTTGACCCGATATGTCTGGTATCCTAGTGGGCTGGAGTACCAGTTGGGTAAGGTAAGGTTGCATAAGAGCAAATGCGTGGGCAGTTCGACCAGCGTGGTCAGTTTTGGAAGATCCCAGCCAGGACTCATGGTGGGCGTTAAAATCTCCCAAAAACACCAGTTCGGCGGTCGGGAACTGCTCCTGCGCTTTATCCGCTGCTTGACTCAGGTGGTCAAAGAGTCGAGTTGTCTCAGAGTCTCCGGAATGGTACTGGTAGAGGCCCACGTAAACCCGGCTCATAGAGCCAAAATACAGGTGGAGCCAAAGGATGGAGAAGGATGTGTCTTCTAAGCAGTGCAGACGGCGACAACAAACATCCGTCCTGACGAAAAGGCATACCCCAGCCTTTGCGAGGAAGCACTCCTCGAGCACGTAGCCGGGATAGTGGAGATATGCCGAGTCGGCAGGGCGGCGTATTTGTGTCTCCGTAAGAAAAAGCGTCTCGAGCTGCTGGTGTACGGCGCTGAGGTTTGCATGGAGTCCACGTATGTTAGTGAATTCCACCTAAAAAAGCAGGTTGGTGGGAGAGGAGGATGCCGCTGTAAAACCACTTTTCTTTTTTTGTACTGCCATGATAGAAGGGGAAGGGGCGTTAAAGGCATGACAGTCATCGCGGCACTGTAAACTGAGACTCAAAATGCTGTGTCATCATGTAATGGTGAAGCACGACGGTGACCGAACCGTCAGACGGAAGGGCTCCCGTACCCTCCCGGTACCCTACCGGAAGTGGTCGCTGGGTCACACCATCCGGTCACCAATCGGCATGACGAGCCACTCCGTGGATTATGCGCGACCTGACGGGGCAGCCTCCCAGGGTGGTTAGCCGTGGTTGGGCCCCTCTCTACGCTGCGGGCGACGAGCGGCACCACTGTTTCTATGGGTCTCCCTGGCTGACGGTTCGATCCACGCCATCCCTCGATCGATACCTAGTTCGATCACACCTACACCACGATAACTGTCGCCCCTGCATCGTTGGGCCTACGGTCTCTCACTCACCAGCGAAAGGCGACACCACGAATGTTGTCGCTTTAGGCTAGTTTTCTGTGAGAGGGTAGTACTGCCCCGGTCGAGCTGGCCCTTCCTGCTGAATAAATTAGCGTGGCTCTACTACCTATAAAACACAACATATCCTGATAAAGGAGGTTGTTAAAAGGTTCAACTTTATAATTATAAATAAAAATATACGTGGGGGCACATATTATGATATTTGTGTAATTAACATGCTTTAGCGACTCTACCATAGTTTTTACTAATCCTACACAGTCAGACTTATTTTTCAGGTCATTACCACCTAACATGATGATGCAGTAATCATTCATATTAAAATTATGTAACTTACATAGTAAGTAAGAGTTGTGTTAGATTACAGATTGTTAGAATATAACGACAATAGTCAAAGTTATTAATGGAAATATCTTTAAATATTTTTTGAGTACCATAGTAGATTTTGTGAGTAACATTAGTTAAAATACATTTTAGAGGTTTTCCAAGACGAGTCTGAGTTTTGGTGTCATCAGCACTCTGTAAAGAAGAAATTACTATCTCCTTTTGCTTCCAATGACTGCTGCAGGGTATGGATTTGTATCTTGAGACTATCTATTTCTTTTCATGCTTCTAGTAACTGATGCTCTAAGTCAGCGACATTTTCTTGCATTAACCTTACAGTTTTATTGGTATCCGTCTCTAGATGATGTAGAGATCATTTCTGATTGTTGTACTGAATATCTTTTTTCTTCTTTGTGTTATCGCTCGACGACTGCGTTAGTAGGTTTTTAAATATATTGTTGTCTCTAGTTAATTTAATGATTTGTCCTCTGAGGTTATTGTTTTCTAATATTACAATTTCAAGCTCATTTTGCGAGCTTCTAAGTTCCAATTGCATTTTCTCCATAGAATCCTGAATTTCCTGAACTGAAATTAGATCTGTAATAGCATCATCCATGCTTCGAGATATGGGTTGACCAATAGGATAAAAAGAATCGGTCAAAGGAACTGAACCTGTATTCATAGGTTCACTGCTGTCTACGTGTAGTTCGTGTACGGTTATAGCTACCTGTGACTCAGTAAATGACGAAGGAGTATTTCCTTTGGATTTCGGTACACTTGTTTCTTCCTTATTGTAACATATGACTGCTCAACAACAGGCGTGGTCTTCCCTTTATATTTTTGTTTACAAGTATTGCAACTCCCCATATTAATTTTTATATCTTTCATGTTTTCATTCCTATCACTTCCTATACAATCATATTCAATATTATTATTGGATACAGTACATGTTATAATGTTTCTACGATCAACCTGTTTCTTACATTTATGGCAAGTTACATATAACGCCATCATGTCATCGCTTTTACTAATAGAGAATTTTGTTTTAGTTTTGGATGATGACATGATAATGCTAATGGTAATGATAGATCATTTTTTTCCTTGTTTTGGATTGTTAAAGCCAGCAAAAAAGGAAATGATCATCCAACTCAGTAAAAAAAAAAAAAACTTTTACAACACTTATTCAATTTTTCGTGTGGTATCACTTTTAGTTCAGCTATTCACCGCTTCAGGTAACAATGGCGGTAGCTGTCGAATAAAGCCATAAATTCTGCTATTTGACACCAGATTAAAAACGGTAGTAATATTTAAATTTGAATCAAAACTTTTTCGTAACTCTTCTTATAATTTATTGTTTTTGTATTAAATCATCATTTCAAGAGTTTTATTTTTTAAAATACTTAGCACTGCACTTTTCACTCAGCACTTCACATTTCCAAACTACAGCTGTATGGTTTATGTTATTATAATCACTTTATTTTGCAATTCACTCAATCATTACTACACTAGTGAGTCTAAGATATACTGTTTCAAAATCGACACGAATGATATCATATGGTATTCACTTGTTTACTTTTTATTTAATACTAATATTTTATCTTTCACTATCATTTACGGAGAGGAGGTCAAGTTATATTCCACCTCCTTTTTATGTATAATTTAAAACTGTTTTCCCGCAACAATTTCCAGTTGTGAAGATTATTAGAGGTAACTGAATCCTTTAGTGAAAGTATCGGGATGAAACTTGGTGCAAATAAGTGGGTGTACAAGTATCTAGGCATGTCACATAATTTAAATTGTGTATAAATGATATAAATGAATTATATTAGCTATAAAGCAATCGCTAGAGGCACGCTTCTATGGCCGCCTAAAAAAGGTCTTAACGGTTGGGTCGTGGGTTTTTTAAATGCCAGGACACTCCACAATATGTATATTACTTTCTCTTTATAAACGTGAAGGTACAGGATGTGGTATAACTGAATCACTCCGTTTGTTGCAGGGAAAAAGAACTGATACAAACCTGCAGTACTTAATATTACAGTTCGTAGGAAGATATGGAAGAGTAAAATGCTGCTTGGACGTTTTTATCACAGACACAACCAAGTGGCCAGGATAATCCATCAGCAACTCGCTCTTAGATATGTATAACCTTGTAGCTGTAGAGTTACTATACTATAGGTATGTGCTCGAAACAGTTATTGAAAATAGTCGTGCAACATTATACTGGGATCGATTTATCCTAGTGCGGGAGTTGTCTTTTTAAAAGAAAAAAAAAAAAAAAAAAAAAGAACCTTTAAACCCCTGGCGACAATCCCATTGTGAGTCAAGATAAATAAATGAAGTATTTGGATTAGGACTATAAGGTTGTCGACATATGGTATGTGAATTTAGCAATAATTGTGCCCATAGTCATATCTGCTCATGACTTGATTGTCAAGAGCCTCAACCAACATCTGAAGAGGCTTACGTTAGACAGCCGGGTTAAAGGCCTGATGCAGAAGGCAGTAATTCTTTATACATCACGCATTGTAAGGAGGTTTCTGTCTTTGGAACCCTGGACACCTGTAGTCCTAGTACTCGATACCTCGATTTATTATTTATTTACATGAATATATTTTTAATCAAATAAAGAGAATAAAAGTGAAATGATTAAGTGATATGTGAAATGATTAATAAAAATAAAGAGAAAAACTAGCGGTAACTAATTCCCGTAGGTGGTTATTTTTAATATGATATTAAGTATATTTTGTATTTTTTTACATATTTAAAATATAATTTATGTATTCTTAAGGTTCTTGTCCGTAACGTAAAATGTATATACAATTATAATAACAATAGTTACTCACCGGTAACGAACACACTAAAAAACGTTGCAAGCCACCAGGCCGCTTTCGTCGATGACGGCGATAACATGTGTCTGTTGATCATCAGTCTGAAACAAATAAAAGAAATTATAAACATTGACATTTTGAACTCACTTCCGAGACTTAACTTAGTTTAAAAAAAAAAATTGTCCCGATAGAGGTTATTACATCAAAATTTCCGTTGAACTTTGAAAAACTCTTTAAGAAACTGAAAGAGTTTTGAATTTTTTATCGATTTTCTTTTCCTTAAAACCTATCAAGGATCCAGGGGTAAGTGTATTTATGTAACATCATTCACGCTTTCGAAAAGGACTATATTAAAAGACCACAAAGTCCTGGCTATAGTTGGCAGGTTGGTGCCACAAATAAACCGCAATTTCTACACTCGGAAACACCGTCCTGATTTAGGAAGATCAACAAAAACATAATCTCTTCCTCGTATAATAACCGGTACCAAAAGGGTTAATGGCGGAAAGAGGGTGTAAAATATTGGCAACGGGTGGGGGTAGCCATGACACTGTCATCTGTAGTAAATGGAGCTAGTTTTGATCTTTTAAGTTAATAATCTGTTCTGTGATCGTCTGAAAAGATATCTCATCTTTTTAATGAACGAGTTGTTTACTTTAGTATTTGTAAAGAAATTAGCTTCGCAGTTACAAAGATTAATAAAACAACTCTTTAAGGAAATGGGGAGTAGATGTGCTCCCAATGAATTTTAAACTTTGTCGCATTGATATTAAAGAACATTCAATTACCTTAATGTTTTAATTTCGCACACCGGTTAGTTTTTTAGTTATAGCAAACTGAACCAGAAATATAAGTCGAGCCTTGTAGTATTGAACATATTTACATAGTGCATAGTATTTTGAACATTATGAATATTTCTGGTTATTAAACCTAATTCATATTTTTGGCCTATTTCCAGCGCTTGTTCTAAACACATCCATCTTCCCGAGATACACACATATACATATACATCTCTGTATGTACATATTTCTAATTATCAGTTAACCAAGCAAATTATTACAGTCCTTAAATTTAGCGCGATCATATTGTTATGTATTAATTATATTAAACGAATATAATTTAATTTACATACTCAACGTGATAAACAACAGTTGACCTTGAAAAATTATTTCATGAGTATTTTAAATAATCACTAAACATTGTCTTTTTTTTGTGTAGAAACCCCACGGGTCATCACCTTACCGGGGCTAATGGTAAGGTGGTATGTCGAACTCGAACCGACTAAAACCACACAGTGTTCCGTCAACGGGTCTTATGGCCGGGGCCTCAGGTGTACCCTAGAAAGGAAGTCCCTGTGAACCCCCAGCACACCTGGCCGTCTTTTGAGCCAGGCGACCCCAATATGGTGTGTGGGGGTTCCCCCCCCTCCTGTTTAGTCAGGCGCGCGTGGAGCACGTCGTGCCACCGTTTTGGGCCGCTTCTACTAGGGCGATAGATAGCCCGGTCTGTCGCCCTCAGGCCAGCGCTAATGGAGGCCGGAGGTCATTTTGCACTCTCCGATGCCTTGTGCGTTTTCTGCGGGATAGAAGAGTACTAACTCTCTCCCGTTCCCTTTCCGCCGCTGCTTTTGCAAGCATCACTGCCTCGCAGTACGAAGCAGCGAAAGCAAACAAACTATATATAATCACTTTCATCCAAGGTATATACAGAAAATACTTTACGATGACACGGAAAATACACCGCAATCAAATTTAATGCTCGAAATTTGAAGACATCATTACGACACTCGGGTAAATCTAACAATCACTCACAAAACATTATCTTCACAAAATAACAGGAAAGGGATCAACAAAGAGGTGCCCTCAAAGGAAATGAGCGCTCATCTCCACGCTGATAATTTGAGTTTTATTGAAGCGGATGGGTCTGAAAAATTTTACTTTTCAACAACATAATACATTGTCGATTTTAGTCCCGAGGTTACATTACTCTTTCATAAAAAAGATGAATCTTCTTCTCTCCTTCCTAGCTTTAATGCTGTTATTTCTGCAAGAATGAAGATATAAATTTGTAAACATCCAGACTTGACTTTAAGACTGCGAACGCTAGCGGCTGGGCTGGAATAAGGTTCAATGCCTTGTCTTTACGAATAAGCCGCTAAATTTTAGAGTAAATTTAGTTAAGGAGTAAATTTTAGTTTTTTTGAATTTGTTACTATTAGTATAGCGCTAGTAATATATATATATAATATAATTTAATCACGCAAACGCACTCGTTGATCATTGCACTACCATCTCGAGATCGTACTTCGTACTGCCACGTTTTCGGATTAGTTCAAGCAGCGTATGGACGTTGAAGATGCATCCTGTAGTATCATTGGTTTCATCAATTGGTTGTGCAGTTAGATTTAAGACATAATTACTTGTATGTTCCTATCTGTATTATATCTGTGAGTACCTAGTCAACCGGTAGGCCTACAAAAGTCACTTCTTTTACCAATTCGCAACGACGAGTCCACCCATTTATACTCTTTTGCAAAATATATATATATATTCTATATTATCAAAATATAATCAATACCTCCCAGGAAATGAACGAAAGAAACGTTAAGGCAGACGGCATTTCATAATAGTAATAATAATGGAAAAGGATATAATAATCTGGTTGTAGTTACAGCAGCAAATACACCGAACTGCTAGAGCACCATCATATTGTGTCTGTTAGCTGCAGGAGAATGATGAATTGAATATTCAATAAGCAAAGTAATAACAAACTGCTTTGTGTAAAAACGAAGTTGAAGAACAACTTTGATATTGTAAGAAGTCTATTGAAGAAAACTATTTTAACTTATTATTTTTACTACACTGTTGTGATTGGTTACGATTTTCCAGTGTATGCATATATATATATGTTTGTTTGTATGTATGTATGTATATATCTTAGTATAATGTTTTTTAGTAGCCTTGAGCTTAGAGGACTTTATCACGTGTAAATGAATGAGAAGAGTGAATACGATAAACATTCTAAAGTAACGTCAACGAAAATATACACAGTTTTTATTTTAATAATTACCTTGGTAAGTTTGAACCGCGCTATTTTCTCATGCTAAATGAATTATGATCACAGTGGCAGGTAAATCTGTGTTTTGAAGTAAGTTCACTAACTTATTTCGCTTTCTATGTAACTTAAAACGTAATTTATATATGTTACATGCCTTATACTGTAATTCATATAGGAAACGAATGTAAAACAAGCTATTTGTGTTAGTCCTTAGTATCAATATTACAATCATTATGATTATCAGTACTGACGTCGCGTCGTCTGGCGTCGACAGCTGTTTGTTTCCCTGTTGTTCCAGACACAGGGGTAATTCATAGTCACCAGTTTTTATACTCTTTTGTAACAAAAGTCATATATATTAATTGGGTTTAGCTAAGAAAAAAAGTCAAATGTAAAGAAAGAATGACGAAATATGTTAATTTTTGTCCACAATGGCTAGCTTGATTTAAAATGAAGCTATTATTTATTACCACTGTATTATTTGTTCTTCGAATTGGTAGCGAAAAGCTAGTACAAATATGTATAAGTAACATGTAGAATTTGAATAAGTTGGTTTTTAATTAAAGTAAGTTAGCACCGACTTACGGCTTGCTAACTTAATTAATTATAGTATAAATAACGTACAGGAACAACAACAACAAGTAAAAAATATAATGTTAAGCTTTTCAGGAATAATATCAAAAATTAAATTTAGGCACGAATGGGCTGGCTCAACTGGTGCCATGCAACGGCATCACAGAAAACGGGTTATGAAGCAACGCTTCCTTTGAATTTCCCTGAAATTTGTGAGATTTTCGGAGGCCTAACTCTCCTTCTCCTCTTTCCTCTCCCCTCATTCCCCCTCTCCTCTTTCCCATCTCCTCATCCCCATTACCATCAGGTGACATGTCTATTTGTTTGTCCCCCTATTGTTCCCCAATTAATCATTAGTCACAGTGTTATAAAATACACATAATTTGATTTACATCTCAGCCCTCTCACTTACGTAATAGCTTTGCTCAGCTACATCGATAAGTTTTGAGTTTCAGTTTTGAGGTTTTAAACGTACCGTTTTAACGGATATGTACCATGTTGAGAATTCCTGTCTCGCAATGCCACCAAAGAGGATCCATTTCAGCAATGCTTGATACACGTTAACAACGTGAGAAGTGTAGATACGTGACCAAGGCCTCTGGTGCATATAGTGTACCTTCTATACGATGATGAAAAAAAATGTTAAAAAATAGTTGAGGAAAGAAAATGATAAATAATAAGTATAATATTAGTATTAAATAGATCATATTTATATATAAGTACATAAAACAGAAGAAAACCATGTTGTCATTTATATAAACAGCGTACATAAATAGGATGACTAGACTACATGATGAATAAACTAAAATTAAAAGGAAATATTCGTAAAATGTTAATATTATGAGTAAATTAACCTTGCTCTTGATAAGAAGTATTTTTAAATACAAACCTTTTTTTCGGGATTTTTCTACTGCTACCCTAAAATATAACCAAACCTTTCTTCTGCGGTACATGTACGTATAATGAAAGCAGCGAGTGTCGCTCAGTCAATTAACTGAAAAGGTTACAAGGAAAGCGAAGCCGAGCAATCCTGGTATTTGTACAGCCTACGTACATTACAGTCAGTACCCTTGAATCCTCCTTCAAAGTCTAGTATCTGTATAAATTGATTTAAAATTCAAATTTTCAAATCAAATTAAATAGGCTACTTGACTTATATCAAATATTACGCAATAAATGATTAAATCCTACGCTATTTGTTCTAGGCAATCTAAATGTATCGACATAATTTAACAATAGTCCAATATTTCTTTACAAATTCAATTTAAAATGTTTGTTATTTCTTTTTAAACGTTGAAAACGGTGTCGGCTATGATGTGTGACGTTGCACCATTGGTAAACAAAAAACATTATACGTTTTTATTTCTAAAACCTTCATTTTATCCCTTTTAAATGATAAATGCGCGAAATAATTACTTACATAGTCCTCTGCCCAGTGTAATCTACAACTTTCCAGAAATCTTTACAGATATGTTTTTGCAATCGCGAATGTTGCATAATGACATAAATTACTATATTTACTGTGCAAACTAGTAAAGTACTTTGAGAAATTAGTTTTTAAAAAAAAATATTTAAAAGTTTAGTCCTGTTTAAAAAATATTTAAAAGTGTAGATACACATAGCATAACCGCAACTATTAGTTGTTTTGTAAATTGTGAAATTAATATTAAAAATATAAGATACTTAAATACCTGGCTGTGTTTATATACCCGCGTGTTTCCAAAGGGTTATGAGATGAACTCAGGCAAACAAACTCTTGGCCACTCTTTTAAATCACCAGATAGATATTACAACACATAGTATACAATACAAAACTATTATGATGCTTAAAGTAAATTAAAATAAGGTAACTGATAAGCAGGGAAGAAGAAGTTGAAAAGGAGGAGGAAAGGAGCAAAAGCAAGCAAGCAAGAGCAAAGGGGAAATGCAGTGCTTCACAACCGGATTTCTGTGAGCCTTTAAGGCACAACTTTCATTTTACTTTTGACTTAAATCTATTTAGACTTAAGTTTTGCATATCATCTGGGGTTTGCAAGTTATTATTTTATTTTAATCTAAACGTTGACCGACCGAGAAACGACTTGTCAGTTTTTTGGAGCCTGGAGGCAGGTACAACAAATGTGTTTTATTACGTGAGTTATGTAAGAGATAACAAACATCATCCAAAAGTTAACAATCATGTACACACAACATATTCTGTTCATAAAACCTTAATAAACTTTCCTACTATAAGACTTTAAAGGAACTAAATATCTAGGTCACTAGGTTCCTACAAGCCGTGCGGATTACTTCCAGTCTATAGATAAAAGATGAAGGAGCTTAGAAGCTTTTAAATATACAAACACGAATGGCACCGGCTCGTCCGGTGCGATACCACGGCCTCACAGAAAATTGGTTGTGAAGCAACCAACGCTTGCGTTGCATTTCCCCGAATAAGTGAGGATTCCGAGGGCCCAACTCCACCTCCTCTTTCCTCTCTCTTCTTTTCAATCCCCGAATCCCCCATCCCTCATCACCCTCTAAGGCGGCAGCGCACTTATGACTCTTGAGTTGCAGGTGTCCATGGACGACTGTTGTCACTTACCATCAAGTGACCCATCTGTTTGTCTGTCCCTCTTTATCATAAAAAAAACACAGGGTTGGTGTAATATACTAATAGATGTACAATGCAATGATTCACTTACATGATATAGGACATTAAAACTATAATATTTGAAAGTTTGCACAAATTAAAGCTTAGCAGCATTTTATTTATTTTTTATATAAAATAACACTACACGTAGAGAAATTAACACCAAAAACCAAGTAAATACAGTTTACAGACGAATAGTTAGTGTGGGGTATTGTGAAATAGTTTTAGTTCGATACTTTTGCTCGAATACAATTTTACAGAGATTATGCTTAACTATGTATCTTACGTTATTCACGTTACAAAGTGAAGGTTTCATTTGTAACATAATGTTTGAGAAAAAAGTATATATATATACTTTTAGTCTTTTAAATTTATGAATAAGCTTTAACTGAACAGACTTTGTAACGCAAATAAAGTGCTACTCTCGTCGGAGACATTAGTTTCCTTCCAATCCCTGTGCCCACTTCCGTAACAATATAAAAGGATCTGATGAAGATTTCCGGATAAAGACAACGTAACGCTTATATTATATAACTAACAGCAAACAACCTGTGATTACTGTTACAGTATGAATATGTATTGTTTTCACCATTCCATAACAAAACATCTCACATTTACACTTCGAAGGGGTAAACAGGTTTTATTTAATTAGATTTGTTTTTCTTTTTTACAAAATTAGATAAAGATTGCTGGTATATTTTTTTATATTTCCAGACTTAAACCATATTATGATATTATGATAGGCAATATTGCTGTTATTTTTCAAAATAAAAAAAAAATACTGTGAAATCGATGACTATAAGTACTATTTTTATGGTAAATTTAATGTTTTAATGTGAAATAAATATACCTACTATATCTAACAATAGTTTTCTTAGTCAGGTATTTCTGAAAGGCCTAGTTTGCTTACTGTACTCGTCAGGTTTATCATTAGAATGGATATATACGAGTATAATGTCTTGATACGATTATAAGCAAACATGCAATACTTCTGTGTAAGCTCAAGGTAGTAACATTGTTACTACACAATAAAAATGCCTGGAGGTTTTCCGTTTTCAACTTTTACCATCCTTATTATAAGAGACGTCTTGTCATTTTCCGACAACTCAGCTTCCGACCTACAAACACAGACCTTGTTTCATTATTTATAAAAGCATCCAATAATTCTATTCGTTCACAATAAAGTGGTGCGAGCAGTTTTGATAAGCGTACGCGGTGCGCGGTCAGGGCGCGTCGGACCCGCAAGATTCAATTACGCGCACGCTGACGCCGCGTCATAAGTTGAACCGGGTCTGCTTGCAATCGCAACCGACATACTACGTGTTATCATAATATTGATGTAGAAACATGCAGTACTATTCTTAAAGTTTGTCTATTTTTCAAAAAACTACTTATGTATTGTAGTGGCATAGATATAGTTATTTATCAGTTTAGCTGCGGTTCGTTCATATGTCTACCTTGTGTCAGAATTACTTTTAATTATTTGTTTTACTTGAGTTAAGACATGGCACCTTTGTACAATGATTATGAGAGACGATACATACATACGTGAGATGTACTTCTGTGAACCCAGACGCATTTTATCAAGGGCGTTACAAATGAAAACATGGTCCGAGGGAAACAAGCTATATTTATTAAATAAAACAATCACTAACAGACATTTTACTAAGAAAGAGCAATAAAATAAAAGAGAAACACTTTATAAGGTTTCAAATTTAGAAATTAAATTTTCTTGTTAAATCTCCCGTTTCAAATTCTTTTTTTAAGTCAATTTATTCTTTAGCCACACATCGTTGCAGGAAGGTAGTTTTATTTGATCTGCACGGCAATCAGTAAACACGGGCCAGGGAATAAATATCCCGTACGGGGTATGCCCGGTGAACTAATTGCAGCCCTACCTGTATTGATGGCACACTACCTACCTCAGGATCAATGTAAAGTATCTATCCCTTATCCTCAAAATGCAATAATGGTACATCAATATCGGTTCATTTCCTATGTCGTTATGAGAAAGTTTATTTCACTTTAGATTTGTATTATCCTCGTGTACAACGTTAAGAATGTTGGTATTCTTGAAATTTTTTTGTTCAAAGCGCATAATAAAAGTTTTATGTATGTAGGTGTTACCATGGTTTGTTTGATGCTGCAAAATTCCACACGTTAAGACGGAGTGTTTTTTTTTTTGGTATTTATAAGTAATGGTTGTTTTTATTGTACCGTAAAATACATAAAACATTTCATTTTGAAAATGTACACTTTTCAGAATGAAATGTTTTCTGTATTTTACGGTACAATAAAAACAACTAATAATATAGAATTATCATAATATATTATAAGCTTACTATTATAGGTACGGACACGCGCGACACAAAGATTATTTTTTTTAGCCGCAGACGCAAAAGGAATGTGTGGGATAATTGTCTCATAAGTGTCTGTAATCTCTCTGTCTATCTGTGAGACCATAGCGACTAAAATGGGTGACGAATTGTAAACTATTCTTTTTATTTTGTAATAAAATTAAACAACAAATAAATTATTTAATAGTTTAAATTTGAAATACTTCCTGCGAATACCAATTGAAGCTAGCGTAAACATTTTATAAGATATTTAATTATCTACCGGCGTCTTACAATCTTCAGGGACTAAATAAAATGAATTATTAATTTATTAAGTTCTAAATTGATGGTACTATAAAGTATGTTACGTCTCAAAGGTGTTCATTATAAACTGTTATAAATATATGAAGCGTAAAAAGTAATAAACTGATTTATAAAAAACAGACAGTAATCGTAACCAACTATAGAACAAAAAATGTTACAGTTGTCTAAATTGTCCAAATCGTTACAGATGAAAATCTTACAAAGGATTACAAAACAGTATAGAAAAGGGATCTTCGCCAACAATAATTGTAAGGAAAAAACTGATGAGAATTATTACAGCTAACGAAGGTCTCCAATTAAAGGATTTAAACCTTGAAAACGATCGCCACGCTAGAACAGAACTGTAATTAAAACTTTGTTACATAAACTATGATTAAAAACTCCAAGGTTCGTGTAGGAGCCAGAGACTTTTTTGTTTCAAACTTATGACTTCTCGAACTTTACAATGGTTATTTTCTTCTTAAAATGTAATATAGGTACTGTTATTATCCAGAAACACTGATTGTCTTCATTACAATATGATATCATTGGACATATGTAAGTATTACTGCTAGAATTAATGTAAGGAAATTTGAACCGATAAAACAACGATAATGCAGTGTGTTTTATTCTCTGCTTTATATTACATTTATGTGCTAATATCTGTATATGTAATAAATCTGAATACAGAATTTTTGTACGCGCGTCACAAATACGAAATTTTTTAAGGAACTTTATGCACCAAGATTGTGTGCAATTCATAGTTTAGCATATAGGCTATTTTTCAACTTTATCAGTTTACTTTCTGACCATACAAATTATAACAATTTATAATGTACTGTATCCGTAGACGTGGAATACATACTTAGAGAAATTTAAAAAAATCTCATTACAGTACAAATTAGTTGTTTTTTAATTACTATATTCAATTTCAACTTACCTTCTGAAGTTTTTACAGAAAAATCTTTTTTTTTTTTGGATTTGTACAAATTAAAACAAAAATACACAAATTAACATAAAACACACAGTATATTTCACAGACTGTCGGTTATGTGTAATAATGTTAATTCGATACTTTTCCTTAAATACAATTATTAATATTTTTATGCTTGTTGTTATCAATTGCTATTTTCAGTTATTTAATCTCCAATAAAACCTAATTTTCATTGGATTGTCTTACTTGAATTAAATTGTATTTTGCTATTGCCTTGCTTCGAAATTTATATATGTGCCGGCTCAATCGGTGTATTACTACGGTCTTACAGAAAACCGACTATTAAACAAGGCTTCCATTGTGTAACCGAGTGAGTGAGGTTACCGGATGCCACCCCCCCCCCTTTCCGATCCCTTCCCTTCTTTCCCCTACCCTAAAAGGCGGACAGCACTCTTGTGAATTTTGAGTTGCAAGTGTTCATGGGCGGTGGAAGTCGCTTACCGGCAGGTGACCCACCTGCTAGTTTTACCCCTATGCTATAAAAAAAAAAAAAAACATTTTAACAACCTTGTATGTGAACTGAAACATACAAAAAACAAAACAGGTATCGGGTACAGGGACCAAGCTACCGGTGGTTAATTGATGGATTCAGAGACAGGAACTTCCTCACAATACGTGCCGTATCAAGGACTGCCTTTTGCATTTCGCTCTTTACCCAGCTACCTAACGTGAGCCTCTGAAGGTTATTATTATTATTATAAACCAGTTTCCTAGACGCCACGACCCGTTTTAACCAGTCTATTATTTATTTTTTGTTATGACACGGTTTCTTTCATTCGATGTTTCGTAGTATAATAGCGTAATAAATTCTTCCAGGGCTTACCTTAATAAATCCAATTCGACTCAGATTCTCTGGCCGCCATAAATTGTTAAATAAATTGTTCGAACAGCACGGAACGGATCGGTTGTGGACGATATCAAGTTGTAATTTTGTAACCGTATTTAACGTTCCACTTTTTAAATACAGCCCAACGAGGCTTAAAGACGTGCTATCATAAATATTATGGAGTTAACAATACACCGCGTATTAAGTTACTGAAATTGTAATAATTTATTGTGACAATAATTAATAATGTTTTAAATAAGTTCTTTCATTGTTATTTATTATTAACACCTTTTATTAGCTTCAATTGTATAGAAAATAACTATGCAATTAAATTAAGTATGTAAACAAATCTTAGAAGTAGATTTAACCTACTTCTAACTATATTATCAAAATTTTACTTTATTATTCTTACAAAAAACAACATTAAGAATAATTCCCGGGTCGTGGGGGCCTCTACAAATATTCAATCAACGGACACAAAGAGCACCAAGACGCGGGAAAACTGTTTGTGGATCACATAATTTTTTAATGTGATGAAAATTACGTGAATTGATGCCTGAGATATAAGGAAGAAACAAATGCAAGAAGGAGGATTATGTTTTAGAACATATGTATATACATATGTACGATGTTCCTTAGCGTAGATAGCCTTCTCTTCCTTCTCTTCTTTCCTCCTTTCACCTCATCCACCCCCCAACTCTTTACCTTCACCTCTTTTCACTTCACTTTCACTCAAAGGCGGGCAGCGCACTTAGAACTCTATCATTTGAATCGTCTAAATAATTTGAGTGAAGTAGAGTGTAACATTTTAAGTTTTCGTCAGCAAAAATAGAGACGACATCTTATAACTTCACCCTCTCCTCCCCATTAAAGCTATGGTATTTTCAATCAGTAGGTTGAAATAACCTTAGGAGGGTACTTTAATTATACAGTTTTAAATTCTATTGAATATCATATTTTCAGGCTGATAAATTAGGTCTATAAACTTTATGGTCCTGTAAATACTTTTACAAATGTATTTGAAATTTCAAATGGTGATAGTCGGCAAGCGCATCCCTTGAAATATCCATATTAGAAGGAAATATGTTGGTACATAAAATGCTTCGTACGAGAACATATAATTTACTGACATTCAGATAGGACAACGTCTAGTTTAGTTCTGTTTTTTTTTTATTATTGTGTATATTCGTTAAAAACACAAATGCCAATGGAATTATATTAAAGTATTAAAAAAAAAGTAGTAAGCAAGTAGCTACAGCATGAAGTACATACATGATTATTATCATAGACAATCAGATGTAAAACTGTCATTGTGCGGTACTGGATTCGCATGTAAAGATTACGCTATCTTTACATGCGAATCCAGTACCGAATTACGATCTTATAATTTCTTTTTATGAAGTATTTTTTATTCTATATTGTATGAGTTTCTTTGTCGATAATATTAACCGTTGAAAACGCATGAATGCTATATTAACCTCTGGGATCTTTGTTGCGAAATAAGTTCTTTATAGTTTTCAAGCGCATAATAGAATCTTATCTTCTGTCCCGCTCATAGCTTTGACTTTGCTAAATCTTCTATATCCAATCAGTTATACTCTGGAATGCACTCCCACTCGAAATCATACACGACCAGGTACATGACTAGGGAATGAGTTTGCAGAATAAAAAGGTAGTACTTCCCAGACTTACTATTATTATATATACATATATGTATATATATATATGTGTTTTACTAGTATATTTTGTATCCAAATAATGTATGGATATAATAAGCTCGTATGAAAAATAAAAAAACTAGTAATTCCGTTAACTATATATTTACAGTTACTACTATTTATTTATATCTATCTATATCTCAACGTTGTTTGGGAGAGAATGCCTCAGGCATTAAGTTGACCGTTATACACAAAACGTATATGCATGAAATCTTAATAAATAAATAAATTAATAGAATGTGTGTAAGACGGAAGGCAGTTTTATTCCTTTATAAATTAAACATTGTTTTTATGATACTGGATAGTTCATAAGTTTGAGTTCTACCTAACGTCTTTTCTTTGTCTTTTTCACTTATTATTCTTAGATAAAATAATTTTAAATGGTCTTTCATCGTCTACATCTAATCGCTTCTTTTAACTGTCAGTATTAACGACTGATACACGATTGTTTTTTATTTATTTTTTCAGATATTATTGGATTAATTCAATCTATCAGGGATTTTTTTTTTTTTTCATAGACTTAATAATTTGACTTAAGATTGTATTTTTTTATTAATACACTTATTTCTCTAATACGTAACAACAACACAATAACTTACTTGTATGCAGTATACTTAAAAACAAGCTTTCTTTTATTATTTTACCACAAACAAAATAACTTATATCACGTTGATACGGTCCTAATATGCTTATAAGAGTTTTCAAAATTCCATTCCTTAATGTAAAAGTGTAGTGAATAGTTATAATTATGTGCAATATAGGCAAGCCCATTTGCACCTCCGTTATTGAAAAATGTTTGATACTTTTTTTTCAGTTAAGATTATTGTTATAACATATCTCTCGTATTTTACCTTATTTTAATAGAACGTTATTACTTTTAAACAGATTAATGTTATGAATATTTTATTGCAATGTGTGCAACTTCTACTGATAAAACCTTAAGGATTAAGAATTGCAAAAAAAAAGTCATCAATCACTTTGCTTCTACAGTGTAGAGAATATTCAAACCAACTACGGGTCAGGAATACGAGTACTATGCAGAGCTTATCCCGACAGTCCGCTGACAACTTGTCTCCTAACCATTATTCATGGCGACAATTTTCTACGTGTCAACGGCAGCCTACCATAAATGATAAATACTTTTTTGTTTGTTAGCATACAGTAACATTAACAGAACACTATTTGTTATATAAAATTATTTTCGTATGCCAACTGTTTAGTTTGAATAGAGGTATTCCTACTCAGGCTATTGTTAATTTAGAATGTGTTTTACACTATTAAGAGCCAAATTTAGTCGTAACTTTTACTATCGGATATAATTCGATATTTATATTATAAGTTATGTATATAATTCGTCATTTAATACAATTTCTATGAAATAAACATAATTCCTTAATTCTTGTAGAAAAATGAATGAATAGAAATAAGGCATGTCTTAAATAAATAAATTGTATTGTAATTTATACTAGGAATTGTATACATTTTCAATACAGCACTTGGTAATGTGTCTTACGTACAAAAGGTTATTTTTTCAAACTTGATTTGTGTAGGGTTTGATTATGAATTATTTTGTGGTATTTTATTTTTTATTTTTATTATATTTTTGTAATTTTCTTAATCAGTTTTTGAGGGTACCGCAAATTCATTATGTTTATAGTTGCTTAGAAAATATTATGATTATTCTTTTACACGTTTGTATTAACTCCTTTTTATACAATTCCAAACAAAAAACCAATACAAATATACATATTCTTACATACAAATATCTGTACTGAGTGACTTGAATCTGTATGTTGGCGTGGTGGTTGCATTCCAATAGCTATAGATACAATACTATAATATTTTATTTATAATCTAGCCATTATTTACAATCTAGCCTTTACGAGCGTTTATGGTTAGTGCTAACCATTATCTGTATTAACATCAATTAAAAACAATTATAGATATGCGGCTTGAAGTTTCAGAGATAGATTAGTCCGATTCAACAGAAAGAAAACGATTTATCTGTATTGTTTGTATAGATTGAAGTAAAAAATATATTTTTTTTATTATAAAATACAGAGTAAAGATTTAAAAACCAGTTTAAACACCTTCACGTTCTGGTAATTCACAGTTAGAAACTATAATTTAACATCGACATATTAAGCCTTTGATCGTGGCGTGTCACTCAAGTCTGTTTGGGGATTTTGCAATGTTCATTATCCTTTTCAAAGCACCTGTAATTCCCAAATGTTACCTTCAGTTTACGATCAGGGCTATTTCATAATAATGTTTTTTTCCATTATTATTGAGACTGTTATAGAAAACAGTGGAAATGAAAATAAAATTGCAGTCGTTCTTCATTTAAAACAGGATTGGTTTTAATATAAACAGTATATATTATGCCAGTCCTATTGGGTGATCCTGAATGCCAAGAAAGCTGGCGGAAAACATAAATAAATAAGGAAGCACAAAATATAAAAAATGTGCTATATGTATGTACTACTAATATGTAATAATTTTATTTATTTGTATTTGTGGGGTATGTAATCCCACAGTAATAAATCAGTTGTCGTTTTACCACAATAACTTAGACGCCTTTTACGACATCGAGCTCTCGAGCTAGCCACCGAGAACCATCATACCAATAACCAACCACATTTTTTTTTAAATAGTCTACAATTAAATACCTTAAAATATTCAAGACTAATGGTAATGAGTGATTATGAATCTATACACCTATCTAAAATATAGCGTAACAGAATAAATTGTAATTGTTTCTAAGTAATTACTTCAGAACATACTCGTAAATGTTTGAATATGGGAACAAACAGATCTTCGCCGCTGCAGATGAGTATTTACACATGCACAAGCTATTAAAGCAGGTTAATTGCTCCTGCATGCTTATATATTACTGAGTATATTTAAGTCTGATACCTTACCAAAAACGTGATATCTAAAATTATTGCAATCTAATAGAGCTAAGGTTAAAGTTCAACTACATAAGCCCACTATTGTTGACCATGCAAATAAAATAAGTTAACTTATTTTAAGAAAATATTTTCATCCCTTCTATTTGAAAAGTAGCTCTTTTTGCCACGAGACTTTTTAGCGGGCAGTAATGAGATTAGAATTTGTAACATGAATCGTTAACTAAAATCGAACGCAGATTGTATAAATTACTGGCTTTAAGTGTTGGCTGCACGGTGCGGGGAGGCGTGGTAAATAAAAAAAAACCGCTGGCGATTTACTTCCCTGTTCTCGTAATCGGTACGGACTTTATTATATTTTGCACAAAAAATAGTTCTACATCGAGTTCTGAAAGTGATAGTGCATTCTTGTCCTGAAACAATAAAAACAGAAGCTAAAAACGTTATATTTAAAGAAAAAAATCGGTAAGTGGATTTTTGGCCTATTTTCAGGAATTAGCCAAAACTAAACAGCCTCTTGGAGTGTATACTCAATGCCACAGTCTACAGTTCGTATCAATAAAGATATTAAAATTGACAGCTATTCAAAATTAGTAGCTTATCTGAAGAGACTGCCTGAAGGACACAAACTAAAGAAATCGAAACTATTTTCCGGACAAAATGTTGAAACTTTCTTGAATGACGCACCTGATAAGAAGTTTCTCGCCATAATAAAAGTGAGTATCTTTTTTTTTTTTTTTATTCTAGTATCTTTTAGTTATTCTATTTATTATAAACTATAAAGAGTATGTTATAACGTGTACGTATACGTACTGTACCTACTCGTCTGATTTCCTTTGTTTTGTTACAGGTGTCTTTAATATTCGAGGTACATGGAGCTTGTCGTGGTAAAGATCTTATAAAAATAACGGTCGATGATATCGAAAGTCACTCAGGTCAGTTACTTTGAGTAAAATTAACTGACATAAAAAACAAAAATCGTTCATTATTCGTGGAGAGTACATATATACGTACGAATTGTGGAAAAATAGCAGAGCCTGCGTCCTTCTGATATAAAACCTAATAGATTTTTCATTAGTTATCAAAATGGAAAGTGCTTTAAACAGGTAATAGGAAAAATAAAATATCTTCAATGCCCCTAGAAATCGCTGCATACTTGAAGGTGCCTGATAGCAAGCTGTACACAGGACATTGTTTTCGCCGTACGTCCGCTACACTTTTGGTAGATTCTGGAGCGGACTACATCAACGGACACAGCTATATCAATCCGAAATAAAGTGACAATAAATTTTCAAAATTGCGCCCGTGTATCAAATATAAATATAAATTTGTAATTGACCTTTTCCCATTCATGTCACTTTTATTATTTTACCTATTCATTATCACACTTATTCATTAATTACTTAAAAGAGTCTCTTATTCATTTTCTCATAGAAGGAGATGAAAAGTAGAGTATATCACTCGAGAGCAAAAATATTTTTTCCTCAGGCGATGTACTTTAAATCCCTGGCTACGCTCAGAATTCTATTTTAGAATCCCTTGCTATGCCTGGGATTCTATTATAGAATCCTTCGATTCGCTCTGGATTCAAAATAGCACCCAAAATAGCATAATGTTATTTTGCTCCCTTGTCATACAAACTACTATTATTTAATAAGTTTTTTTTATGTTATGTACATACACATTCATAATATCATAGTAGCCCATAGCTCATAGGGCATAGGCAGATCAGACAACTTCCTTCAATTTGCTACGATTCTGACATACCTTTCTCGCTTCTTCAACTTTCATTCCGTTCGGCATACAGGCTCGTCTGTTTTTTTTTTTTTTTTTTTTTTTTTATACTATAGGGTGACAGACGAACAGACGGGTCACCTGATGGTAAGTGACACCGCCGTCCATGGACACTTGCAATTCAAGAGTCGCAAGTGCGCTGCCCGCCTTTGAGGATGATGAGGGATGGGGGATGCAGGGAGCGGAAAGAAGAGAGGAGGGATGAGGAGATGGAAAAAGGACAAAGGAGATGAGGGCAGAGAAAAGGGGGGCGGGGGAATTGGGCCTCCGGAAACCTCACTCAATTCGGGGAAATGCAACGCAAGCGTTACTTCACAACCGGTTTTCTGTGAGGCCGTGGTATCGCACCGGTCGAGCCGGCCCATTCGTGCCTAAGCATGGAAGAAATGGCTTTCCACTGAAAAAATGTCTTTAAAGGTAAATACTGCACTTGTAAAAATAAAATACATATACTTTTTTGATATAAGAATTAATTTATTTACCCTGTGTAAGCAAAGATTTATGACTCTTGAATTCTGCAAAACAAAATACTCCAACAACTAGCTATCAAAGACAATGAAATCACCATTTAATATGGTAATAAAATGTGCAAAGTTGGTCAAACGTTTCTTCGATAAAAGTTTTCGTTTAATGCCTTAAAGGTGATCAGTTTCTTTACTTGGTTACTACTTTGTTGAAATAAGTATTGCAAAGGCTATAACTAAAAAGTGTTTACATATCAAACTAGGCATAGGCATAGTTTGATATTATCAAACACATCAAACTATGTGTATGCATAGTATTAATAATCATATTACGTTATTGTTATTAGCTGTTAATGGTAATATTATGTTATTGTTATTAGCTCTGAGAAAAAGCAGATGACTGAATATTTTAGATTGTTGACTGCTATTTAAAGTCTCGGACTTTTGGCATCAGCCGGTTCTACTAGGTTCTAGTGACCCTGATCCTGATCACTCTCCAATTCAACCTTATAAGCAGAAACCCTTTCCTTTTCTTCCATCCTTTCTTTCAATGTACTTCACCCCTCCACAACGTTGCGGCATATACAGCTGTACATGTACAATGTATCAGATTCTTCTATCAGTGCTATAAATAAATTAATTCGAAATGCTTTAAATTTTAACTAAAGCTACTACGCTCAAGCAATGTCATTAAACTGGTACCGAAATATCAAAAAAAAATATTATAATCCCTATTTATTTATTTTTTTGTTCAGTATAGTACATTCCTGCGATTGTCCTATTGTTACCAAGACTGGATTTCATGATGGGATTCCAGGGAAATCGATGTCAACCCTCAAATTTTATAGGCACCAACAATGTTTTTTTTTTCAATATACTTTCTAAAGTTGTTAAGATATTTGGGTCTCATACTACTGAGCTGGAAGTAGTAAGTACAACTCGTAAAGATTTAAAAGTTAGGGGATAGTTCTTTAATTTATGGTCGTAATGTTCATAATGAGTACTTTTTAAGTCAAAATTTTTTTGTAATCGACATAATATACCACTGTGTTCCTGTTCCCAAGATTAATATCAAATAAATCTTACCAAAATGGATAATAGGGTACCGTTAACCTTTAAAATAAAAATTAAATTATTTTGGGCTTCCTTAACAACGTTTTCTAAATATCACACTGTTTTTTTTTGACATGTCTAATATATCTGTGTATAGGTAGTGGCTGTACAAATTACCACAATGAATATACGGTATATTTGTGTACTAACCAAAAATATTGACAAACGAATAAAGTGCGGTACGTTATTATGGTTGATGTGACGCAACATAAATCTGACTGACCTCCGTCTATTGACTGAGCTACATGAACACACCCCATTATTGCACAGAGCGTTCGCCTTCTGCCAGTGTAGGAATCAGAAACAGAATCGATTTAATAAGAATAAAACGCAGAACAAAAACTGTTGGTCAGGACGATAAAAGTATTACGTTTCGTCAGTTTTATTTTTAGGGAAATTATGAATATTGTAAACGAGAGATTAGAGTAGAAAAACTAAGATAGCAAAAATGGCAAAGAAGCTCACTAAGTTTTTTGGTAAATCTTAAATTCATTTAATGAAAACCTCAATTTAATATTTCTCTATAGTATTGAAATAAAACATTAAATACTTCGTCTGGCAGTAGACGGCGATAGGCAGATGTTGAAGATAATTTAACAATACAAGCTTCCCTATTGTTTCTGAAGTTCAAAAAATGAACATTTGTATTCAAAAGTATATTATATCCCAAAACTTATACAGCAACTGGTTTTCGGCCGCGGTATCGCACCGGCCGCCGGGCCGGCTCATTGCTGAACTAAGCATGGCATCATAAAGTTCAGTCTACTCCACTTGTATAATAGAAGTGTGTGTGTGTTCAAACTAGTAGAAGTTCGGCACCTCTACTAGTTTATGGTATTTATTATGTCATTCTTTTCAATATTAACGACCACTTTGAGTATATTTTTAAGGTTAGCTCAAACTTAATAATCCTTCTATTATTACAAATATGAAAGTTTGTGGGGGTGTGTTTTTGTATGTAAATTAGTAGTATGTTTGTTTTTCTCTTTGACGGGTGAATCGGATTAAAACTAAATGTAACACTCCGATTACATTCAGATTAACAAATTGGACAATTTTAATTCTCTTATATTATTATAGGATATCAGAACAACTTTATTGTTATTTCAATCATTTTATATGATATAAGAGTAAGTTCTGCTTCCACTAGGTTATTTTATAAACCTTTATATTATAAATTAGAATCGGCCACTATAGCCTCCTTATCAGAATTCAAAATTTAGAACTGAATTATTCAAATCAAAAATGCAACTCGCACCATCAGTTTGATTATAATAATATTATTAACAAAATTATTTTTAAATTTAATATTCGTAACAGGCTGATGAAATGATTTTTACAACACTTATTAAAGTATTGTCAGTTTTGTAGGAAAGAAACTTACATATACACTTATTAATAAACTTATTGTTTACTAATTTTAGTATATAAAACTTAAATATTTAGCGAGTACTACTAAAACTGTATCGTTTCCTGAACAAGAATTATTTCCTAAATGTTGTTACTTTATTGCGAAGTTTCGATGTGAATTGAGATTACTTAATAAGTTGGGATACTTTTCCGAGATCTGAAATAAATTTCAAAGTTTATTCTTAATACCCAATAATTTTTCGGTTTTACGTGGGGTAAATTATTTGGAAGAAATTTTATTGGAGTAATTGTTGGTTTCATTGCCACTTTGTTGGTTTTACTTGCTTTTAGTAGGCAGTTTGTTTCAATTGTTAATTTGAAACATGATATATATTAGTTTGTTTGTTTACTTGTTTCTCTGCAACGTGTTAGCTACTGAACTGAACATACACATTGCCAGGGATATACTTTTATGAGCGAAAGCTAGTCTAGAATACTTTTTTTAAGGTTAACCGATACAAATTATATATTCGAAATATTTTGGGAAATGATCACGAACGTAACCACACTCAATGTTTGTAGAAACATGTAATTTAAGTAACTTGAAAGATAAAGCAATTTAATGTGAAAAAAGTTAATTATTAAGTATTCTTAGCAGTGCGGCGGAACGCAAATTACAAAAAACGTGATATTTAATTCCATTCTATTGGTCCCATTATACCCAATATGAAAATCCGACAATTTCAAAGACATCGGTAGAAGATCCGCATTTTTAATATAGACATAAGAAATGTATGTTTAATACATATATCTCTTGTGCCTACCTGTATACTGGCTTTGCGCTGGAAACCCGTAAAATAATGTACACTTCATGTCAAACTGATCACGTTACAACACACAGAAGAATATTTATTGAACAAGAACGTAGTCAATCCTTCAACATTATTTTTTTTTAATACTTTTTTAGCATTTAGGCTTTACTTTGTAATTAGACATATAATCAAAAGTATATATGGATCCATTCCACTTGAAAATCTATGTCAAAACCACTGTTAACATTACCTAATTAATGTAGGTAATATTAACAGCTATTTTTACCTTAATTACGTTTGGTTTTGATCCTGAGAGTCTAGAGTCGTTCTACAACTTTGTTATACACACTAAACAAAGATGAGATATAAGTACAGTTATGGAGCACCTACAGTAAAAGCGCAACTAAAGTATCAGCTTTGTCAAACTATTGCATTTACTGAGCGCCCGATAGAATATAACAATGGATTCAAAGTTAGCTTTATTACATCAAAGAAAACAAATTGCTATATATGCAGCTCATAATATCAATTCTTGTGTGTGTTCTTATTCATTTTAATTTATGTGGAATGTGTAAATACTAATAGGTACATATAAAAAGTTCAAGGAACAAGTAGGTACCAAAAATGTGGACTGGCTCCTAACATGGCTCTAATATTGGTAATTACATGCAATACTGATAGCTTTAAAATTTTGTTTAAGAAAATAGAATCCGATAAGGAAAATCGAAGTCATGGATAAATAAATTAAAAAATACAAGGCGTAACACAACCTTGGAGAAAATCTTAGATTACACACCAAACATTTTTTTTGCTTGTTTATGACTTTTTACACCAATCGTAATATAACAGAGTTAAGGTACACGCTTACTTCCATATGGGCTCTTTATTATTGGTATTTTATGTGCGGTCACATTATTTCTTTAACTGTATTTTACAGCTTCTCGCTTGCGTGAGCAACAATAACTCCTCGGTATCCATGTCAACATACTTTTACTGGATGATAAAGAGTTGTACATTACATACATTTTACGTTTTATATTTAGTCTGTAATTGTTGTGCAGAGGTTCGCACGCAATAGAGTTCTATAATATTGAGAAACCTTTTTTATATGAATTTGACACTATACCACATTTGTACTAAATGAGCCTACAATCCGCCAGGTTGAGAGGTTTGATAACATTTGGAGATCTGTTTTGGCTTTCATACTTTATGATTAAAATCTAAATTATTTGTAGTTTTAGGATAGACGTTGTCATTAAAAGAGTTTATTCGCAAATGTATTCTAAAAAATCATAGATTTGAGCAAGCTAAATACACCAACTTATTTAAAAAAAAAATTGCATAAAGCCTTACGTGAGGTTTATACCTGCTAATTGCTTGTAGATACATAGTTGTACGCACGTTTGTATTTCATGGATATTTCACTAGTTTTGTTCCTGCCTGACACCCTTTGGCCTTGAAACAGGTACCCTTTCATAAAAATGTGCTGTTCCCGAGGAAGGCCTGAAGCTAGTCTTTAATAAGATATATGTCAGATAATATAATTATACTTTTATATTTATCAGTGTAATAATGAATGCATGTGATAAAAACTAAGAAATAAATGTAAACTTCTTACCATATTTTGCAAAATTAACAAATCAACAGTAAAATTACGACACCTCTGTGGGTAGGACTTAATTAACCGAGCAGCAAATAAGATAAATGAACTGTCAGAGTCGCTAATGCGCCCACTGGATGGCGGACACACGGCTCTTACGGTTAACACACAACATATGTGTATATACACAGCTTTATGTAAATACAGAAAGGCATTTTCATATACACTATTTTTGTACGTCTGTTTTACACATTGCACACATTGAACACTAAGAGTACAGATTTTTTAAAGTAATGGTTTATTGTGTTCTACTGTATATTTTTTTACACAAAGAAAAATGCTATATGAACTAACTTTTAACTACGATACTAGATAATGGCGTCTGTCTTTGATATACGTATACATAAAATAAAAAAAAAACTATTATTAAATGTGACCCTTATTTTATTACTATTACTATATACGTATTAGAAATAACGAATGTTCCGATAATGTCAAAAAATAAATCGATAACCTAGACACAATTTGATTGCAGTAGCAATCGTAGAAGATTTGCTTTTATTCATTGCATAGTTCACAGTAGTTAAACAAAAATTTTCATCAGATTCTAATATATTACATAATCACTAAAAAACTTCTCTGAAAAATATGTATTTAAACGAAAACCTTATCCATATCAGATCAATAGCTTTTTTTATTAAATCGCTGACAGATCTATACATCTCAACTAACATTATAAAGATAATTGTTTGTTTATTTGTAGGGGTAATCTCGTGATCCACCGATCGGATTCTAAATATTATATGTATACATTTTATTAAATAGGAAGGTAGACTTAGTCTGAGTGATATAGGCTATATTTTAATATGCTGCATACCTACTGTGTAAAATATCTGCCTTATGCCTTTGTGAACCAAATCGAAAAAAAAATAACCATATACGCTTTAATGATGACTCCACTATGTGTCTAAGAGTGATGGTCACCATCCTCATTGCATTATCGCCCCGCGTAAAAGATCCGGGATCAAAGTGGGAGGGAAACACGTGGAAGCACGCTGGTAGTGAATTCAAAGCTTTAACTGATCGGCACAGGAAGGAAGAGCCGAACCGTTTAGTTCGGGTTCGTATGTTTTCCATTCTCAAACGGTCTCTCCTCAGGCCAGCACGTGTTATCGTGTAGAGAAAGGGAGAAGGTAGAACCAATTGGAAGAGCTCGTCACTCTCTCTCTCGAACACTCTCCATGATGTAGGCGATGGAGGACTGCCATAGAGGCGACATCTCTTCGCACTTCGTCTTCACGTCGCGCGGCTCAGTGATTGTGAAGATTTCGTTACAATATATGTATGGACATATTATCACACATTCAATGTCGTGTGTGTGTGTGTGTATGTGTCTATATATGTTCGTTGTATGCTCCGAAACGGCTGGATCGATTTTCATGAAATTTACAGGGAACCTTCAGCTTGGTCTAGCATCTAATTCTGTAAGTTCTGCTGTAAGCTTGGTAATGATCGGATTATTTTTACACTGTTCAATTTATTTTAACTTTCGCCCAGCGAAGCGAGTTTTCTAGTTCAAACATATTTTCCTTTCATATTATTTTTTTTTATATAATATAGGGTGACAGACGAACAGAGGGTCACCTGATGGTAAATGACAACTGCCTCCCATAGACACCTGCAACTCAAGAGTAGTAAGTGAGCTGCCCGCCTTAGGAGTGATAAGAGATGGGGGGATACGGAGATAGGAAAGAAGAGACGGCGAAGAGGGGAATTGAAAGAGGAGAGAGAGGAAGATGAGAAGGGAAAGAGAAAAGGGGGATGAAGTGAAGAGGAAATATAAGAGGGGGAGTTAGAAACCAGACCAGAAACCTCACTAATTTCTTGGAAATGCAATGCACAACCGGTTTTCTCACAGAAAACCGGTTGTGTATTTCTGCGAGACATTTTTGGTTCTGTGAGGCTGGCTCGACCGGTGTAATACCACGGCACCGGTTGAGCCAGCCCAGTCCTGCCTAAGTATGGCTCTACCACGATAAAATATATTTCTTGAAGGATTTTTTTTAACACCGATAAGCTCACGATTTTCAAGACAACAGCCCGCCACTTGCTTTTCTCCTTACATACCTCACGTTGCAAGCCTGCTGGTTTTGGGTATTAGATGACCTGCCGGCATTACCATTCGCGTTTGCTTTATATACTTCATTTTTCATTCGTTACGCACTCATTCTCTCCACATGTCCAAACTATCTCGGACCTTGTGACTTTTCAGTACGTCTTCTTTCCCAGAAGTTGGTTTACATATGTTCAATAGTATTCATATTTTTAAAAGTTTATCAGCAGAAGTACAGCACTAGTAAATTGTTTCACTTTCTCGATTCATTCAAATGAAAAAAAAAAAAAGATAGTGAACATTTCTATATATAAATTGTTCTAACCTTGATAGGCAACATTGTTACACTAATAGGCCCAACATTGCACAATAGACATGATTGATTAAGTAACAGTTTCTAATGCTCATTCAAGTAAGTATAAACCGATAAGGCGACCGGGTTTGATATGAAGCTTAAAGAGTGAAGTGGATGCTATTGATTTTGGTATGACTTAATTTGCCTATTGAATTATTTATAACAAATCTCGAAATTTAATTAAGTAATCTTATGGCCCTTATACTATTTCTTTATAATTATCATTGTCAAACAATCTACGTGATTCAATATAATGACAAAAGGTCCTTAAAATTCACTAACATGACTCCAACCTCTTTGTTTCCGTTGCAGTTGATTAAAAAACTTGAATTTATGTTATGTTAGTGTGGTTAAGATTTTTTTTTATTGCACTCTATTAGTTTTTTAATTTTGTTTTCTTTTATGAATCGAGCAGATCTTAAGTGACACCTGACACCCATGGACATCTCTAACTCAAGAGTTGTAAGTGAGCTGCCCGTCTCTGAGCGTGATGGGGGATGATGAGAGGAAGGGGAAAAGGAGAAGAGGGTAGATAGTAATTTGCTTCTACAATCTTAATTTACAAAAAAAGTTGATTTATGACGTTTTCTGGCGAACGAGAAGCAAGTTCATACTTAACGCGTTAGTACACAACTTGAACAGCATATTACAAATACATTTTGTATCAAAATATATACATACATAAATGTGTATTGATACGAGTCTTATATCAAAACATTTTGTTTGACTCTTGTTAGTATTTTATTCACTAAGAATTATTCCAATGCTCCGGAGTATTTTACAAACATTGAAACAAATCAAAAGGACACCAAGAATATCCAGACTAATTGTGAATCACACAAATGAATCGAACCCACCACCACTTGCTCAAGTGTCAGGTTCACTAACCACTAGACATACACGCCAGTCAAGTAGAGCTTCCAGTATCATACAATTGTGCCTTGAAAACAAACTATAATTAATTTGCGTCAAGGAAAGGTAAATTAACTATTGTTTTCGTAACCTCATTATTCCTAAATATCCAAAACACACAATACTGTATTCGGGGAGGTGGACTTCTTGGAAGATGTAATGCATAGTTTCAAAGTAGCTGTACTGAAATGTATTTTAAAGTCCTTAAGATTGAATTAATTACCAATTCGGTTTTTTTTTTTTTCAATTCATAAAAAAGCATTTATCTTAACATGCGTGTAGTGACACTTAAAATGTTGTTCATTTAAATAATTATTATGATAGTATTTTTAACGGTAATCTATAATTAACCACAACTGGTTGTCCCATATAAATAAATGAACTCGAAACTTAGCTACATTTCTAAAAATATTTAGTTACGATAAATCTAACTTACAGAGTAACTAATTACATTGCCTCCTTTGATTGAATGCGTATAATAAGGTATAGAGTTTTGATGATGTGTGAATCTATGAGTACGTGTATGTAACATGAATGAGGTCACGTCGTATTATGATGATGAATGCTAAACTATTTGATTAGCCAAAAACCGTTATAGCATATCTCACTGCCAATTTGCATTACCCATTTTTCATGTTGAAATTATATATGTATGTAAGTAGAGACAAAAGCTCGTTACAACTAGTAAAATTACCGCTTTTAAATTGTTACTGTTATAAGATCATATACATGCATACTTGGTTTTAAAATAAAGAATGATTTGATTTGATATTTATTTATGACAAAAATAAAATGTTTAAAATAAACTTTAGTAACCAAATTTTCTTTAATGTAAGGAAAGGCGGAAAATAGCTCAGTATCATTTATAGATTGTCAATAAAATTTTATATGACGATTATATCAAAATGTTAAATATAACAGGGTGAACTCAGATTTCTAACAATTAGGTTTATACTAATTATTAAAATATATAGGTAAATCTCAGAATACCTGAGAAATTTAATAAAACTTAAATAAAATCAATATATGTGTGCAGTGTGTGCCTGCACACATATATATGATTTTATTCACCAAATCAGTTTTATTTTATTTATTTTTTATATCGTAATGCCTAAAGATGGGCCTTTATTGTTTGACAAGCTACAGATGTAGTCAAACTGGCTAGTTTAAATGAAAATGTAGTAGGAAGTTAGTTTAGCTGTTCTTCCTCAAGCCTCAGAGAAAAGTAACATGTATAGATAAGAACATTTGTAAATATGTTATCCACTTATTAACCACTGTTTAGAGACTTACATATCTACCGAATAAGTATGCAATAGTCTTTTTTTTTATGGTGTAAGGGTAAAAACAAGCAGAAGTAATCACTTACCATCAGGTGACCGATGCCAAGTGATTAACGCCGCCCAAAGACACGTGCAACTCAACAGTCGCAACTGTATACGCGTATATCTAGTACACAATAGTGGGAATATTTACACTCGATTGTTACCTGCCTTTGTATCTACTTGGTGGACCAGAAATTAAGTCGCTGAACTAAAAAATAGGAATGAGGATCAATGAGAACAAAAATATATCATTCCATTACGTCGTGATAAATACCATTTCTAAGAATTATTGTAGTAATTTACTAAAATGCTTTGTAACTATATTGGTCTAACTGAACCTGGTAAAATGTAATATAATATATGCATTTAGGAAAACGAAACCTCTCGTAATACAAGAGACAGTCGCTTTACATCAATATTTAAAACCTTGTCTTTATTTAGCAGCACGTGTAATAAGTCCTTTATATGTTTAAAAACATATTAATATACTGCTTACATTTTTCATTACGTCGTGAAACGATGGAGAGTTAATGAACCCCTCCCTTACGTTATTAATGTTATTAGGAAGCATCAAAACAAGTTAGAATTTAATTATGTAAACAATTTTTCGTATATTTGTTTACTTACTTCGAGATCGAAACTTGAATAAAATATTGTGTTCAAGTTTCGATCTCAAGTAAGTAAACAAATAACCAAAAAAATAATTATCATTTCAAGAAAATAGCAGCATATAGAATGCCGTGTGATTACTGTTGGAATAAAACATTGTCATCCCAATCCTTTCCATCATCAGTTATTTTTATCTCATCCTGTCGGACCTGTACTGAGTCCACACGGACAACAATAAATCACGACCAAATAGAATTGATTTTGCTTTACAAATAAATAAGACAGTGAAAGCCATTTTACGTCTCTAATAGACAAGTCCTATTAACATGTGGTAGTGTGTTAGCTTTGCATAAAAAACTTTCTGAATACGTAGCAATTCCCTCGGGGTGACAGGTGACGAGAATGGGTTGTCGTTCCGTTTCACGTTTGAAGCTTACTGTCACATTCACACATCCTATTTGTTCAGACATGTCCACAAATCGACCATTCTTTTGTCATCAATTTAATGAAGAATCATTATTATTGATTTGATAAATATTATTATAAGTTCCCTAATAATTATTTAAGTATACATTACATAACATTAATGTTTTATTGTTTGTACGTTTTATTCTAGTTTAGTTTCGCTCTGTCAAAAACTATTGGACCTTGGTAGTTCCAGGGAAATCCTACAATTTTTTTTCGTTTCTTCCCTTTACTTCATTTTGCAGAAAATCGTTTCAACACTCAAAACTCATGAGTTTGTAAGTCAGAATCATTTTTAGGCATAAATTTCATATCAGTAATATTAAAAAGTAGAACAATTGTATCTCAGAAAGTTCAGCAAACAAATTCAGGATATTCATTTGCTCTAATAACGTTTAGTATAACGTTTATTTCATATAATTTGCAATTTATACGTATAATGCTCTTTGATATAACGCTAATTTGACCTAATATTCTAAGTAAGTAAATATCAGGAAATATCATAATGTTACAACCGTCATATAACCGAAATGGTTCATCAACAGAACAAGTGCTCTCTAATTGGCGTTAATGGTTGCTATTCTAACATAACCCATCTTCAGTGTATGATATTTAAAAAAATAATCGCTATTCTAAATAAGCGTTATACTGAAATTTGCTAAAGGTAAATTATATCAATTCAAATTCAGCCACCTTAAAATTATGCCATTGTAAATTTGAATATTTGAACCTTCCTCGGAGTCGAACTTATATTTGAAAAAAATAAAAAAAACCAAAGCGGTTAAGCCATTTTCGAGTTCCGAACTTAGCAACAGATTTACCCTTTCATTTTTATTGACATAGATAACTTGAGAAGTTTTGCAATGCTTTTACAATGTTTGTTACTTTAAATTATTGTGATGCGTAAGAGGTACGGAGTTCTATAAGAAGTGATGAGAGTTGGAGCTTTTTTACTTAATGTAATAATATTTACATTGTCACTAACGCTGTAATTATATAAAAACTTTTGCTTTATCAATTTCAATGCGCCTGCTAATTTACGGACAGTTATTCCTAAAACATAGCAAGGATCGAAAATGTACCTGTATCTTCATTAAGGGCTGAATTAATTAATCTATCCATTCAAACAAACTTGAAAACTAAACCATTCCGAGAATTTTGAATGGCTGAAATATTGAATTACTTTAATTACACTGGGTACTTACTATATCTGGGAAGTGTAATTAGTTGGGCACATAAAACGGTATCAAACCTGTTATGTAGAGCAAACACTTACCTGTTTGCATTTATATAGTTGCCATCAAACGCAAATCGGCTTTTTGGATGCGGCACTTAGCGATGTTGGTATTAAACTACTCGGGTTTGGTTGTGGTGGGCATAAATAGACATTGTGTTACAGCTGCTGTAAATGACATTGTCATTTGTGATTTTATACTATTTTTCACTAAATATTATCGTTGTTATAAAGTAGCCATCAAAAATAGTCCACATAAAAAAACTTGGGCACTATAAAATTCAAGAGGAATTTCATATGTTAGAGCAAAGATGTAACCAATTAACTTAAACCAGTGTTTTGATACTGAAACTCTGAATCACCTTTCATCATGTCCTATTCAGAACGTGGTCTTTGATTAAGCCCAGTACTATATCATTTATATATTTTTATAAGTATGAGATGATTTCGTGAAATATCTTTTCAGCTGAATTTTAAAAAAGGTGCTTTCAAATAAGATTTCGTAAATATTTTTTTAAAAATAGAAAGGAAATACCTATCATTTACGTGTGCTGAATATATACCTATGTTTTTGAGAACAATTGGATAGCGAACGTTTCGATGTAAAGTCTTGTTAAAATTAATAACAAATAAACCAAAAGGCCCTTTTAAAACATGATTTAAAAAAATATCAAAAAGTATTAGGACTAATGATATAACAATATAACGTTATCGTATATTCTACACTTTGTAATATCTTCCGTTTACATTCCTGAATACGTTTCCGTCGCAATGCGTATGCTTATTCTAAATTTCCTTTGAAAATTTATTTGAGCTTGTATCAGAGCTAGCAACATCACCTCAAGCTTATCCTTCATTTAAATCCGTAATATCTAACCGGGGTAATGACATCACATAATCGTCTTACATCACCATAAAGGCATTTGAACCGAATCTAAGTATTTGAAAGCTTTGTGGAAAATTGAGATCTCTAATTACAATTTTGCAGTGGTAACGATTCCTGGCAAGACAGCTGCTCGCAGTTTCATCTGCTGTTTTACTTTGCATTGCTGTATAATAGATTATTATTTTGCAAGAGAGCATGCCAAATATTCTAGCTTACAGTTAATGTTACTGAGGTTAAAACAGTTTGTTATAGCACTGATTTTCAATTCCTGTATTACCTAAATCTCATCTACATAGTTGGTTATTGATCTCTGTCCAAAATTATTAGGTCCGTTCGTTGGCATAAGTTTGATATTAACAAAAACAATTTGGTAAAACAATCTTGAGCCTAAAACAAATTTTGTAACAATCGATTCTTACTCCATTAGTAATCCAATCCAATAGTATAATTCTTGTTTGGAAGAAAAAAGTTACTTTCCAATCACCTTCACTAATATTATAACTGTGAAAATGAATATGTATGTGTCTGTTCCTTTTTGTTAATACCTTTTCATGGCTGAACTATTAAACCAATTTTTGAAATTCCGTATTTTGATACTTCGAACAAGGGAAGGACACTTTTATCGAAACATATCGCGAGCGAAGCCGCGGGAGGAAGCTAGTACTAATAATATAAATACGAAAGTTTGGACAGAGGTTTGTTTCACAATGATGCCAGAACAGCTTAACGAAAATGAAATTTGGCAGAGAGATAGATTATAGTCTGAAATAGAATAGGATATATGATAAATTTCTCATGAAAGTGTAGGGTTAAACATTTCTGTCAAGGGCAACAGCTAGTTAATTATAGTTATCATTGAAGGGAATTACCGCAGCATTAAATTAATAATTTATAACACAGGCATGACTATTCAGGTGCCTTCTAAAAATACGTAATAATATGGCTGCGCTGCCAGCGTTATGCTCTTCATAATTAAGATAAGCAAGCTAAAAATATATATCTTTTACTTTACACATTTTTTGTTAATTAAAAACAAGAAAAAAGTTACGAATTACTTAACGAGGTTCAAGAAAGGGAAAAGTTAAACGCAATCTTGTGTGGATTAATATTTAGAAGCAGTTAAATTAGACGACATTTATATATATTTATATTTCAAAATATTATCTTCACATCTTGATTATTATTCCACATATAGATCACATGGCATGATGGTCGTTGAGGGAAGGGGGCTCTCCTTAGGAGAGGTAATTTTATAACCGGTCACCTCACTGCTTTGGTTACACAACATTACTTCATTGCCGGTTTTCTATGATGCCGGAGTATATTTCGCTAAAGCCGGCCCATACGTGTCTGAACATGGCTCTACCATGTTAGAGAAGTCTCTTTAATGTAACAGAGTTTTTTTTCTAATACTCATAGCACCAGTAATAGAACAATTTAATACAAAAACTCTGTTATCTAATATATAATCATAAAGTATAATTTAGAATACCTACACACATCAAAATGTTTTAGGTATCAAGTTTTTATTTTATCAATTGAGGACTATATTTTTACCTTTTTGGATCGTTATTGATTCTTTTTAGAGAATTACGCTATAGGTACGCTATTTGATTTTTTTTTACACCATTAATACTGTCTGTATTTAAACTGAAAAAAAAAATGTAGAATACATGGAGCGACTAGATCATTTGACAAGAGAAGAGATGAAGAGAGCCATCGGACTTTTGCAAGCTGGCTTAATGCGACATACAATACGCTGCCACTGTCACACTTGACACTATACAGAGTGTCATAAGCCGCCTCTGGATACGCTATCGTATCACGGGCAGCATGACCAAGCGACATGCAGGCCGACCTTGCATCCACAGCTGCAGACATAGCCAGGACAAGTAAAATAGAGCTCGACGGAATCGTACCATGACCGCCATTATGTTGCTCCATAACTCTCCAAAAGCACCCGAAATCGTTGTTGTGATGTAGTGCTACAGGTAGAACTCTCGGTGGCTTTCGTTCCCGAAGGGGGCTGAGAGTTCTACTTGTAGCATTACGCAATCATAGGCCACGTTTACAATGGGATCGACACAGAAATTGGGAAGAAGGTGTTGAAACGAAAGACTGAAGAAGCGTTGTTTGCTTTTCCGCTGAATCTCGTTACAATATGAGGCCGGATACAAGACGTACTCGAGTTTGAAAGCTCTCTGGACGTCGAGGACGTTTGATATTTTGTCAGGAAGTTCATTCATATGATTTTGATGAACTGATTCTAAGCATGCCAAATCGGTAGAAACACGGATTATTCTTTTTCCTCCTTATTTTTGCCATTAATGTAAATCAATTTTCCAAATTTATATTATTAATTTCAAAATATAGGGCTCAATTGTTAACTTATACATAGTAAATAAAATAAGAAGCCAGTCGGAGACTATATTAGGTAAATATTAATTGGATAATATTTTAAGGTTAAAAACGTACTTGATCCCTAGAAACTTTTGATGTGTGTACATTCTATACATATTTTAATTCGTATCTTTTCATAAAATCTTAATAAATGTAAATTTAATCCTAAAACCTTTTACTTTCCAAATTAAATACTATAATTTAATTAGTAACACTTCTTTTTTCGCAAAGTAAGTAAGTAAGTACATCATCCCTTTTAGGCCAACCGCTGATATTACATACATGCTCGTTGATACTTAAAATTATGTATATTACATATACATATATACAAGATTCATTATAATAACCGATTAGACCATTGCTTTTCCGGCCTACTTGTACGTATTGAAGCTTACCTTATGCAATTTAAATAAGAATAAGGAATAGCGGGGTTTTGATAATCAAAATTATGGTTTGATATAGTTTGCTTGATTTCGTGGATAATCCAAATAACAATTTCTACCAAAATTATGTCATAATATTCCTAAATTATAAAGATTTGGTTTATCACATAGACAATATGCTTACATATTAAAGCGCTTAATTTAAAAACATCAGCCACAAACTACAATAAATCCCCTTTAGGAATTTAGGCTTATATGCAGGCTACTACGTGACCTGGCTAAGACAATTCACTCTTGTAATATTGTAACTCAATTGCCTATAGATAGATATGTATCTATAGATCTTCAATACGTAACGTATGTATATAGGTTTTTATAAATTATCAAAATAATTGTTAACATGTCCCATCTACTAAATGGTTATGGTGCAAGTGGTTAGTTTATGGATAGTACAAGTTAGTCTGTTTCTCTTTCCAAAAAGGATAATGTTTAAAAACTGCCTTCTAACTTGGGAGGGGGGCAACCACCTTGGGGGGGGGGGGCGACTATACGTTGGGATCTTTCGGTTAGTTCAGTTATAGCCGTCAGGGTTATAAGAGGACACCGCACGATTTCCGCCCTAGCAGAAGCAGGCCCGAGACGGCTGCGCCGTATTCTGCCTTTTTAAACTGAAGACCGATACAAGATAGTGGGGTCGTCTGTTGTTCAAAGTCCTCTATTGAGGTACTGAGCCTCCGACTATAAGACTCTGTGACGGTGAAGTTTAGAACAGTGGGGGTTTCAACACGTTAAAGAAAATGTCAATTACTAAAATTAAAAAATACTTTCAATCGAGGTGTATTCAAAGTAATCTCAAGAATGATGGTTGTCAAGACGTTAGGGCATCGCCTCTTAATATGAAAGCTTTATTCACTGTTAAATCGAATGATCATTTACCATTTTTTTACATATAAACTTCAATTAATTTGACAATTTATTGTTGTTATGTTTCCTTTACCTATGGTTTGCCTGGTGGGGTAAGGCTACCGTTGCCCATGGACACCCGCAACTCAAAAGTCACAAGTGCATTGCCGGCTTTTAGGTGGGAGTACGCTCTTTTCTTGAAGGTTTGATGGTCGTGCCGGTCCGTAAAACGGCAGGCGATAATTTGTTTCACAAATTAATTATAGATCTTAGTTAGTTAAAAAATACTAGCATTAGTTAATCATAAACCTTGAATTTGAAATTTAAATATTTATTTAATTAGAATTAAGACTTTAAATCTACAGGACTAAAGGACTAATGTATAAAGTTTACTTACTCAGACATAAGTTTCTGTCTCCGAACCCTGTAAACAGGTTATTCCTAAGATCAGTTTTTTTTGCAAGTCGAGACCCTTAAACGTGTCAAGGGGAAGCGATAAATTAGATTAGTGGCCAATTCAATAGTCAACTTTCAAGTTGCTCAAGAAGACCTCTTCAAAAGGGCCACAAAGTTAGTAAAAAGGACTTCCCTTGTTAGATTATCATATATTGCGTTTGATCCTTGTATACGAAAAATGTTTCTTTCAGACGATATTTGTAAAACTCGTAGGATTTTTTGTAAATAACTTTCAGTAGTATTTTAATAATATGACAATATTATATTTAAACAGAAGGAATTAAACCCAATCTGTCATGATTAAAAGCTGAATATTTTAATTCTCATCGTCCTAGTTTAACTGTGTTGTGGCTTGTGTATTTACTACTAGAATATTTTTTTCTAAATCCCATAATTAGATCAGTGTACATTTATTATATATTAAGCTGTCTCTTTTTTTGGAAAATATCAAGTGCTAAATACAAAACCCCATCGGTTGTACCTAAAAGACATACTTATTTCATACATAATTATTTATATGGTGTAGTCAAAGAATCCCCAAAACCTTTAAACCGAAAATGGGTACGCCAGGTTTAAGCTGAATTCCATTTATTGCATTAAAGAGTAAGGAACATGGGTAGGTATAGAAAACAGAGGTGAGTAATACCGCAAGTATAAATAAAGGGTTTTTTTCTACATATTTTTTCTTAATTTGCTGTTTGCTTTATATTTGTAAACGAAGCTTGCTACAGCCAGGTTAACTGTTTAGATTTTTTTTAGAAATCATTCTAAATTATTTACTTACTTTATAATTTATTAAAAATAAGGTAGTTTCGAAGGGAGCAATTAACGACTTATTAAGAACAGTACTATCTTAAACGAGCGAAACAAGACGATGGCTAAATTTAGAATAAAATATCACAACAGTTAAACAACATTTAGTTCCAAGGTAACTTACGGCAAATATATTTGAATTTCACTAGTCCAGCGTCAAGTGCGTTCACCCACATATTTGGGTGACGAGAAACAAATATTGACCTTCCCTGTTCACTTCCCAACCTTTTGTGATGGCTTTATTTGAGCTTTCCGAAAATAAAAGTGTCCATTTTCCTTCTGTCATATAGATTCTTACCGTAAATTGTTATTTAGGTAGATCTTTGAAACATTTTTGCGATAAGTGGTTATGATATTTTTGAAAATGACTACTTGTTTGCAGATTATATTAAAATATGAGGAACAAAAGAGGTGATCCTTAATACATACACGACTAATATAGAAATGCAATTTTATTGTTATCCTGTTTTCAAATTCCGTGAAATTGAATATACTTCAATCCCACTTATTCTTAATCATGTCATGTATGTATGTATGACTATTTTTTGACAATTGTATTAAATGTCTAATTTTATAATATACATAGTTTATAATTGTAAAGCTCTGTATTCTGACGCGTGATACAGGCTATCAGTAACTGCTTAACGCATCGTCTAATATGCGTGCTTAGAAAACTCCACTCTTAGCTGTTGACGAATATGTCTCCCTCCCATGTTGCTCAAAGTTTACCGTGGGGGAGCTATGCTTAGGCACAAATGGCCCGGCTCGACCGGGGTGATAATACGGTCTCATAGAAAACAGAGAAAAACATTGTTTACATTGTATTGCGAAATGAGTGAGGGTGCCCAACTCCTCCTCAACTCTTTCTACTCCGCACACCCTGCTGTTAAGCTATGCTTGCTGCTTTGTGTAACCGGAGGCCCAACCCCTTTTCCCTTCCCGTCTTTCCCCTCCTTCTTTTTAATTGTTCTCCTCCTTTTCCCCTACCCTAAAAGATGAAAAAAAAAAAAAAAAAAAAACAAAACAAAATACAGTTTTGCGGAAAATAGATTTGAAAGTTGCTACTGACATACATACGTATAAGGACTATACTTATGTATGTCAGTAGCACTAACGTAGGCTTATAGGCTAATACCCAAGCCTACGTCAAAATTATTACTTTAAATTGCAAATGTAGTACACTCAAAAGTTCAATACTCTTTTTGTTAAATATATCTCTCAAAATTAAAATAATGATTACAAATGTTTACCAACACATTTGTAATCTTTAGTTCCATAACCTATAAGTATGCACTCTGGTATTACCATGGAAATGTAACTTGAAATAAGGAATGGGAATAGAATTTTCTTTCAATCGATATGTATGTATTGTCATAGAAAAATAGGAGGATATATCTTAATTGAATGCAGTACGAAAAATTGGAATCGAATAATCCCGAAATGAGGAAAATTTTTTTTTTTATAATACCGGGACAGACGAACAGACGGGTTACCTGATGGTAAGTGACAACCTCCGTCCATGGACACCAGCAACTCAAGAGTCGTAAGTACACACCTTCCAGGATGATGACGGGGGGCGGGGAGGGGAGAGAAGAGAGGGGTAGTTATATGATGGGAGAAAGGAGAGGGGGGATGAGGGGAGAGAAAAGAGTGGAGGTGGAATTGGGTCTCCGGAAACCTCAATAATTTCAGGGAAATGCAACGCAAGCGTTGCTTCACAACCGGTTTTCTGTAAGGCCGTAGTATCACACCGGTCGATTCGGCCCTTTCCTGCCTAAGCATAGCTCTACTACTGTTAAAAAAGTCTTCCTTCTTTAGACTTTCACTTCTTGAAACATATGTTTGGTACTTCAACTTTCCTATTTTTTTCTTTGGCTCAGTAATTTTATTAAGTTATATTATATAATTATGCCTGATACTTGGTAAGATTAACTATAAAAACCGGAAAGATGTGAGACAAAGCACAGACTTATGTACGTCTATGTACGTTTGTTTTTGGAACTCTCACTGAACGAGTCAGACTTGCATCTAAAAACAAGTAAATACATAGTAAAAAATTTTTTTTTATGCAATAGTCGGCAAACGAGCAGACGAGTCATCTGATGGTAAGTGACTACCGCCGTCCATGGACACCCGCAACTCAAGGGTCACAAGTGCGTTGCCGGCCTTTTAGGTAGGATAAGATATAATAAGACTTTAAAATAATACTGATAACCGACTTCAAAATGTGAGTGTTTTATATACCTCTGCCAACCCCTTATATAGATAGTATACAGGCGTGAGAGTACGTATGTTAAAACTTATATGAAACCCGACTGTATTAGACAACAATAATAAAAAATAGAGAGACCAGTCTTTCGTATACCTTGTGTCACTGACAGTATTAAGAGGATTTGAATGAAACAAAACATGTTGAAATCCATCAAGCCGTTTAAACTCCTAGGTTGTATGATAAAGAAAAATCATACATACATATAAATAGGTATACGTAAATGCACACAGAAATATATGAATAACTTAAAATGGCTAGTAAGCGTGCAACGCATTGAGCATTTTAGGTAATTTGAAATACAGAAGAATCGATCTTCGAACATTTTTTTTGAAAGACAAGGGTATCCTAATATATAAAAATCAGGATGCCTTTTTTCCTTTTAAGAACAGGACCCTAAAAACATGTATACTTCAAACTTGGTTAACTACGTTTTCCTTCACATTACGTTATATATTGTTTTTTCTTGTTTTTAAGGTATAAAGTACTATATTACTAACATTCTCGTTAGACAAACTTAATTGTGTTGTAAGTGGGTTCACGTCATCGACAGTGTAATGGGTGGTATTTGAACATATATCCACTTCGAAAAACAAGAAAAATATTCCACAATGAAAGTATTTAAACATGTTTTAGTAACAATATAGGGATATATATATCTTTCATTGTTTGCTTTTAGTAAATGTAAGATAACAAGGTATTACCTTATCAGCTAGCTCATCATTTGAAAAATTACTCAAGCATTCGAGTTCTTACGTTACAGATATACATACATAGTGATGTAGTAGATAAACTGGCCGTGCGTTGCCCGAACCTGGCGAGCACAGCCATACATATATACAAATTTCAGATTTACTAATATTTTTCGTGAAAAATCTTTACTCACTTTTGAATATATTTACATAAGACCCCGCTACACGGTTTCGAACCCGTCATATTATAGTATGCATAAAAGTAACATACTCGTATGCTTTTCAAGTTTCCCAATATTTCAAGACCTGAATACTATATTTGAAATCGGAGCTGTCGGTATTTGTATCGAGCAAATATTTATTATTCGATACTCCATACGAAGCTTGCACAGATATGAACTGTGAATTTGTGTTTATAGTATCTGGATTGCTCTATGTGAACAGATTGCGATTTAGTGAAGCTTATACCTTAACCTGCAAAACGGTTATTTCAATATGTTCAAAAACTGGAAAGACAACTTTTCTACATTCATGTTAAAAAAAAAATTGCTTTTGAAACCAGTTATAAATTTACTCTGTAAACCCAAATTCATACGTATAGTTTTGAGTGTAAATATTTTTATTTACCATTTTATTCACATATCTCTGTGCTGGCTTTTCGTAAACACTTTTGTGGTTTTATTTATTGATAGTGAACACAAGCTGTTTGAACAAAATAACGTTCAAAGGGTTTTGTCACAACTATTACAACTTTTCGAGTTACCTAACTCATCTTAGAAAATAATCAAGTGTGTGTTTGACCAATAAGTTTAAATATAAAAATCTTACTCGTCTTAACTTACTATAAATGTTAGAGATCGCCTATTATAAAAGTTTAGATACATTTTTGTTACTCCATTGCACCAAAACGGCAGAAATAATTTCGCAAACAGGGGCTAGCTTTAAATAATATAAACCCGAAACAAAACGATTAATATGGGCTCAATATCTTCGAACTATAGAAATTGGTCACAGAAATGTAGAAAATGAACAAAATCTAGAGATAAACATGTAAAGAGAAATGTCGTCGTCCATCCGTCCGTAGCAAGTTGATGAGTCACGCAATATCAGAATGATTGATGAGCAGTCGGCGTTCACGAATCCCGGATGACCACAGCTTTGTGCCCATGTATGATACAGTCTGTTTACGACTTGAATTAGTTTGTAAGTCCAGTTACCCGGCACAAATGAAAGGTAAATATGATGCTTATGATACATACTTTCAATATTTAACTTTATTTATGTTACTTGGCCTAAATTAAAATTCTTTGTGTATAATTGTGTTATGATAATATTTTTAACGCTATGTGAGATTCAAATTTGAATATAGAGTAGTAATTACCTGAGATTGACGTATAAGGTCTTTCGACAGTTACTCGTAATGTATGTATGTACGTAGGTATTGAAAAATTAAAGAATATACCTCTATTTATTTTACATATGTTATGATATCTTACTTAAGAGTCTTAAATAAATATGGTTTTATTATCGTTCATTATCATAATTACTTATAATGACAAATGAATTGTGTCCATCTTAATAACCGGAATTTAGCTTTCAAAGCAAATGTTTTTAATAAAAAATCCTTAAAATATATAATACAAAACGATTATTACTGTTATTAGATACGTATGAGTGTCACTATAATTTTATTGAAGTATGTTAAGTATTTCATATCGCTGTTCTTGTTAGTTGTTCTTGTAAAGTTCCAAATAAAAAGATCCAACACGTCCACTTTTTACTATGTATTATAAAGAGGATATCGTAAATTTATAAACCAGTATTTTCCTCCTAGCTAGGTAAGTTGTTTTTATTAACCATTCAAATTGTGTAAGTATTTTTAGAGTATATTTTGTAAAACGAACAAATGATGAAAGAGCTTCGTTAACAAGATTCCAGTTTTGACAGGATCGTAAAAAGAGAAACGGTGCGTCTGATCTGTCAGCCAAACGCAATATCGGGGTGATAGATGAGCAGATGCCTCCGCCACATGTCCGAGCTACGTCAGTAGTATTTACACAGATATCTGGTATTGCCACTCTATAATATTTTTTTGAGATTTAGTACTTGATTTTGTGTTATGTATTAAACAAATACATACGCTCACGATTGTATCCCCTAAGGGGTAGGCAGAGGCGTATTAAATATCCACGTTTTGCAAATTAGAATTTAGTCCACCAAATAGGGGTAACCCCTATAGGGGTAGAGTAGAGTTGTAGATTTTTTTTTTTAATATAGCCCCTATATGGACAACCACCGTCCATGGATACCCGCATCGCAAGGATCGTAAGTACGCTGTCCACCTTTGATAAAAAGCCTCCGGAAACTTCACAAATTTCCTAGAAACGCAAGACAAGAATTGCTTCATAACCACCGTGTATCATAAGCCAGCCCATTCGTACCTAAAACATGGCTCTGCCACGATAATAGGTACGAAACTAATTAAGTTGTTTTCATTTTCTTTTTGTTATACGGTTGCCGATTATTTTCCAATATGAACATGAATTAAATAAATGATAAGTAGTTTAGGCAACGTAAACGATACCGTTTATATGATAAAAAATGTTATCAACTTTGTACATATGAGTATAATACCAGTTAGCAACTTACACCCATTACTTCATACTCTGTTTTACTCACTATTTTAGTTATTAAAATAATTGTGTACATGTTGTAATTACCTCTCATTTACAGCCTGTTATAGTTCTAAACAATAAAAGATTGTTTTATAAACAATTCATAACTATTAAAAGTACCTTTATACCGACATATGCTAGAAAGCATATCGATTTTTTAATTTGTAGCATTCGATACTTAATGAATCCATGATACAAGACTTCATGGAATTGGAAACACTAAAGAACAATAAAATGAATGTTAAGATTTTCTGTGTTACCGTTTAAAAAATAGGCGTATATGGTGTCTTTGTTTTACATGATCAGCTCAGAAAAGGATTTGTATTTGACTGTACAGACAGTGTAGCCGTTTAACCTCGCCACCACGTTGTGGGTTCGATCCCCGCACGGGACAACACTTTGTGTAATCTACATATTATACAAGTTGCAATTGTCAACAATGTGGTGTTTATTTTTAGATTGATACGTAATATGTATATGTAATGTTAACACGTATCAACAATAAGCCACACTTAAAGCCTAAAACGCACCTCTTTCATCTGTACGTGTGTATTGTGAATGATGTAGAAAGCAAAACTGACGTAACTGAATAGCCATGAATAAATGAAACAGGACAATGGCCTGTAATACAATTGTAGTGAAAAGACGCTCGGGCCCGTGTGTTCTAGTTCCAAACAAGAGGCACGGTGGTTCGCAGGTGCGGGGCACAATGCACGATGCACGGAATGGCAACAATGCATCACAGTGATTGCTGAATGCGCGTGATGTCGCTTTAACACTTGACTGACAGTTGTTTGGGCATGCGAGTTCTATATTTAATTTTCCTTTTGTAAATTACATTATTTCTTAAATAAAAATGTTGAGTAAACAGTATTAGTAGTAGTAGTTAGTACAGATTTTTTAATTTGATTTAAATAATCATCATAATAATATAAATTTTGTGATATATAAAATCGATGCATTTGTAATCGTGTAAAGAATTTATTAATCTTCAGGACAACGTCTGTCAGGATCAACTACTATTATTGTACTACATAAACTACATATCTTGAGAAATATTTTTAGGATATTTTATTTACATTAATGAATACTATATAATAATAATAACCATGTGCTTCCCGGTAGAGTCGCCTAATGCCATCCTATCCCGTGGGTATCGTAAAAGTTGACTAAGATATCCTATGTCATAAATAATACTACATTGGTTCATAATTTTAACCATACTAGTATTTAAGATTTGTTTTCACAACAATAGAAGTGCAACAGAGAAAAATTTAATGGAATTAATTATAATTAACTTTGTTTTCAAGTATACGAGTATGACTGACTTCAATGCGCGAATCATTATTAAATTTAAAAAAGTATTATTGAAATTGATTGACAAAAATAATTTTCAAATTTAAATGATACTAACTTTAATAATACCCTTTAATGTAACAGATAACAAATAACCTTTAAATAATAGAAAAGAAAAAAAAAAACAGTTCTCAAGCGTTCAAGATATCGAATAATTTACTCTTAAAAAAGCAGTAGAAATAACAATCTTATAATTTTATACTGTAAAGTTGGTTGGTTATACAGTAATAAGAGAATAAGAAAGAATCAAATAATATACTAATAAACATACTCATTAGACTCTATAATATTAAACAAACTATGTCTAATGAAAATTAGCCTAAAAACAAATCTCTCAAAAGGCTATTGGGATGTTGTTACGAGATGTCTGTACTGTACACAGAACAAAAAAATTGTACATGAAACTAGCTAGCCGGCTGTTCGGCTATACGGTGGAGGTTTTAACTTAGTTCATTGGCTCTGTTTCGAGCAAATACTAGATCCTACTTTAATCTATATTTACACTATAGTACTGCAGTATAGTTACCACAAGTACAATCTGTTATTAAAAAAGATAGATTTGGATTCCCTAAGGCAATTTTTTATTATATCTAAGAATAAAAATCTCTTTGTTTATTATTGACACAGAAGAAACAGAAAAGGCAGCTTTGATAATGAATATTTGCGAATGTCTTCTTCTTAATGACTGGATTCTATGGCCAATGTGTGCTACAAGTTGTACCTGTTTAGGAGTTTTCGTAAGTCACTGTTTTGGACGGACGAAGACGCCGGGTATCTAATGTTAGGACAACACATCATCACCTACCAGCCGAAGTCCCAAATTTATTTGCTCTAACAAATAGTTAAGTTACTAGCTTAGTTAGTAAGTATTCTTTATTGTACACAGAAAATGACTCGCATATGTAAAAAAGGCCTAAGTAACAAAAAGCAATATCGTCCTCGCAACCATAAGTTGTACAGAAGTGTGATGATTTATTTGGGTGGTTTTGGTAAAAGTATCAAAAAAGATTAAAAGTTAATAATAGTGACCAGATTCTAGTAACAGAGACGCATTTGATTTAAATATTAAACTAAAAGCTTGTATTATTTATGACTCTACGTACATAAATTATCGAAATATAATAACTGTTTGCAAACTTTCCGTTTTTTGAAATTTAAAAAATCATCGTTAGCAAAGTTTTAAGCGTACATTCAAAACGGTAAAAAATAAAAAAGTCAAAAATATAAAAAAAAGTTAAGGAAAGTACGAAATAATGGTAGAACTAGTTTAAAGTACAATATTCATGACTGTTCATATTTACTACCACTTAGTAAACTCCCGGTTTTTTAATAATAAATTGAAGTTTAAAAAAATATCGTAAGCAATTCGGTAGATGTGATCGGTAAAGGCCACCTTAGTATTAGCCCAAAATAATAATGTAACGATGGTAGCTTAGAAGCAGGCTTTGTCTAAGGTTTTGCTTGAAAAGTAAAAATTTCACGATTTTACTATATATATATACATATATATATATATATATATATATATATATATATATATATATATATATATATATATATATATATTTGGTTTATCCTTATATTTATATTGTGTCGTTAAGCGATAAAACGTGTATAGCTTAAAAATATCAGTTTAAACTAAATTAATATCTCACAAACTTCATGACAATCATCTGTTATGTTTAAAAACGATTATTTTCAACGGCCACTTAATAATAAATAGTGAAAATAATTTACTCACACACAATCTACGTTAGGAAGCTAAGGTGTTGCATAAATAGGGCTAAATTGGCATCCTCCGTAATTCAGCCACATACTGGTTGGACGTCCGACGTATCCACAGGGTATATATAAGGGGAGACCGGGGCAAAACGGGACAGACTCTGACGAAGTTACAAACTTCAGAGTAAGCACTGTCTGTCCCGACCCCTACAACTTGAATCAAATTCACATTGGGATTAAATTGGATATTATGTCTTTTATAGGTCGTGCACGTCATTAAAGACATCTATTACGTGTGCTATATTTCAGAATGTTAGTTAAAGAGTATTTACAACTTGTCTAAGTCTTTTAAGTCTTGGACATGCGAATCATATTGCCGTTCAAAGTAACTCTTGACTAAAATTTCATAATAAACAAAATGTGATGTTCGAGTTTTCCATTTAAAAAATTGATAGCTGCAAATGTTGATGTCATTGGACTTTGAGTTACAACTTGAATTACAAGCATGGAGGCGTGAGCTGTATATCTATACGTAAAACAGTTTTATACTTCTAATTTTAAACACTATGGTAGATTTTTTATAAGCTACTAATGTTGGAGATACCTTTGTAATTAATATATCAGCTTAAATTACTTACATAAATGTGCTTGCAGTAATTTCACTATATTTTTTTGAGTTGTCTTTTTCAATGTTTTTGACAAACCTTTAGATACTACTTACTCAAACTTCTTAAATTATTAATTTTCCCCTTCAAAATAGTTACAATCCTATTTTGAAGAACTCCCTTAAGTACATTTTGGAAGTTTCGCAACCAAGTCCTTAAATAGAACTTTTACAAAACTGAAAGTGAAATATTTAAGTTTATAATACTTATTTTCGTGATATATACTACTTGAATATTTTCAGATAGTTCTTCTACTGCAAGTAAAACACGTGGATACAGTTTTAAAACTGTTCGCCAATTTTAGATTGCGCGCTCCGCCAACTCGAACTTTATCTAATAGCTGATTGCGACTCTCTTCTTCAGAAGAGTAAGAATCCTTCCTATACTTTTCTTTATTTTTCTTATGACTGCATCTAACTTACTAATGCTATACATTACTAATGAAATTAAAGCTTTGTATCGGAAACTGAAATCGTATCGTATAGATGCGATTTACTACTTCATTAAAGATTAGAACACAATGTTGTTTTGTTAGTTTATTCTATATTAGAGACTTACTGTCCGCGGAGTATTTTAAATGCAGCTTTTTAATAAAAATAATGCTCGATCCATTAATCGGAGGACCGGAGGAGTCCGTCCGTATAAGCATTATCCTTTTCCTACCTTTTTTTGACTTTTTCCCAAAGTTCCTGGTTGTTAGCATTAGGGTTGGCCCCTTTTACGTATAGTCAAATTTAATAGGCAAAATGGCAATTTTGAAAAGCCTCTGTGACTCTTGCGGTTTATTGAGTTTTGTTTATTTTTGTTTAGGTTCAAATACTCGATGCGATTTGCATAGATAGTCCGTAAACTGTTCGTTGAAAGCCGCTTATATTTAGTACTGGACAAACAAAGAGACTTACGAAGATACGAAGTACGTCGGCGTTATGCCTCTTGGAAAAGCTTCCAATTTAGCTTTGTGAACATTTTGTTGTTCTTGTGAAAAATAGTGAGAAATTTGTAAATAAAGTGAGTTGATTAAATATTAAGTCTCAGTTTTACATATAATTTAATGTTGGAGTAAAATCATAATGACAAACAGAAATTATAATTACATCTTAATAATAGTGAAAAAGGTTCCTACTATAAGAATTCCTATGTTACCATCGTTATTAAATTTAATGTGACTTGCAGCTACAAGAAATTAATTTCTGATAACATTTAAATAGTCTTCAGAGTATATAACACAACCCGACAAAAAAATTGTTGTTTAAAAAAATCTAAGGTTACTGAAATCGCTACATGAATAAATAATTTAGAGCAGCTGTGTTATATATCGATATATAAAAAACCAAAAACAGATAACTACATAACAGAACGTTAAAAAACCGAAGATAAAAGAGAATGACGATAAAGATTATAAAGTTGAGAATTGTCCCAAGATTGTACAACTATTTATTAGACATTTATCCAAGCACATGGTGTCACTACGGAATATGGGATTCTGCGGTCTATATTATTAACTGAAATATGTGGAATTACATTATTTTCGGGTTGTATATTTTTATATATAGATATGTGTATACAGTTGTATAACTTCAGGCGTCATAAAGATATGTCACAGCCAAAATATTGCTACCGGCATACGTCATGTTTGTATTATGGGCGACTATACCTACGTAATATTTGTATACCGGATGTTAGCGTCTGCATGTACTTATAATCGAATATATTAGTAGTTGACTGACCTGTTGGGCTAATTTTGTGATTCACAAATAGTTGTCCTAAGTTTCCGTGTTCATTGTGTCTATCGTATAGTTTTAAAGTGGCCTCTCAAAAAATTCTTCTTCGTTCTTCTCTCCCATCTACTTCTTTTTCATGAGCAGAGTAGGTATAATTAAAACATAGTTTTAAACCTCAAATGCACTTGTATTGTTTTATTATGTATAAAAAAAAAAGTTTTACAAAAACGTTTTTTTTTTTCGTATTTTTCAGGATATATTGATCCAGTGTCTTGTCTGTCAAATAATATTAATGATTAAGTCATTAAGATATAAAATTTGAGCAATCACTTTGTGGCGTAATGGCAACCGTCTCCTTCTTTTTTTATAAACTTAGGAATACGGAAAATTTCTAGTAAATTAGACAGCGGGTTTTAGCATCTCTGTTCCTCTTTGTATGTACGTACATAATATCTGTGTATGGTGATTCTCTGCCGTCAGGCCATTTAGACTTGATGGATTTCAACATGCAAGATGTTAATTAAATCACCGTATTAGTGAGAATGACAAAGAATATAAGATTTTGAGATAACATCGGCAATAAAAATGAATAAATTTTATAATACAGTCGGATTTCTTTTTATTTATGTACTCTTTATAGGATACAGACACGGAGCCGGTATAAATATTATTACGTAATATGTTAACCTCCATTTGTATTATTATTGGCCTTTATTCAAGTTTCATAGTTATCCAAGCAATAAATTACACTGGCAAGCTTTTTGTTGTAACTAAAGAATAGGTAATTGTTAGAGTTTTAATACCAAAAGGATTAATTACATTTGATTATTCTCGTTGAGTAGCTTATACAAACCATGAATTGACTTTTAAACTACTATTGTTATTTTAGTGTGATAGTAGTTCTAAAACACTTTTAATTACTTGACAACTTAATCAAATCTTATTTTAAAGACAATAAAGCTGACATATATTTTTAAGCCATTTCTCTCACTTTAGAACTAGAACTAGCAAATAATATGAATAATAATAATAAATAATGTAATAAATAATAATAATAGAAAATAAAGTGTTCTTAACTAGTAATAAAGTTTAAAAACAATAAAAAGGACCTACAGTATTTGGCCGGGTGTAGATAGTTCATCTATCATATTAAATCAAATCCTTTATTTCTGAATGTGTATACATTTCTTAAAGATTGTAAATAGCTCCTGTCCGTTGGTCATACATACCTGAACAGTTGTCGAAATATTTTAAACAAGCGTTAAATATAACATTAAAATCAAAGCAAAGCTTTCACTTTCTTTTCCTCAAGAGAATATCAATACTTAACAGTGAAAGCGTTAAGCTTTTCGAAAAGACAGCCATTGAAAGAAAGAACAGTACAAAGACATTTGCTCTTAAAGGAAAAAGGTAAGTTCCCGCGTAATTCCTATTGGATTGTATATGGAGTTTCAATGCTGTGCTGGCTGAACTGCCGTGACATATGTACATACATATACACCTTGGTGCAAAGACATTTAAAATTTAAATTACAAGTTGCATAATTTTATGTTTATTTATATTTACTAGAAAATGATATATTTTACTACAAAATGATAACAAAAGCACGTCCACGTAATGAATTAGGTTTGTAATCTTTATTTGTACTGCGGACAAAGTTACGCTGCATGCTACGCCGTAGTCGCTACGTACTACGGCGGCTACTACGTACGACTATCGTAGTATTTCATTCTAGATATTTAATTTTCTTTATACTTTTTTTTTGTCGGTTTGTAAGACACTCACGTATTAAGAACGATTCCTGTGTCGCATTGGAGTTTACAAACATCGAAACAACGGACACAAAAAACTTCCACTCTCGGGCCAACTATTTCTGGATCACACCAGTTTTTGTTGTTGATTATCACAAGATTCAAAAATTAAGAAAACAAATTGTATTTTTTATATTTACTAGTTAAAGAGATCAAGATAAGGTACAGCCTCGTGACTATCAAAATACCATATATATTATTCTTATAATCTTAATAATTGAACCTACTAATATTGTAACTTTTTTAACGCTTAAATAGCTGGATGAAGTTGAATAAATTTTCCAACACCCATAGATTAAAATATTATCAATGGAAACTGAAATACTCGAAATAAAACCAAAGCAAAAGTTGTTTTATAAAAAGGTTACTCAACAATGTCGGCAACGTCTTTTTTCGTATCTTTTTGCTTTCTTAGTCTGCAGTGCAAAGAATAAAAGTTTTTTTTTTATTATTATAAGTAGTAAAGATAAAGGATTGTTAACTTTAAGTCATTGCTATGCTAATGTTGACATTGAAGGAACTGATTATATCTTTAGCAATAACTCTGTGGCTTATCTGTGATACTCGTGTTCTAAAAATGAAAGATTTATTATAATAAGCTTGGGTTTTTGTAACGTTTGCATTTGTTAGTCTGTACAAAAGTGTAAACAACACTTTATTGAATACAACGTTTCTATCTGCAACCCAAAAATATAAGAAGAAAACAAATTTTGTGTTATCTATTCTGAGAAAAGCACATAATATCAATCTTATATGAGTATGATCTCCCACTTAAGACTTGTTACCAAAAAGGTTGTATATTGTTGTAGCCAAAACCCCACCTTTTTATAATAATTTTCTACCATATACATACTGGTATATAATTATACACTTAAAAAAAAGTGTGAGAGTTGCACTATATCTTACTTATAGAGATATTTTTTATTACAGTCATGTCCAAAACTGGCAGTCCTTTTTATTTGCTAGTCAAATTTAGCGATGGTTAAACTGAGACCTCAAATAAAGACGTGACAGTGAAACACTCAAATTCAGAAATAAAATAAAAAAACAGAAAAAAGTGTGATTAGCGCTCCAAATCCTGGCAAAAAAAAACTTAGTCACGCATAATGATTCTTACATATTAAGAAATTTTGTATACATCTATATACATATGTGTATGTATGTATGTATTTATTAAAAATAAATAGTACGCTTTGTACGTATTTAAATGATTTATTATGATTTATAATTATTCGACCTTTTTTTAAACAACCCAAATGAGACGAAAATGTATTGTTTTACTATTAACCATGGTTGAGTACCATTATCTATCGGCTTCACTATCAGAACAGCTCAAACATGCTATTTTGTAGTATTATAATGAAAACTACGTATATATTCAAAGTTTTACTTCAGAACGACGATTAGTATGACGTATGTGGTCAGTTATAAGTAAAGATAATACAAGCGTGTTAATAAGTATTGTTTCGGAGTACCATAAAAATATTTTTAATCTAACGAAGCGCAGGTAAAAACTAGTAATTTCTTATATTAAGTGTTTGTGAAGCGGTTTAATAAAACCTTTACATGCTTCGCCAATTATAGTTAATTACCTCTAAATCACACAGTAACAAAACTATTTCAAATTAATAATTACATACGGAGGTAAATTTCGAGTACATTCACCTGTTGTAGCGTAGAAGGTGGTATATAGATATTTAAATCCCCTCAATATACATATATCTACTCTCATATACGCACAAACATATTCAAACAATCAAACTTGGTATATGGCTTCATATTAGGGAATTTGAGGACTAAACTCATTTTATTCGCATTAAACAAGTAGCCGTGTGGTCCTCGGTAGAGTTGATTAGGACAGCTCCATCTCTTTCCGTGGATTGTTATCTATCAGACAGTTGTTGTAGTAACTTATTGACAACAATAGGCTTACTTTGCTTATTACATACCTAATTGGGAATATTTTACGGTCGGCAAAATCTAGTCGTTTGAGACACTTCTGCCTGCCTTTTCGGCGATAAAGGCCTCATGTCTGTGATTGTGAGCTACATTATCCGAAAAACATACCCAACACAACATTTCAAATCAGTTACAAACTAATCTCATGCCTTAATACCATAATACTAGCAATAAACTGTTGTTGATCTACCCACGATGAACACGTCTAAAAGGTTTAAGCTTTATAATTTATAAATATAATATATGTATATATGTGTGTGTGACGATAGCTCTGAGCGAACTGTAACTCATTTGGTCCAACCATATCTTGGATAATTGATAAACTACTCCTCAATCAGAATCGAGAGGGTAGAACATTTTATTAAAGTTATTTTGAATGGATTTTAGAACTGTATAAAGTGAAATTGATAAAGTTGTAACTGATTTGTTAGGTTTTAAGTTAGTTTAAGTTAGTTAGCCATGTTGTTTAACGTCGATGATTTTGCCGCCAATCTATCATTAAAAATAATAATGAAGTTCAAATAGGGGTAAAATAAATGTTACACATAAATTAGACGAAGATGCTTTAAGAGTGACATAAACAACAAACATTAATATAATGAATTAAACCAAATATTGCTACAACTATAAATGCTTGAACTTAATGATTCAACGGGGCTTTAAAATTGGCAGCCATATAGGATCCAAAGGGAACACGCAATTATTGTTATATATGTAACAACGTATACACGATATCTACTCTGTTTAAACTTAACCACTGCTACGGTTACGGTTACGGTTTCCTTCAGTATGAGAGGGTTTAGGCATATTTCGTCACTCTTTGGTATAATGGTTTATAAAACTTCACAAACATTAGAGATCATTATCTCTAAGCTTCCTCATAATGTGAAAGACGGGGACGACACTTTTTAATATAACATGAGAATTATATAGAAAAACTTAAAAAAAAAACTTTAAATAAAAACTAATAACAAATTAAAGATTTGAAAAAGAAAAAAAAACAGTTTTCATTTATTATAGAGTCCGGCTTCACAAATAAGATGATAGGAAAGAAATCGGGTCAAATAAACTGTCTATTTTGAAATAAGCAGAACATAACCGCTCAAATATTATAGATTGTATTACCACAAAAATACATTACACACAAAATAATTTATTCTGTATGTAACAGAATTATTAAAACATGTTATGGTATACTAACAGTAATCATATTTATTAAGTGTAGAATTCATTACAGCGCGTCAATGCAGTAATAATATTTTAGTCAGGTTTATTAATTCTAATACGCTCAGGTAATAAACTATTTAAAACTTTTGTAAAGGCGTTTATATAAATCACAGCGTTTTATTAACTACAAAATTTACTGTTTGCAAAAATCAAACTGCCTCACGTAATCGCCGTGTAAGGTCTACAAAAATGTTAGTTTTAATATTTTTAAAGTACAATTTTAAAGTAATCTTTCTCATTATATAACGTTGTACTTTGTTAGTATGTTGACTTAAAGTTCCTTTAAAAATAAAATATTCCATTTAAATTTTTTAAATAGACCGTTTCGTTACAAGTACTGTAGTCTTAGTTGTAGTCGTAGTAGGTTTCTATAGTCTGATAATATTCAAATATTTCATTATTACTTATAATAAATTAGATATTACTTACTTTCGCTTACGATTGAAGACAATTACCAAAGGGGCACGACACAATCATTAGTTTAAAGTTACTTTATTTATAACTACACGGAAACATTTCGATAGCACACCAGTCCGATAAGTCTATAAAGTATCTTATAACAAGGTTTCATAACAAAAGTTAATTGTTATTGAGTCCACGTGGTTGGCGAGAACGCGGGAAATCGGAATATTTAGCGCCAAAATCGTTTTCCCTCGAGACCACCATCCCTTGCCGTACTCTACAACATACTGACAACTGTCGCCGGGCACCCGCAGCCGTTTTGCTCGCTTTTACTACGAGCGCTTTTCCTCTTTTGCCCTATCTTGCTTTAACGAAAATTATACACACATAAATGTACGTACACACATGGACGACTACTTATTTCAAGTCGTCGAGATTCCATATACTATGTATGAATGTGTGCGACCGAGGTGAACATGTGTGGGTGGCCGGTTAGAGACGCATCTTCATGGTAACGTGCCGATGCGTTGGTGCACACAATTAAAGGTAAACAGATGGAATATGTAACATAGTGAAATGGTATAAGGTTGGGTTTCGCGCCTTTTGACAGAGTAATGTTCATTCAGAGACAGCACTAAAAGCAGAATTGCGCATGTCCGTTATCTTTCTTACCATCGTGAAACTACGAAAACTATTGCTATCCTTATTTTACTGTAAGTTTCAGTTTACATATTATAAGATGCTGAAGGAGCACTATTTTCCAACATTTTTTAAATTTATAAAATTGTTTAAGAACAAAAGCAAGTTTCGTATTATTAACGTGGCTTTATATTTTTTCTTTGTTTATTTTTTCTTTTGTACACCAGGATATTTTACGAGCTATAAAGTCGGACTCCTTAATAAGAGCAAAGCGACTTATAAATAAAATATGAATTAAATTCTTAGATCAGGTGTGCTTATTTTGTGAACTTTGTATATATTTACATCCTACGTGTGTGTCTGTAGATCTTTAAAATTTATAAATTGAGTTAATAAAACCCATTCTTATGTTAGTAAGTAGTAAAATTCAAAATTAGATATACCAAAACGTATTCTATAACATTGTTTAAGAGCAAAACTAGAACTAGGATAAGAGATCCTCACATCAAGCAAAACAAATGGAAAAATATATTCTTACAACGGGTGGTGATATTAACTGGGAGATAAGAGCATGAGAGTATGAGTGAAGTACTCTTTCCGAGGGCGGCGTTTATACAAAGCTATGAATAACAATTTAGTAAAGAGCCAGGAGCGCAAACACTTGAGCATGGAAGTTTGTTTCGAAGTGCCCAAACTCACGAACAATACCGACACGATGAGCTACGAATGATGAATTAAACCCAAATGTAATAAAACATCGCCTCCTGGAAAATTGATTGTAGAATTTTATTGTTCTTTTGTTTTACTGAGAAAGTCAGTTTTCCAGTTGATACTAGATATTATTGGATGGGATGGGACTGGGATATGGGACTGGACTTTTTATGTGATCTTATTTGGTGTAACTAACCATAAGATATACATATATATATATGAGAATAAAACCCATAATAAGGAGACGGTGTCACACCACAGTTTTTTAATACCGAGGCGACAGGTATAACTTAGAAAAGAAAAACACTGAAATCCGGTAGACGACAAATCGCATCCATCGCTTCTACTAGTATGAGCAACTATAGCAATCTGAGTATTTTAAACTAAATATACAACATTTTTAACGTTAGTCAACTAACAAAGTTAAGAAACTATTAAATATTGCAGATTCCCAAATGGAAATAATTAGGATTAATCAGTATTTATGATCATTCCTCCTTTGTTACTAATTCGCAACGTTATGTTTTATATGTGCTATTATTTAATAAATATTTTTATAGTATTTTTATAGGGGTACGTGTCATGACCTATAATGTCACGGTTTTTATACAATATAGCCAAAAGTTTCTCAAATTTGAAGGCCGCACCCGCAAAAAAAAAAACAAAAGTTTTACACGGTTAATCAATCAATCAGTCCACTGCTGAACATAGGACACTCTCAATGTGCGCCCTTATTAGCAATATATCTGGATAGTTGAACAGACGGTCACCTGATGGTAACTGACAACCGCCGTCCATGGACACCTGCAACTCACGAGTCGCAAGTGTGATGTGCCCGCCTTTGAGAGTGATGAGGAATGAGGGTATGCGGGGACGGGAAAGTGGAGGGGGGATGCGAGGAAAGGAAAGAGTAGAGACGGAGTTGCAAGGATGCATTAGCTTTGAAAAATCCCTATTGGGGCGTTTAGAAGTTTTATTCTTCATCCAGTCTAATATTTCTCCTAAATATATTTTTCATTATCCAAGTTAGCATAGATGCTATGACAACATATCGCCACGTTTTAGCCTTATTCAATTTACTCATTTCGTAACTCAACGTCGACGACATTCAAGTGTTTTGCCGCTTCAACCGCCTTTATAGATGTCACTTTGTCACACTCGCGAGTTCAACCCCAGATAACGACTTCATATCTAAATATTATTTTGTTTGTTGGCTGTCACCACGAAAGCTTTAACACGTGTTTTATGAAACATATAAGAATTCCCGACCTTTGAGAATGTCGAGGTTGAAGATTAACGCCTTTTTTATTACATTTTCTTTGTTTTCTTTATGAGGTAAGGAGATAGACTTCGTTATTAATATTGACGGTACGGATATCAGAAATAAAAGCGTTTCCTTGAGTAAATGTAATACCACAGTATATTTTTGTAACTACAATAACCATACTTAATATTAATACGACCTGTAAGTTTTATGCACTAATGTTTTATGCAGTTAAGAACATCTATTAACTTATGAGTTATGCCTACCAAAAAGAATAGTTATAAACTAATCTACTCCTGTGTTAATTTTATTATAGTATTAAAAAACCTTATATATTTTAATGATGAAGAGAAAAATGAAGAAAAAGAATTTACCAACCAGAACAGGCACACAACGTATAACTTTAAATAATAACAAAACAAACAAAACACATATTTAAAAAAAAATGGCAACATTAACAAAAAATATGATTGTTATTAATTAAATGTGTAATTTTACAATTTTTTTACACATGTGGTTTTCGTATAAATATGAATGATGAATATATTGGCTAAAATCGTCTTTCAATTACATTCATCTTGATATTGAAATAAAAATACAAATAAATCTTACTACTATTGAAAGTTCCGAAAGTTTCAATAAGTGTAAAAAGAAAATGTTGGTTACTCAATCACTACAGAACAGCTGAACGGATCTGGATGAAATTTAGCACAGAAAGATTATAGTCTGGAACAGCGTAGGATAAAACAACATAAGAAAATTTTATCTCCAAAAAATGTGCAGCTCAGAATTTCAATACGACTGAAATCGTGGGCTATAACTAGTAACATAATAAACTTGATATGAGATGATTATATACAACGTACTTCATAAGAAAACTTGTTCTATATAATATAATCATTTCTATGTACAGTACTTTCCTATATGAACGGTACCCAAAAAAAAGACGGAATTGTTACTTTAATTGTTCATATATCTAATATTACAAACGAGATCAGTTTGTAAAATTAGATTTTAGATTAGATTTTAGATTTAATGGACATACAAGAAAGTTTGCATACACATTACATAGGGTATCTATTACAAATAATTTTTAACAAAAAAAAACCGACTTCAAACAGGAAACTAATAAATGCCGATGCCATCGTCAAATCCTGGTTTCCTTACCATGGTACCACCCTCGAGATATCTTCTTTCCAACAAAAAAAAAAAAGAATCATCAAAATCGGTTAATAAACGACGAAGTTATCCGCGAACACGAAGAAATGGGATGGCTATACTCGTCCGAGAATCACATTAAAACAATTTAACGTATAACTTCTTTTAAACTCTTATTCTCTTACCTTTCTCTTTTTTTACTTTAGTCCTCTCGATCAGCCCTCGTCTGAACGTTTATTGCATGTTTACGCAATATAAGCATACACTTCAGATCCCCGTCTAATCGCGGTGGTCCATAGTCAATATGCTTGACAAATTGCTGCTTAACCTGCCAGTCACAAGACAAAGATTTCAATGCCGTCCATCATCATAAGGTGTGATAACAATATTCATACGAAACGTTGGTCAATGGCTATTTATTATATTTCAAAATAAAATCATAAAATAACAGGAGGTACAGAAAAGACCATAGGACACTTATCATCTCAAAAACATCCCGAACGATAAATAATTTATTTGACATAAGCTGAGTTTAAGTGATCATTTTATGAATATGAGTGTAAGTTTGTTTTATATGCTTTAACTACTAAACCGATCACCTTTAAAGCAACATGTTACTAAGCATACACGATTAAAAAGGTAGAGAAAAGGACATAGGGCACCATTTATCGAGTAATAATGTCCTTAAAGGATAGAATCAATCTTGGTAAGCGATAACGTGAATGGCATTAGTGCGAACGGGTAACTTATTATGCAGTATGTAGTATGTCTAAATTATGAAATTATTAACTTCCTTTCTCTTTTCGCTCTATGTTATGTGTTTTTTTTCTTTTTTTTTTTTTTTGAAGACTACTCCCGCATTAGGAGTAATTCGTGTCGCGGGAGGCTTTACAAACATGCCATGCATGATAAATTCTTAACAATGTCACTCCCATTGTTAACAATATTGAAATGATACCTTACATTTTGATATTTGACAAGCCGCCTCGGCTCTGGGACGTGACAAAGGATACATTAATATTAAAACATACGAAAAACATAGCTCTCTTTCTCGCGCACTCGGATAAATAAAAATCAATCTGAGCGATGCCAACTAAAGCTCGTTACGTGTAAAAGAATTGTTTGGTACATACACGTAACAACAAACTACCTATATAGTATCGATAATTGTTAGAAAATAAACTAAAAACGAATTGAAAAGAAGGCATTACGGTATTGAGGTCCGCTATTATCATGTTGTGTAAATGATTCAGCTCAATATCGCCTTGTAGCAGTTTTATTTCAGCACAAAATACGTGAAAAAGAGAGTACACATTTCTAAAAGAATATTTTATGTGTTCGTATCAAAACTAAATTACAGTGTTTATAATAATTCAATTTTATATCCGAAATCATATCTAATATCGTCATCTCAGCAAATTTCTAGTAAGACTATTAGATAGAGGGCTCGGACCTCGAGGCTATAATCAATTCGAATTACAAGTACGCGACCCCAACGTCCTTGGTATATATATCTATATATATGTATATATATATATACCAAGGACGTTGGGGTCGCGTATATATATATATACATATATATATATAAGTGATATCTGTTTCCCTCCCTTTTCTTTCCTCTTTTTTCCTTTCAATATACTCCCAATTTACCCCAGTAACATTTTTCTATTAAGTTAATGTTTGTACACCTCTACCTACCCCATTTTGGGATATAGGAGCATAATTTTCTATATGTAAGCAATATATATATTAAGCTGTTAAAGTAATATATCAAAAGAATAAATATCAACACAAAATTGTCAGAGACAGCAATGTTTCTGTAGACAATAATAAAACTGTAAGATCTTTATTTTCAGCCATTACTATATTTTTTACACAGATCGTAAATCAAATACTTGGTAAGCCAGAACATCTTAAAATGGTATATTCTGCACATATATCTCAAATATAAGGTTTACAAACCATTTACATTCTATTTATCGTCCCGAAACTGGCTAGAGGGATGTTGTGTCAGCGGAAAACTTGTTAAAGTCCTTCCAGCAAAGAAAGAGTTATGAAAACGCCAACTTTGGGGTTTACAAAAAAAAGTGTAGACAGTTTGCTCAACTTCGCTCCTCAACAGGATTTTATAAATATTAAAATCTAAGGGACACACTTTGAAAGCGGAAACTAATTTTTTTCTCCTCCGCGAGGTATTCATAACTTTATGAAAAGCGACTTCCTGGTCTTTGTAATGTTTTATAGAAATACTCTTACAATAAGTAACTTGGTAGCTCCAAAATATTCTAATGCTATTTGATGGGTGGATTTATCGAAATTTAATAAAGTACAATCATTTTGTTTAGACGGTTTGCTGTTCACTACTTTTCAAGCGTACAACATATTTTTAATTAATGGTATTGAAGAGATATGAAAACCTGTATTTGAAATAATTATATTTGAAAATAATAATAATAGGTGGAAGACCTAGAAATTAACAATTATAATGTACGTCAGAGAATCAATTGATGTCCATTAATACGACCTCTATTAACTCGGGAAGGGAGATGGTTCTTGTAAAGTTATGCATAATAATTGCTTGCTCTTCAATTCCAATTAAAGGCACTTGAATAATGACGAAGTCCTTGCGGTTGAGTCGTGACTTGTAGTCGACGATCAACTTCTAACGTTTACTGAACCATGCACACAATCCGGCTAACAACTACATATTTGATTCAGACACTTCAGTTTGCTTAGTCCTTTATTGCAAAAATGTTATTGAAGCGATCATCCTTGCATACGTTAAGCCAAATTATTTATGACATTCAATTTTAATATCAAGGGCGCAGTGAAAGAAGATATAAAGAATTAAAATCCTAATCTTTATTAAAAAATATTTTCAAAAATAATAATACTAAATCATATAAGTATATAGTTTTATGTTTTCTATGTTTGAAATATTATTTTACCATAAATATCTAAAAATAAATAATTTACAAATAAACGAACTTGTTTCGATTTTTATGTAAAATAATAAGTGCTGGGTATTATAAATCCCGCAGATATGTTGTGATTAACACAGAAAACTTGTATTATTTTTCTTTAAACGAAGCTATCGAGTTTACAGATTGATTTTCCTCTTAAATAATCGAAATAAATAATTATTAAAACGATTATATCTAAATATTTTAGAGTTGCACAGAATAATTAATTTATAACAGCAGCTGCTAATAAAATGTAACTCAATAATAACAATTTCGTTTCTAGTTTAAGAAATTCTTGAAATTTATGAAATGCTATTTCATTCATATCTTACTATTAATTTGTTGTTTATTAACCTTGTCTAGACTTGCTAATCTTTCTTTCATTTTCAGACGATTTAATTACGCTAAATTTTTGTATGAAAACGTTCTTCATAGATGCTGATAAAATGTGCAAATGTTTTTTTGTATTAACATCTAGTAAACAGCAACTTTATACTCTTTTGAAAAAGCCGTAACTGGTTAAATACAAAAGCGAAATAAATAAATGTATAAAGTATAATAGACTTGCCTAGTTTCACGACGGTTGGACATGATAAGAGATTACATTAGTAGATATTACAGCTTATTTTGGTTCTAGATATCCTTTAGGGGCTAAAAACCACGTCATGTCTTTCGTAAGGTTCTATGAGATGTTAATCATACGATCGTAGTGTTTAAAACTAAAAATAGTTTTAGGTTTAAAAATAATTATATAACATAGCAGGTGTTTTGATAATGAAATTGAAGAAAATCAAAACTTGTTTATATTTATGAGCCAAAACCAACTTTGAGGATTAATAAAGTTTTTAGTAATAAAGTTTAGCTTTTTTAAAGTAACATGTCTTGTTTAGCATATTCATGTTCATTGAATAAAAAAGTAACCTGTAAGGCTTAAAATATAGAAAGCACGCCATTCTGCATTCTTTTTGCCTTTGTCGCTCGTTTGCTTATTGTAGAATTCTTCAAGGATACAGTTTCTGTTAACTGCACAATTTATTAGATTCTAAGGCTAAGTTACAATATAAGCTGGTTCTGTTGCAAAATCAAAAATTATTTTGTATTTACTTGTGGAGCTAAAAATAAAAGAAATATTGTTTAAAATGCACTAAGTTGAGTCTTTTTATACGGCAGTTTTAATCCTACAGCTTAATTAATAACAGTGAGTATGTTGCCAGTGAATGTGCATACCACATTCCGTAACAGTGAAAGCTCGTTTATTCCGGTTTAGACGATACCAATGCAGTTACTGCCTACTTGTAATTGCTTGCTAACTGCATTAGGCATATATATATTTGGAACTTGTGGAGCTTTACTCTCGTACCTCTTTTTAGTTATTTTCAAGTTGACAGTGACATTTTTTTGTGAATTTGGTGATCATATGATATTCAATTGGCAATTTTATGATCTAAATTAAAATACAGAGAAATTCTAGCCCATAACAAGTTGTATGTACAGAATATATATAGAACAACTGCGCAATTAGGATCTAGATAAAATCGTTACTCTAATTTGGATCACAAAACTATACCACTCAAATGAATCACGGTACATGTTCTTACAATATTAAAAATAAGTATTTTTTTAAAATCAGTTATTATTACTACTGCTCTGACTGCACCTGATATAAAATTAACGTGTATAAAAATGTAACCTGAAATATAACATATAAATCAACATATTTTTGAATTTACAAACAAATATAGGTTCACACGTTCAAGGTAATGCACTTGCGACGCTTGAATTACAGGTGTCCATGAGCTGCGGTAGTCGCTGACCACCAGGTGACCAGTTTGCTCGTTTACCTAGTATCTCATAAAAAAAGTTCTTTAAACGTACGTTACTACAATCATTAACAATTACATCGTTGTAAGTTTCTCGTGTTATTATTTGGTGCAGGATGTTTATTTGTTCAATAACGCGAATATCAGCAACATTCTAACAAGGATGTAGCAATATTAGGCGTTTAAAGTTAAATTGTATTTTTCACTTTTTTATTGTGTCTTCCAGCAATAAAAAGTTAAAGTTGAATACTTTCTAATTTCAAACTATGCATAATTGTAATATATATACTATATATATTACATGTATGCAAATTTAACATACATGTATTGTAATATAATATATGTATGTAGAGAGTATTACAGAAAGCTGTTGGTAAAAGCTTGGAGCGTGATGTGTAGCAGAAAATAAGTTGATGGTATTTAAAATTACGACTTTCCATAAAATTGTTACCGTTGACCTTAAAATAGGGACCACCTTGTCCTGTAAGAGCCTGCATTTTGTTTTTGCAAAGGTATTTAGGATAATGTATCCCATAAGGGGTAGGCAGAGGTGTATTAAACACTTACATTTTGCCATTTAGTATTTGGTTTCACCAACGCAATAGGGGGCAAGCCTATTGCCGTCAGCCGGGCACTATATAATTTTATATAAAGTCTCTCATAGATGTTTTTTTTTAAATACTATAGGGGGACAGACGAACAGATAGGTCACCTGATGGTAAGGGACAACTGCCGTCTATGGACACTTGCATCTCAAGAAACGTAAGTGCGTTGTCCGCCGTTGAGGGTAATGAGAGATGGGGATGCGGGGAGGGGAAAAAAGAGAGGAGGAAAGAGGAGAAGGGCGATAAGGGGGAGAGGAAAGGACATCCGGAAACCTCACTCATTTCGGGGAAATGCAACACAAGCGTTACTTCCCAACCTTTCACCTTTTATGTAAACCGTGGGAAGAGATGGTGTTTAAAATTAATATATAATAAAAGTATTCTACTCCATCGAGAACCACATTGAAAATTAAGGACTATAGAAATCGATAAAGCAACTCAATATATTTAATCGTTATGACGAGACTCTACGCTACAAAAATTCAATCACGGCACATTCAACTTGCTCCAGTACTATATAATTTTGAACGATCCTCTTACGGACTACCTCCAGTGCCTCCACTGTATTATGAAGAGTTATTTGTTTGCAGCTCGTTAGCCTGACGACATCCTGCATGAAATGACACGCCGGCAACTCATGAATCTAGTAAGATTATTAATTTAAAATATTTTTCAACATTTTCATCAGAAATCCAACAAAGAGTATATATGAAAGAGGTTTGACGTCTTGTATCTCCGTAAAAGTTCCTGCATGTTAAAATAAAAATTGATATATTCTATTTTATTTTAGATTGCACATACGAAAGGCGTCTATCAAAGAGGTGTGAGGCAGTAAAATGAGGGCGTTGATATTCTTTAATAAAAACCGTTAATAAATATAAAGAAAACTGAAACTTCAACATCAGAAAAAGCAAAATTCAAAGAAACAACATAATTTCGGCAAATAAAATGATAGGAAGCAAATGTGAACTCCTAAATGAACTAGTATTTTGATCTAGTTAAAGTACATGTGTAGGTAGGTACGTACAGATCCTCACGCCTATATCCCTGAAGTGGTAAGCAGAGGTTAATTAAACACAAACATTTTTCATGTCACTAAATAAGTTGCAGTAATTACAGATATCAAAATGAGGAGGTTTTGATAGGAATGCCATTTGTCGTATGACCTCAATTTGAGAGCAGTTCCGATACTGGCTGATGCAGTTCCCTAACTGCATCAGCCAGTATCGGAATCCTTGGCGTCGATATATCAAGCGAAGTACAGTTTCGCGGTGACTTAGAGAGTAAGGCCATATTAGCCTCGAAGAAGCTTGGTGTGCTAAACAGATCGAGACAGTATTTTACTCCGGCCCACCGCCTGCAACTCTATAAGGCGCAGGTTCGGCCGCACATGGAATACTGTTCTCATCTCTATGCAGGTGCACCCCAGTACTCTTGACCGCTTCAATGGAGAGCGACTCGCATCATCGACTGCCAAGATATTTCTGATCGACTTGACACCTTGGCGTTGCGTAGAGATGTAGCTTCACTCTGCATCCTCTATGGCTTGTATCATGGGGAGTGTTCAGAGGAATTGTTCGGACTTATACCGGCTGCTGGTTTCCGCCATCGTCCTACGCGATAAAATATCCATCCCCATCACCAGGACGATTGGCACTCCACCACTGTTCGCTTCTCCAGAAGCTTTTTGCCTCGCACAACCAGCTTATGGAACAAATTGTGGCCTGCCGTATTTCCGAACCGATACGACATTCAAATTTTCAAGAAAAGAGCGTACTCCTACCTAAAAGGCCGGCAACACTTGTGACTCTTGAGTTGCGGGTGTCCATGGGCGGTGGTAGTCACTTACCATCAGGTGACCCGTCTGCTCGTTTGCTCTCCCTATCGCATAAAAAAAAAGAAAAAAGGAAAGAATAAGAATAAGGGGATGCAATAGAAGGAATGGGATATTGCTCATACGGGTGGATTGGGAAGTTTTAGCAATAGCTCGGGGTCGTATACCTGTAACTCAGACTAGTTGTAGCCTGGAGGTCCGTCCTGGAGGTACTGTAAATTTATTTTTTCTAAATTTTAGCGGTTATTATTAACTGGTAATTGTAGTTTTTTAAATACCTTATTTTCTAAAAGAACTTACACAACTACTGGACAATGTTCCACTGACATACATATAATATTTTGTGCAATTGCTATGCTGGAACAGTTTGGTCATTATGTCAAACTACGCCTCAAAACATAACTATAACTTATGAATAAATAAATAAATTATAGTCTATAAAGTTAAGTGACAACATTCATAAAACTTGTACACTATAATAAACATAAAAAAAGTGAAAAATGACAAATACTAGAAGGTACTCATACCTACGAACGAATGACAAACCAACCGTCAAATAAAACTATACACTGTAACACAGACTATTGTCACTTCTATTGTATATACACGCTCTGTGTATCTAGTGGTCTTTATTTAATCACTCAGATAACATCAGTTTTAAAATCTACTTCGTATTAACGTCAGAGCCATGATAGAAACAAATGACTATTAATTAACATAAACATTTACTGCACTCTACCCGATTCATTTATACTTACAGTTATTTTAAATATAACGCCGTCTAGCGTAATCAATATTATACTGCGTGCATTTAATTTTATTGGTTCCGTATCAATTTTATATCAACTGCATAGTTATGGAAAATTTTATTGCTAAAAAAATGTACTGAAAACATTTCCGTACACCGTTGATACTTCGAAATGTTTATGATGATAGGCTAATATTATTAGGTTTTTTTATGGTATAGGTTACTGGTATATAGCGACAACCGCCGGGCCATGGACACCTACAACTCACGAGTCGTAAGTGCGCTGTCCGCCTGTGATTGTAATGAGGGATGGGGGATACGGAGGGGGAAAGATGAGAGGAGGATGAGGAGATTGGAAGAAGAGAGGGGGAGTTGGGCCTCCAGAAACCTCATTAATTTCGGGGAATGCAACGCAAGCGTTGCTTCACAGCCGGTTTTTATTGAGGCTATGGCATCGCACCGGTCGAGCCGGCCCATTCGTGCCTAATCATAAGCTCTACCTCTGTTGGGCTTATAAGTTATAGAATGAAAATTTAACATTTTATTTTATAATCTCAGTAAAATTTATTAGATCCTATCGATATGTTATTATAGGTGTGTTTCAAGAATCATGGGATTAATAAGGTACATTGTAGGTTTATTCAATAGAGCTGTTTACTAACATAATCTCCAATTTGGGGGAGAAATTTGAAGTTTATGGCTACAAAACGTACTTCTTTGTTATTAGTTTTAACTATTAATGTTTAAACTACTATTTACTTCTCACAGTAAAATTACTTTGTGATCTTTCATATTCTGTTTCAAACGGTGGCACTTCCAACGATAGCACCCATATATTAATAACGTCACACATAACATTCACCTGATTTTGTTAATAACGATCTTTATCCATTCTTTGGAAAAACTTTCTAATGCAGAATCCAAATCATGACAAAATAAATAAAAAGCAATTTATAAAAGTTATTAAAACGAACCTCTCAATATTCAATTTTAATTTAAAATATGAACACTGAACGAGGTCAGTCGAATTGTGCATGCCATAATAATCTGTTTTTTGTTTGCATTTCTACGTATACCAAAATTCAATTTAAATATGATGGCGAGGAGCACAAACATGAGATCAGCAGAATAAAATGACGAGCGCCGTTTGTCGAGGCTCATGCCGCCACGCCGCGCCCGCACTGTAGCCGCGGACCCAGCCAATTCACATATTAATTGCTTTCCAATACGATTTTTATATATATTGGAGAGTTATCGATAAATAGTTCATATAGATAGCCTGTAATTTTGAAAAATACGCTTTAAATTTCACAAATACTTGTGTTTTGAATCTATCATAAAATAGATCTAAAAGTTGTTGAGAAGGAATATTGTAGCGCAATAATTAGATACGTCCTCGGTCGAAAATGAAAACTAAAAATAAATATTATAACAAATCTATTTATTTATCTAAACTACCTTACCTGAAATTTTAAAAAGCTTTCGCTAGTTTATAACGCATTTATATTTTTGATACTATTGAAACATAAAATTGTACTGTGACATTTTAAATCAACGAATATTTATGGTAAAAGAGATCAGATGCTGTCGCTTTAATAAATTATATTTCTTATTTTATGGTCCAATGAATTCTAGTTCTGAACCTATGAGCAGTAAACGAATTCTCAGAAGCACAGACTATAAAATAAAACAATAAATTTTGCTTACAAAAAATCTAACTGCTATAATACATCAACGCAGTTAGTGAAAACGTAGCATTTTCAAGTATCTTACAGAACTTGAGATGAACGTTCTAAATCTAATGCTTTCTACTTTACTACCAACATAAATATGTTCTCTGACAGGCAATATACATTTTTCACTTTTACAAGGCTCACAGTATTTGTAGCATAGACATTTTTCAGTTGAAAAAAAAAAAAGCTGTACTTGCGGCATAGAGTATCAAGACTGTAATTTTCTCTTAAAAGTACGGTTTCGATTAAAAGAAGTATAAAAGAGTTCGGTTAGAGGGTTCAGACTTCCCGCCAACAGTATGTTGGAGTTACATGCTTAAGTTATTGTTAATGCTCACCATTAAATCCGTATAAGCAACATCTCTTTCCTTTTCTTCTATCCTCAATTTTCTTCTATTGCTATTTAATTCCTGAAGTTACCCCACTAATATAACGTAAATATGATTAAAGTCTCCAAACTGAGGATAGCAATTCGGAGATACAGGCGTGAGTATGTGTATACACACGATGTGCGCAAGGTTCGGTCCTCGTAGTAGGACTCCTGTAGTTTAAATAGTAATAATATTTATAAAATAATTATCATACATACAAGGTTTTCGAATATCAAACACTGTTACAGGTATTTTGGTTACTGCATAGTCTTATCAGTAGCATAGAAAAGGAATTTGAAGTTAAGTACGAGTATAATATTTGGACGTTGCGATAGTGAGTAATTATTTTATGTGGCACCATAGTGAGTGTAAGACTTTAGTTTACAATATGCTATTTACGTAACACGTAAACAATAACCCACTACAATCCCTATCACAGCAATTAATATTTAGAGACGTGAACTAACGCTATTATTCCGCACGTTTATAGTGCCAATGAATACTCAAATTGGTTACCCAATTAGAATAACGTCGGTTCTTAATGTTCAGTTATTATAAGGAAAGGAATATAGTATCATTTGTATTATCCAATAATCATATCGGTTAATAGCTTTTGACCAGTTTCTTTGTAACTTTTTATGGTTACCGTTTGAAATAACGTTATCATTAATTGTTACCGCTTTTCATTTGCTTTTATTATAAATGTTACTGAAATAAGTTACATTTAAATCAATTCGTAATTCAGAATGTAGGGTATAAGACAAACATTTTTGATTTTCATAGACGTATATCTCACCAACTATGGCCATCAAACATCCATATTTTAACAAGAATTTCGATTTGTTGTTTATCGTGTTCAATGGAAGTGTTGTTGAAGTTTCTTCATGGTACTGAGACGCTGAACGGCACGGAAATCTGTTGTTAATTCTAGCTTTCTTAAACTTGATCTATAAGTTTTAATCATAGTTTGACATTAATACTTTATATTATAAATTTATATGCAGCTTATAACATAAGGAAATACATACCGGGTCACTTGATTACTCTCACACAAAAAAAGACATTTTTGTATAGAACATTCTAGAGCTCGTCGGAGACTTCTCGTTAAAATTTACCTTTAACAGTATTACACGATATTCTGGAATACCCTTTCGATTATTTCTATTTTGAACTGGAAATTGCTAGAATAGTATGCCAGGACTATATAATGAGATGGACACTTGCTTACCCTTATTAGTTGTTTTGAAGCAATCATTGACGTTAGACGTGTGACTTTTTTTGCGTGAATCATTATACTGTGTCTATTCGAAACATTTTCGTGCTATAGCTAAACGTTTTAAATACGTTGCGCACAATGGGTAGAGGAACGACCTTGAACATAGAAGAGAGAACTAAAATTTCTACTTTTAAATCAGAAGAATATTCAAATAGAAAAATTGCTGGAATAATTCATCGGAGTACTTGGGTTGTAAACAATTATCTGCGAGACCCAGAAAATTACGGAACAAACCGCAAAGGACGTACAAAACTGGCTACGACACCTCGCGAACGTCGTCTTATATTAAGAGAAGCATCGAATTCGGCTAGTACAGCAAGACAAATTGCGTCAAGAGTTGGTACTTCAGTAAGTATTAGAACTGTAAGGCGAATAATCACCAAAACGACTCATTTACAGCGCAAAAAAAAAATAAAAAAAAAGCCACCATTAACTAATCAACATCGTGTAACCCGATGGGAATTTGCTCGAATTCATATGACGTGGAATTATGAGTGGAAGAATGTGGTCTTTTCTGATGAAAAAAAGTTTAACTTGGACGGACCAGACGGATTTGCTTATTACTTTCATGATTTAAGAAAAAATTAAAAACTTTTATCGAGGCGACATAGTAGCGTTGGATCTGTAATGATTTGGGGTGCCGTTTCTGTGCATGGGGCGGTAAATTTAGAGATTTTATCGGGAAGACAGACTGCTGAAAATTATAAACAAATGCTTCAGTGCAAATTTAGTGAAATTAATAAATTATTTAATGATCAGACATGGATATTCCAACAGGACAATGCCAGCATTCACACTGTAAGGGTTGTTTAGAGCTGGTTTGATAAGAATAAAATTGATGTTCTTCAATGGCCAGCCCATTCACCTGACCTAAATATAATAGAAAATATTTGGGGGTGGCTTTCAAAACAAATATATGCTGATGGAATGCAATATAACGATAGAAAATCATTGATTTCTTTGATTAAGTTCGCTTGGTCAAAGTTACCGCAAAAGTATATAATTAGTTTATATGAATCTATCCCACAACGAATCTATGAAGTGATATTAAATAAAGGAATCTATACACAATATTAAAATATATTACTGTGGTTTAGCTTTCAGTTTTTCTTTGATGAGAGTAATCAAGTGACCTTCTCTATTTAATATGAAGAAGAATTTTCAGTTGATTATTTTTCTAAAACTAGGAATAAATGACAAAGAGTATTTCATTGATGTGCTTTTTTATTTTATCCTATTATTATAAATATGCGTCTTTACTAAGTAAGATAAGTTGATTTTTTTAAGTGAGAGTAATCAAGTGAGTTTAAGCTAAGAATGGCTTTCACCCACTCGAAATCTTTTAGCCGCTTTTAAAGATTTGTTTTCATAAGTAATCTATAAGTGTTACATACACAGCTACATACGTAGATACATACACTCACGATGATATATCAGTTTTTGCCGACCACCATTTATGCAAAAAAAATATATATATAAAACTGAGTTCTGTATTTTTTTTACCCTCAATATAAACTTTCTAGATTTGTAGCATTTTTAGTACATTTCTATATTTTTTTATAGAAACATCATTCAAATTTATAACATAACTTTAATTACAAACTTTTAGTAAAATCTTAATAGCTTGTTTTATTAGACTTATTAGAACTGTACTCTAGAAGTTCCCAATCATTGATCAAACGCTTTTAATCTAAAACAAAATAACACAAAATTAGAAGGTGCATGAAAGACAAATCCAACCTACGTAAACAGAGGCGAGCCGGCGCGAGACAAGCTTTAGTGCAGCGAAACTGGAAACAATGAATAAAGTTTGAAAGGATCCAGTTGCGATGGGCCACGGATTAATGGCTCCGACTCAGGTGCCGCTAGATGGCGCCCGGTACGGTACGACAATTGCTTTCTCGTATCCATTGTTATACGAGTTTTGTCTCAAACGCAGCATTATTCCTTAGGATATAAAACAGAGGCCATGATGTCATATCCTAGGAAGATAAATTATTTTGTGTAAAGAATATTCTACGTCTGTAGACTCTTAAAATTGTAAAAGTCTTTAATTCTCTTTCTTTTTTTCTTCAGTCTTCGCTTAAGCCTATGACAATTTATTTGAGAACATAAAAGTGTTATTAACAACGCCAACCACACAATACATATAGCGTAACTAGCGTGTTGCGTTAATTCCCTTCTAATTATGCATTAAACAACACCACCGGCAATGGGAATTGTTCCGTCTGCTCTAACGTGACAAGTGGCTGAGTCTCGAGAGTACTTAATGGAGGCAACATAACGTGTTCTCTGACCACAATCTTGTTCGCATTGCTGGGCTACAATGCGTTGGTGCTAATATGACGATTTGTACTACGTCTAGCATATATTGTCTCGAAAATATCTATATTCATGAAAGACTAAAATTTTAAATGTGTTTCAAGCGTATTTTCAACATACCTACCAATATATGGTTACGAGGTAAAAGAATGAATATCAAACCACAAAACAAGGATTTGATTTGAAGTCTTATTAATACATGTATATATTTTTTTTTATTTTAACATCTTTGCAGCAACGTCAATGAAAGCCAAGGCCAAAATGTTTGCCTGGGCCAGTACTTACCTCCGCAGAATAGCAGGAAGTATTTTTTATATACAATAAAGACGTTTTCGGACTGTTTCCCTAGAGTATAACAGTTTTCAATCACCCTAGACGACTGGGACATTGCAACCTTCACGAGTATATTTGTATGTACATATACTTAACTTAGTTTTATCCTTGGGTTATGCTTTTTGTTTTATATATACTATGATACTTGGTCTCATATAAAATTAAACATCTGCATATTAAGTTAAACAGTTGGCTGCACTTTGATAAAATAAAGCTCATTACATTTTTGTAACACTCGTATCATACACGTGTTAACTCTTAAATGGATTCATGCCAAGAATACTTAAATTATAATAAAAATTGTCATATGAGTCCATTAAATAGTGTATTTAAACTTCATACCGTACTAAAAATGATAAAGTTGACAAAAAATAAATTGAGAGATATAGAAAATTCTTAGAGATATAGAAAACTCTTTTTTATCTGAAAAGACAACGTGGGGGGCTGTACAAACATTCAATCAACGGACACAGAATACCCAGACTCGGGACTATTAATTTTGTCCCGTGTAGGAATTGAACGTACAACCTCCGATTCGATCCGATCCGACAGTCAGGGTCACTAATCACAAGACTAACAGGCCCGTCAAATAACTATATATAACTGTTTAAAGAAAAATCATGTTTGATCAAATCATGAAAGAAGAATCATGTTTTTTAGAGCATGTAGACTTCACTCGATTCCTCTACGAAAGTTCAAATTGCGCACAATACATTTATAAGTAATTTCAAGGGCAGCATATGCCTAGACAAGCGAGAGAGATAGACAGTAACGTCATCTCTTAGCAACAAGCGGAAATGCCCATATTATAGAGAACAATAGAATCTTCAACGCGCTTCAAGACTCAACTACAACCTTCCTTTTCGATATAAAAGGAATGCGTCGGCACGACGTGAGTCAGTCAAGTCGAGTAATCGACGCGATACGGTCGGAAAAGGATTTTAGGTATACTGCGAAGTAGTGATTGTGAAGGTAATGTGCATTTGTTTGTGTCGAGTTCCATAATTGTTACGATTTTGGCATAATTTTACAAAAACGTAAATTTGATAGTGAGTGCAGAGTTTTTCAGTCGGAAAATTGCATATTTTTTATAGAATGGAAAGGTAAAGAGTTTAACTTAAAGAGACACTATGATACGAATTATAAATCAGAATTCGATTGTTACACTGAAAAAATAAGAATGGACACAATGTCATCTTTAAAGTCTAAACTTCAAAATCAACAATCGCTGTTTACTGAAGCTAATATTGAGAGGGAAGGTCAAGTTTTATTCTTGCATTAGAAATCGCGAAGAGATCAAAACCTTTCCCGATGGTCATTTTATTAAAGACTGTATGTTTAAAAGTTGCTGATGTTTCATTTCCATTTCAAAAGCCCATAATTCAAAATATTTCGCTATCAAGAAACACTGTTGCGTCAAGAATAAATGTTTTATCTCAAAATTTGGTTCTTCAATTGAAGAATAAAATTAAGGAATTTACAAACTTTTTACTGGCTGTCGCCGAGAGCACCGATACTGTTGATACAGCTTAACTTGCTGTTTTTATACGAGGTATTAACAGTAACTTTGAAATAACTGAAGAACTATTAAAGTGCGTTCCATTGACAGGTACTACAATAGCAAATGATATTTATTCTGCAATTGAGCATTTGATAGCAGAATATGAACTCAACAGGAATATACTTAGCAGCAAAACTACGGATGCGCTATCCGTAGTCCGCCAGTCTTGCTATGGCTGGCAAAGATTGGGGCGTTGTAACTAAATTAAAACAGAAAACATCAGGGAATTTTGTGGGATTTCACTGTATAATTCATCATCAATCATTGGCATCCAAACATTTAAAAATGGCAAATTCCATGCAACCATAATAATAATAGTAAATTTTATAAGGCGCTCTACCTATAACTATACTATAAAATAAAATAAATAAAATGTTATAATAATTCAGTACATTTTTTTGTTTGACACCTTCGGTTTAAGGCAATAATTTCTTCTAAATATTGTTCGTTCATTGGAAACAAATCATAAACGTAAACGGTCTGCGTTTGAAGAGATACTGGGATGATAAAAGTTGGATTGTAAGCAAAAAACTTTGTACTCTAGCTACAGCAAAACCTAATGTCTTTCTGATGCACATTTATACTTTCTTTATGTCAAGTGTTTCTTTTAGAAAGTAGGTAACTCCACTTATAGATATCATGATCTCATTTGAACTTTCTTTCTGTTGCATCTCTTGTTTACCTCTTAATGTTTTCTTTCGAAGATTAAGGACAACGTAACTGCAAATCATAAAAGTATACCGTAATTAGATATAGTTCACTTTTGTTTTTTACTGTAGATTGACCCAGTTTACGTTGCAGCTTCCAATAACATCCATATGACTATACGACTTTATTAACTTAGGTAGCAGAGTTACCAAACCAGTGACGTTATTTTCGTTATAGGAAACCGAATTCCATAATCCAATCCAATCATTTTGTTCCTAGCGTCTCCCAAAATCCATATAACATGTTAGTTTTCAGTTTACGGGCTTTAAACTTCATTTTTTTTAAAAGACACCATTAGGAATAACTCCTGTGTCATAGGGGGCTTTACAAACATTCAATCAACGGACACACAGAATACCCAGACTCGGGACAATTATTTGAGTATCACATAATTTTTTATTATTATTATTACTATATTATTCTGTATTAGTAATTATTGTTACGTTAGTGGAACCAAATTATTGGCAAAATATGGGTGTTCAATGTACCTCTGCCTACCCCTTAATGGATGAAGGCGTAAGCGTATGTCTGTACGTATGAATTTAAAATACTTAAAAAACCTTTTGCAAATTACTATTATTTTAAAAGATGGAGTCATTATCCATCAGAAATTGCATGACAGCAGTACATGTACGATAATTTAATTGAAACTTCAACATCTGAACTGTGAACTGACACTATAACTGTACACTGAGGTTGTGTAATAAAACATAGTTTCTTTATTTCTTTGAATAAAAGTATTTATATTAGTATATATATTATTGCAAAAGGCAATGGGGAGAGTACATATTTAGATTAAATGACGGCTAAAGAGGACGAAAAGTTCGCGAATTCAGACCGTGTAACGGACAGCGTAGCGTAGGACGTCCACCAATGACAACCACCGGAAAGAGTACAGGAGGAGTTCATCCTGCTGCACCCTCACTTACTCGGCAGTACAATGCAAGCATTGTTTGTCTACCAGTTTTCTGTAAGGCCGTGGTAATACTCCGGTCGTGCCACCCCATTCGTACCTAAGCATATATCTGCTACGGTAAAAACCTCGTAAATCTCGCGGCTATAGAATTTTATAGAATTTTTTTAGAGAAGCCAATGTCAAGCAGTAAATGTCCTTATGCTGAAATGATAATGATGATTATAACCACTACTAACTTAGTAAATAGAATTAGTATCCAATGACAACTCCTGAACTGCTCGTCTGAGAATCTATTAGAGCTTTGAGATGGATTCAAAGTTAAGCCACAAATAGGCACGAGCGTAACTAGGTTAGGAAGACTTCATTATTGTTAGAAAGACAGTATTTAGATGGATAGTTAGTACTTATTTACTGGTATTGGCGTGCACTAACTAACTTCGATAGTTTATCTTGCAATCCGTTTTTGTTCGTCGACGCTTCCAGTATACCAACTATTGCAAAGTGTAACAACATAGCTGGCATTATAAGTGGTTTTGAGTTTTAGTAAATGCGCTTGATAATTTATACAGCAACGCAAATTTAACATCGGGCTAATGCGTTCATAAAAGAGTTTCATATTAGAAATTCACTTCCGTTCACAGTTGTTGAAGCATATGATAGCACATATGCTTGTATGTTATCCAACTAGTTACAAAATTGACAGGGGTCATCTAGGAGCGAATCTATGTGTTGCGATGTTGTAAGATGTCTAAAGCTCAAAACCAGAGTAATCGACATAGCCCACCGTATCAGTAGGCTGAAGTGGCAGTGGGCTGGCCATATTAGCTGCAGAACCGACGACCGTTGGGGAAAACGAGTTCTTGAGTGGAGACCGCGTCTAAGCAAATGTAGCGTAGGACGCCCACAGGCCAGGTGGAGTGACGATTTGCGCCAGATGGCTGGCAAGAGCTGGATGCGAGAAGTCGAATTTAGATCGCAGTGGCGTGCAATGGGAGAGCCCTATGTCCAGCAGTGGACTGCGATAGGCTGATGATGCTGATGATGAAGATGTACAGGACTGACCGTTGATGTTCTGATGTTCTTTCACGGTTATAAAATAATATACTTCGCAAACTGAGTTTTAATTATATGCTTTAAAGTAAGCAAGTTTCCAGAATTATTCTCAAGACGTCAATGAAAGTTTGAAAAGTATCTATAAGTAAAATCTATAACTTTCTACCATACGAACGATTTTTTAAACTAAATGAGATAATAATTTTATAGCCCAACTGATAGTAAGTTGTTACAGGTGAATATACTACTACGGTTACGTCCTCTACGTGTTACCTTCCTTTATTTGTAGAATAATATTTTTCTCTTTAAATCTTTTCCTTGCGGAATCTTTACTACTTATCCGCAAAAGCTAAGAAAATTTTATTTTAAAGCAGAAGCACGTTCCTTTGTATAACTGTAGAAATCAACTACAGCATTTTATATTTCTTTTACTTGTATGTGATAGTGATAATATGTAATTACAACGTTCAGATGTTAGGGTTTGAACGTGTTTATAATGCAACATAAAATGCGCACATTGAATAAAACATAAAGTGAGCATTCTTATATTATTATAAAGACCATATACAAAAGTTTATATTAAGAAGTAAACATACTTAAGGTCACTACAACGTTATTAATAACATATTTCTTAAAAAAATCAGATAAAGCCTAGTGTATAAAGATACAAGGTACGACTTGCTTGAGCTCTTTTATCGTTATAAGGTATGCTTAATGCTTAGATATCTTGCACTTCCTGAACACACTAATTTATAGTCATAATCTAGAAAAGTATTATAGTAGGACAGATCCACAGTTGTACTTTTTTTGTGGCAAACGTGTACTTTAAGCAATAACTTCTTTACCAGACATACATATCTAAGCTTTAATCGCCCAAAGCGGCTTGCCAGCACAAACTAACATAAATAAATGTACATTTCGTTTTATTCGAAAACAAAGCACAAATTGTGTTCCAAAAATGTAAATAGGTGGTAGAACTCGCGGCTTTTACACACAAAGACGAGTAAGTATCTGTTGTATGGAGATTAAGTGTGACAGTCCTTCAAGAGACACGTTCCACGACACGCAAATGTCTGCTCAAGGCACATTTAATTAATTTTAACCCCCCCCCCCCCTACACCACGTTTATGTAAACAACGTATTATAAAGTCTATACGCCGTTATTATAAGTAATTTAATCATACTGGGTAAACTTTGATTATGAAAAGTCTTACTTATATTATTTATTACCAAACGATACAGAGATTAATATCCCCTATCAAGCCTGTGGTTTAGCGTGACTGAAACAGTTATAAATAACCTTCTAGGAAAATTGAGTGAGAATGCTGCAAAAAATACATTATTTATTTGTTAAAAAATTGTTTGTCGAGTTTATTTATTGGCCTTATATTTTAGAATACATTTTTTTTATTATATAGGCGGACAGGCGAACAGACGGGTCACCTGATGGTAAGTGACAACCGCCGTCCATGGACACCTGCAACTCGTAGGTGCGCTGCCCGCCTTTGAGGATGATGAGGGATGGGGGATGCGGGAATGGGAAAGAATAGAGGAGGGATGAGGGGAGTGGAAAGGGGAGGAGGGAGTTGGGCCTCCGAAAACCTCATTCATTTCGGGGAAATGCAACGCAAGCGTTACTTCACAACCAGTTTTCTGTGAGGCCGTGGCATCGCACCGGTCGAGCCAGCCCATTCGTGCCTAAACATGGCTCTACCACTTTAATGTATATAATTCACTTCATTCACTTTTGTACAATATTCTGTGTAATCGTAGCACTCATCTCTATCTCAAAAGTCGTTTTCAATTTTTACACACTGCGCATTAAAGGTTCCTGTCGTTAAACATTTTATATACTGACTTAGTTAGTAAAAAATACGTAATTAGCATTAGTAAACTTTTTTGATAAGAACAAATAAATTAATATGTAATAAGAATCTGTCATGGACTAATTAGGTACACATTTGAAGTAATTGTGTATGTGTTTTTGATTTTTTAACTGTTAATCTTAGTCATCGTTGTATAAAAAACAGAAAGGCTAAGTACAAGCAGAGTTGTCTGTAGCGACGCCATCATAACATGGCGCTGTATACATAATTTGAGAATCGAGTGCAAAGGTAACAACGTGCCGGTGGCCTTGCGTTTGCTGAGCGTTATGATTGCGTTGTGAAAAATGTGATGAGGAAATTCTCTTACCGTACCGTAAGCTTGACCTTTTTTTCTCTTTTTAAACTGGGGAAATCCATCATGGACTGACCTCCATCTGGAGTACGGCCAGGGGCGTGCCGGACTCCTACCGGCTAAAACCATCAGTGAGCTCCATCTCGCATCTTCTGCCGGGGATACGGGAGTCATATTCATCTGCGTCCCAAGCAGTGCTGGCCTGCATGTGCAGGTCCCCGTCTCTGAGTGGGTTAAATATTATCCCCGCTCGCTTCGTCCGTCCTCCATAGAGAAGGGCGCGTGGAATATGTGGCGCTGTCTCCTCGGACTTATTTATAGACGACTGTTCTCCCCAAATCCGTCACCCACAGGTCATTTCGGGGGGCCGAAAGAGGGGGCATTATCAGCCCTTCTGTGACACCTGGTGCGCCTGCTGCGGATCGGGACCGTAAGCTTGACCTAACGCAATGCAAACCGATTAGTGTGACACAGTGAATCTGGGCGACAACTCTAAGTGTGGTCATTGAAAATATGCTTGGCCTTACAGTGAATAATGCAACAACGAATGTTAATGAATCCTGACTGACCTAACTAATATAGAAATGATTTGTTTGAGTTATATTATTTGTCGTTTTGTTAGAACTCGTGCCGGGAATTCTGAGTCAGGCTTTCCGACACAAGCCAGTTGCTCTAATTATTGTCTATACTCCCTAAACTATTCGTTTTAGGCAAATCCATCCTTCAATATACACCCCAATTCTCTGATCTTTAATTACCAAAGTGCCCGGTTTACAGCAAAATGCTTACCTCTAATTTATTGTAAGTGGTAAAATAACAGAGTTTAAATACGCCTCTGCTTAGCGAAAATCTATAAATGTAATAGTTACCACTAAGAACTTTCCTACGTTACCAATGGATTACCGTTGCTTTCAATCCCTTTATATGTTAGCTGTGATCGACTTTTTGGTGAGTACAAGGGTTTTATGTGTTTTTTTTTTGTGTTATTACCACTTTTACCTCTGTGCTCCTGCATTATATCATATCAGTTGTATTCCCAACATAATTTATTTTATCTTACATTACACTATGTGCCCATTACACTCGCTTTGGTAAACGTTCTAACATGCACGCTCATTTCTCGTTAACCAGACGGCGTACATGCACTTTATGACAACGTATCGCTTCGGACCAGTTAATCAGTTGGTTACATTATTCTTATTTATAAACATTGCTAATAAGTTGCGTCACCGTTCGAAAAACAGTTATAAGGTTGCCAATTATGATTCATATGTAATGTAATGTAATGTGTAGTGACTTGCATAGAGATTCTAAGTAACTAAAAAATAAAAACTTAATAAACGTCCCAGAATTTACAAGACACGCATGTATTAAAATCTCACGTCCTATCAGAAAAATGGTTTTCAGAAACGATTATTACTAAAAACATATTTCTTTTCAAAAAATAACTACCTTTAATTGTAGTTAGACGCCATGCCGCAATATCTACTGAGTTGAAGTTATTATTATAAGAATGAACTAAGCCGTAGAGCGGAGACCGTTTGCCTGCATTAGTACGGTAGCGGGTTATTGCGTAGAAGTTAACTCGCCGCAAACAGTATCGCATTTTGTTTTACACCGGACAGTTATTTATATTTTTCATTTCCTAATGATATCTTTTTAGTACGCTTATTACAGTACCAATTTATTTATTATAAATACCCTCTTATACACAAGGGAGGGTGCATTTGAGCTTTTGTTGCCTGGCCTCGTAGCCTGGTATGTCTCTGCTACATAGACAAATCTAAAAACGTTATTTCATCTGATTCTATCCAGACTGCCGATATTATTTATGCATTTACCAAAAAAAATTCAAGAAGGTAGTGGACGTTGTTATTAACTTTCTAGTTCATATTTATTTTCTAATTTTAGAGTATATTTGCACTCGGTTCGATACCTCGATATGCTTTGGGTAAATTCACATGCAGTCTCCTCAACTATTGTAGTGTGAGTTTGGCACAAAACGTGACCAGTCCCTTTGGACTTCTGTTCAGCGTTCTTCGAACTATACTTATTACCAATTAGGTTAACATTGTTTAGGTCCTAAAATTTTGTCGACAATTTTGCCATGCTATATATGTATCCTAACTAATTATGTTATTTTATTAAGGAGATATGCGCACCCAAGAAGGCGATTTGTTTTTGCTTACTAATGTTTTTTTAGCTTTGTAAAAGAGTCTGAGAAAAACGAATATCTTGAATTTTAAAGTGGCTGAGCGGGCGTGTTTTGCCAGTTATTTAAAGAAAATCGTCTCTTTGAACATAGTCTTCCTAATCACAGCTTGTTTAATCGAGTCTCCGATGTGTACTTTCCAATCGTGTGAAAGAAAGTGACAACCACCGCCCATTGACACCTGCAACTCAAGAGTCGTAAGTGCACCGTCCGCCTTTGAGGGTGATGAGAGGTACAAGAAGATGGGAGATGAGGGATGGGAAAGAAGAGAGACCTGTGGTACCCTCACTCGATCATCTAATTGTTTGACATATTAACCTGCTTCCTGCTCCGTGGACAGTGGTCCAAATACAGAAGAAATTAATCCGCTTTAAAGGGCATTCTTTTAAATTCCATTAAAATATAACCAAAATGATGATATTTTAAAATAAAATGTAGAATAGAGCAATAACATACTAGTAGCTAGCTAATATCAAACCACTCATTATAATACACCATTTATCAGTGGAAGAGCCATGCTTAGGTGCGAATAGGCCGGCTCCGCCGGTGCGATACTACGGCCTCACAGAAAACCGCTTGTGAATCAACGCTTGCGTTGCATATCCCCAAAATTAGTGAGGTGTCCGGAGTCCCAAATCCAGCTCTCTTTTTTCCTCGCCCTTGTCCCAATCCTTTTTTCAAATATCCTCATTCCCCTCTCTTCTTTTCCCTATCCTCATCCCTCATCCCCCTCAAACGCTCACTTATAGACGTGGCCATGGATGGCGGCTGTCACTTACCATCTGTCCCCTTATAATATTAAAAAGAAGGAAGTACACTAAACTGTTTCTTTTAGAACATTATATGTATTATAATAAACTAAATTAATGCTTCCAAGTAATGCATTAATTTGTTTAATTTAAAACTGTACGTAGGTTGTAAATAAATTATGACGGTAAAGCATTAAAAGGCACTTATATCAATAAAAATATGACAGGTAGTGAAACTGATGACTTGCAAACAGAACTATAGTTGTTTATATTTTCATATATTTCTGCATTTGATTTATTTTACATGTTAAATGTTGATCTATGTCAGGATATTCTCAGGATGAATAAGATACATATATGTTTTTTAACGTATAAAACCACATCAACGGAGCTGACACGAAAGAGGTATGTCTGACTTGAACCACCACGCGGTGTTCTATCACGAATGGGTCTATTGCAGGAACCCGAGGATAGCATAGGAAGGAAGCTTTGGGCAGGCAACCCTTGACCTTCGGCGTGGTGGCCTGATCAGGTGAAATTATTGATGTAGGTGTGTCTGGGTTTTAAAAATATATCTTTTAACATTGAAGATAGTTTTAAAATCAGAGAAATACTGCTTTGATATGATGTTAAACGTTAGTTTAAGAAATGAGTACAGTTTAAATAATTACTTGTCAGTTTTCCATATATGAAATTATCCAAATTAAGTACCAATTATCCTACGAATATATTCTCCTATCTTATTCTACGTATTCCTTAAAAAAGAATAAAAAATATGTTTAGTATACCACAGTTTTTAATAAAAAACTAAAGTTAATGCAAAACTAATTAATAAAAAAATATATTTTAGTAATAGCATTTATTATAAATGTTACATATATTACAATACACACTATTATTAATGTCATGTGCAATACCACCTACCCGAAGGCGGTGACACACAACACATATTTATTTTCCATTGAACTGTTGTAAACATAATTCATGCAGTCGGATTCGCTGATTTTTTAATGGCAGCGTATTTTATGCTACTGATAGCTATGTGTGTATAGCTGTTCGAGTATGTTTGAGGATATTTATGTTTGTGTGTAATATACGTAGAAGTATATTGTAATAGAAAACATTTTACTTGGTTTCAAATCAGCGCTGCCAAGCTTTACAGACTAAGGAGTACATTATTGATACCTGTATACCTGTGGTGTATGCTTTTATGAGCCAGAGAGAAGATAATATATAAATAGCTATATGACACTAAACATTGTCTTACAGTTGTATAATATTTGTTAAAATAATAAATATATACAAAATCTAAAAGCTAAAATATATGCACATATATCCACAGTTTACAAACCTCTAGCTAGCCATTCGGATTGCTCAAAAGATGCTAGTGGAATTTCTCCTGCACGGATTTTACGAGAAACCCTTGAAATGTTTCGTTTAATTTGAATCTCAGGAGGACATTGCTTCCTAGTAGTAATGTATCATGTCACCTAAGGATTCTTAAACGTAAAGGATTAACATTGTAAGTTATTTGCAATTTCACTCTAATATACGTATGTCAATAATAATAAAATATATTGTAAACCAACCCCAATAGACATGAGAATAATAAGGCTAGAAGTATACGAGTATACGTATGTCAGTGTTATAATTCCTTTTCTAAGGATTAAAATGTATAGGCTATAAAGCTAGCTTGCTATTGCAGAGCCGATAATTCTGATATTTATATTAGTGGATAAATGTGGGTGTTTTATACACCTCTGCCTGTCCCTCTGCTTACCTCTATGTATATATGTTATATTACTAATACTATTATGGTGAAAGGGTTTGGAGTTCCCCGTCAACTGGAGTTACAGATATGTATGATACTGAAGTGCTCGATCTATATTGCTTGCACAACTGATTTGGTCCGAAAAAGCAAATCCTAATCCTATATATCAAATTCTATTCTTCTTACCTACCTTTCCCTTTGAAAATACTCCTTATTTTCACATTAATTTCTTAAGTTGACGGGTTAAGATTGCTCCTTAATTAGTAGTTTAGTAATTAGCCTTTTGATTTTAAATTGATTTCCAAACCTAAACTTTTTTAAGCAATCTATTTGAATCAAACTTTTATTTAATTAAACGAATATAATAACTACGTATTTCGTGTGAAGCGCAAATCTGACGTCTCCAACACTGCGTTACGTTAAAGAAAACATATAATTATATATCAAAAAGAGGTTGTATTCAACATCTTTTATTTAAATATTAAAATAATTATCTATATTTTCTATCCACATACTTTCTTCTCTCACATTTCATTCAGAACCACTTTAACTTTTCACTGCTTACACTGTTAAAATCCATACCAGTGGCTTTAAGAATCTCTTTGAGATTTTATTTTTGCGGTCATCGTTTTTAACTAGATATCTTAATCTATCTAAAATATCTATTTAATATATATCTACATGACCTTAGTGGGGCGGACTTCTCGTCATCAGTCACTTCGAGTTTTTGTCAGTTCAAGCTACTGCTTATACACCGCAATCTATCTGTAAGCCATAAGCAAGCTTTTCCTACACTTTCAATCAATAATTGTAGGCTTCTCCCCTATTACGTGAATATGGAAGGGTTAGAATATGGTCGGCAATATGACGGCGTTTGAAATGCTTCTGCCTACCCCTTCAGGGATTCAGGCGTTAGTAAATGTTTGTTTGTATAATATATACGTAGAACATTACTACTAAGTAATAATAAAACTATCACTCACTAGTACCCAACCGTTCCGGCATTTTGCATTGAAGCTGCGGGCCGAACTATCTACATATTTATATAATAAAAAACCGGCCAAGTGCGAGGTGGACTCGCGCATGAAGGGTTTCGTACCATTATCTATTATATAAAAACGGCAAAAAAATCACGTTAGTTGTGTGGGAGCCCCTTAAAAATTTATTTTATTGTGTTTTAGTATTTGTTCTTATAGTGTTATAGCAACAGAAATACATCATCTGTAAAAACTTCAATTGTCTAACTATCACGATTCATGAGATACAGCTTGGTGACAGACAGATAGACGGACTGACAGCTGAGTCTTAGTAATAAGCTAAATCTTAGTACGGCACCCTATAAAGCAGAAATTTTGTTATTCTTTGTTTAAACTCTCTAATGTCTGAAGCTAAATGTCGGACAATAATGTTTTGTTTATGAATTCAAGAAAGTATTTATTGAGGAGCAATATAAGATATAAAATAGCATATGAGTATACCCTTACCACATATTGTACCCTTAAGAGTGGAGTGATGAGCATAAATGCTCGAAATATATAAAATATCTCATTATATACTAAAAATGCGATTGTGCAGCAGCGCCACATTCATCATTAATCAGATAAGGTTTTCTGCTACTTATTGTTTATTGAATGTTGCTAATTGGAAATTTGTTTGGATTCTAGGGTTCTCGTTGCTAATATTGCGAACTTGTGTAAGTTACAGATATATATTTTATTGTGTGTTCTATTGTAGGCGGAAAAACGGTCAATGGCTTCTTGTATAATACCAGGTAATTGTGAAAAAAAGGAAAATGTACAATAAATAAGAAAACTCGAATATACAACAGTTACCTAGTTCGACTATACCCTAATTGTTGGCGGATTCGATCATCGAGCCATCACACGAATAATCTTATTTATAATTTTTTGTAAAACAAATGATAACTAATCATTTTTATATCTGCTCATCCATTGAAGGTTTAATTTAGTCGGATTATCCTCTATAACACCTAAAAAGATTAACTAAATACATACCAATTTACATGTGAAATTAAACGGATGGGACCCGAAAAGTTATCCTTGCGTTTAATTTCAATTACGGGGTAACAAAACAATATTAAATGTTAATATCTTGCACCATATAATGTTGTCTACTAATGATACATTTATGTGGCGCATGGGTTGCGTGCGAATTGTACACATACATACCCTATTAATAAGCCCACATATTTTAGTTATAAAAACATCGCCATACTATTTACCAGCTGGTTGACGATAATGGCAATATCTTGCCAATATACATTTTACTTAAAATTTAAAAACCTTACTTTATTAACTTACTTATTCATTAATCTTAAAGTAGTTATTATTAACTCATAATAATTTATTTAACAGTCTTCTTTGAAAGTGGACAAATTTCCTTGGTTTGTGCTGCTTATAAAATCTGTTATTTTAAATATCGTTGGAGTTACATATTGCCTAGTTCTTTTTTCATCATACAGTCGAAATATGTTAGTAGCTTTGTATGATGTATGTTAGATAATTCGTTTTTCTTGTCAGTTGTCCTTTTAGTCATAAATTACCTGTAATAATACAAGAAGCCATTGTCCGCTTTCCTCCTGATATAGAGAGCACTATATATATCTGTAGAATACATAAGTTTGCAATTATAGCTAGGAGAATCCTAACATCTAAAAACAAGGTGCATATTTATAGGACTTAATATCCCAAGTCCTTCGTTTTGAAACCATTTTAATTTTGTATATATTTTTTACACAAGGGAATGGATAATAAAAGAAAATAAAGAATCAATAAGCTACAACAACGAAGTACACGGATTTAAAATGTTTTTTTCTACTGTTATATTTTCAGAGATTAGAATGTTTAAACAAGCAAAAGCTTTTCTACTTTATTATTATAAATAAGTAGTCTGGTCCGGACTTAATGTAAAAAGTCGGATTGGTTGAGTACTAAAAGCGTGATAGCGTAACATTTGTATTATTGGGTAGTAGTACTATATTATGTATACATTAGGACTTTCCTGGTTCATAATACATACATACTCACACTTTTATCCCCGAATGGGTAGGCAGAGCCGTCTGAAACACACATTGCCGACCATAAATCTAGACAAATCTACGTAATAGGAGGCAAGCCTATTGCCATCGTACGGTCAATTCGCGAATTAGATTGGAAAAATGGGAGTTCATTGAAAGGGAAAGAGAGGATGGAATGGAAGAAATTTGATATTGCTTATGGCTTATGACAGATTGAAGTGTATCAGCAATAGCTCAAGCAAATCAGGTCCCTAATGAAATTTATGTACACGATGCCCGCACGGGACAACACACAAAAAAAAGAAAATCGTCGTTTTTTTCATTCGTTTTAAACTATACATATATACAATACATATACAGTCGTGGTCAACTAATTAAGGACATTCAAGATAGTGGACAGCAATAACCGGCTATGTACATATAAATATAAAACCCTGTTGATTTCTCAGTAACTATTATTTGCATAATTTGATCCGATTATTATACTATAAATGGCTGTAAATAAAAGATTAAATAAATATAAAAAAGTGTTTAATATCAAAGGTTAACCATGTATTCAATTTAAGGTACAATTCTGTAGCTGGACATTTAATTAAGAACAGTAAAGTAAAATGAAAAATAGAGTTAAACAGAACTAATAATCTGCAGTATTTTAATTTCTTTAACAACTTCATTTTATTACGGGTAAAATCAGTACCCAGTAGCAAAACCTTTGTTAGTAATTACCGCTTGACACCGATGTGGCATAGACATTATCAGTTTCTGACATATTTCAACAGGAATGTTTGCCCATGAATCACAAAAAGCTTCATTAAGTTCATCTAAAGTTGTGGTACGATAAATGGCAACTTTTTTCTTAATTTCGTGCCAAAGGTGCTCGATTGGGTTGAGGTCGGGGCTATTTGCTGGCCAATCTAGCACTGATACCGACTGTCTGTTAAGAAACGACTTGACTGAACGGGCTGTATGTTTTGGGTCGTTATCATGCTGAAAAGTCCATATAATAGGAAGATGTTCCTCAGCATAGGGAAGCATAGTTTCTTCTAATATTGCCTTGTATTGATGTTGGTCTAAGTTACCCTGAACTTTCCTCACAGGTCCCACTCCACGTCCAGAAAATGATCCCCACATTTTAATGTTTCCTCCGCCATGTTTCACCTGCTTTTTTGTGAATCTTGGATTCATTTCCGCTTTTACAGGACGCCGTACGTATTGCCTTCCATCTGAAGAAATCAAATTAACCTTGGTCTCGTCAGAGAATAATACATGTTGCCATTGGTCGTAGGTCCAATGTCCATATTTACGTGCAAACGCCAAACGTGCATTTCTATGCCCTTTCTTTAACAACGGTACTTTGCGAGCCACTCTTCCGAACAACCCTGCTTCTACCAGACGTCGTCGAACTGTCCTCGCTGATACACTGACTCTTTCGTCTGCCCCAAACACTTCATGTTTAATTAAAATAGAGCCTAGAAACGGATCTTTCTTAGCTAACCTGGTTATCATTCTATCTTCTTGCGGAGTTGTTTTTCTCGATCTTTTTTTTCTGGGCACATTTAAAGTTGTGTTATTGCGCCTGAAATGTTGCACTGCATTGCATACCATAGTTTTTGAACAATTTAAATATCCTGCTATCCTTCGGTATGACCAACCACGCTCGACAAACTTCATGATAATTTTTCGTAGTGTTGCATCGCAACTTTTATTTTTGCCCATTGTTCTTCAAAATAACTCTCAAAACTTGAAATTACAAATCTAGATTGCCGCCAAAACTACCACAAAGAATAGGAGAAGAAAGAAAATAATAATTGAGATTCAGATTTTGAAACTAGAACGCAATATCTCAGTGTCCCTAATTAAATGGCCAGCCAGCATTCTTTGAACAAATAGCACTGTGATCATCTATCAGCTATACTGTAAAGAGGTTTAATGTTTAAGAAGTTGTTATTGTTTGTATAATTAGGCACATAAATGACTAATTATACTTACATGTAAAAGATGTGGAATATTGTTTAGACTCGTTGGAAAATAAAAAATAAATTCACAATTTGGATTAACTAGAGAGTGTCCCTAATTAGTTGACCACGACTGTATATATAATAAAATATATGTATAGTTTAAAACGAGGTGCGTTAAAATAAAATTTCCAAGCGGCTGGTATCCACGCTGATGCATTTCAACAATGTAAGTAGTAAAAAGTGGAAGTGTTAGCTTCAAATGACTGATATTGAATACAAACTCTTTTTGCTACCTAGTAAGCCTAATGATGTCTTTGCTTTAACGTAACACCACATTTCATTAACGTTTTGCACGAAGCCCGTAGCAATTATATTAATTTAATTAAATGAATGTTTGATTCGAAATATGTAGTTAGCTTAACAAAGCGACTGAGGATGTCAAACATTAGATGCGTTGTGAATGTTAATTCAACGTTTTGATTCAATAATTAGATTTTGGTTTGTTAATGAAGGTTAAATCAAGAGTACTAACTATCCACACATAATTTTACTCCATCAGTCATATTACTACATGTTATAATATGACATACACTTACTTGCTTGCATCCACAAAAGGGCAGGCAAGGTAGGAGGTGTACTAAACACTTACTTTATAGGATTCGAGCCTATTGCCGTCAACTGCGAAATTTTAAATGATTGAATGTGAAAATGAGTAATATATTAGAATTGGATATGTAAGCCATAAGTGAACATTTAATATGTAGGTATTACTCATTCGGATATTTTTATACTATAGGGGGACAGACGAACAATCGGGTCACCTCAAGAGTCGTAACTGCGCTGCCCGCCTTTGAGGGTGATGAAAGAAAGGGGTTTGCGGGGCGGGAACGAACGACCTATTCTCAGACCTACCAAATATGTACAAAAAATTTCATCAGAATCGGTTAAGCCGTTTCGGAGGAGTTTGACAACAAACACTGTGACACGAGAATTTTATATATTAGATTTTCTCTCTCTCGAACACGAAAACATAATATATACATTAGAAGTATATATGTACATGTATCAGTAAGGAGCTCCCTATGAGTTCTGATTGAAAGACAAAACAAGTATAATATCTATCTAGTACAATGCTGCTCGAAGGAGCAAAGTTAAATAGGTAAGTCTTACTGATTGTACAAGCGTGTAAGTGAACGTTATAAGAGAGATACAGAATTGTTTCAAAATCATTTAGAACTAATACTTATTTCCTTGTGAAAGTAATGACGATAGGGTTAAATATGTTTAGAGATGTCTTTGAGTTGTTTGTACTGGATATTATTCACATCTTGTTAAGTGCAGAAGGAAAATTTGAAAAAACACTAGAGATATGACAGTTGTTAAAAGTGACAGTTAAATTATTTGTACAAAAAAGTAAACAGTAATAACATACTTCGAATTTATCTATTTTTCTTTTAAAAAGACAATTCCCGCACTTATAATTATTCACGTGTCGCGGGGGACTTTACAAACATTCAAACAACGGTCACAAAGAACACCCAGACTCAGAACAACAATTTGAGGACTACGCAAAGTGTTGTCCCGTGCGGGGATCGAACCCAAAACACTCAGCAAGGTAACCACTTAAACTGCTATGCCATCCGTGCAGTCATTGTAGCGCTGTAGTCAAATTGCAGGGCTTCCTTTTTTTTTTCTAGCGTGTCTATCTCTCAAATCATTTATAACAGTTGTTTTAGACATCCCCTCTAAAGCGATAAAGTTTAGAACAAATAAATAATCAATTTGCTGATCAAATGAATAAACATGCAAATCGTAATTCCCAAATGTGCAAGCGTATGCATTTCGAGATAAACTTTGTATGTATAAACACGGTCTCGTTTGCATAGAGCCCAGGACCCATACAGGACCCTCTAAACTATTCATGTCACGCAATAGCTATATATTTTTAAATGGAATAACATGAAAAAACAAGTTATTTAATTCAATTCTTTAGAATTTTGATATCATTAAAAAAATCCCTTTCATCATTTTATTTTACACACTTTTAATATTTTTGACTGATATATGTAATTGATAAGCCACAAATATCATAACGTGACATAAGAGTTCATTAAATTGCTTCGTATTTAAGTCAAACGTGCAAAGAAACACTTGAAAGGTATGGTTTTTGGCTTATCTATTATTCAAACATCAAAACAGACGGTATAAAACCTCAATAAATAAATAAACCATCATTTTACTGAGCAAATAAGTCACATATTGGCTTGTCGCTTCGTTTATACAAAATACATATTTAATCTTATTTTTATCTACGAATGAAAAACTGACACATTTTCTTTTATAAAGACTTGAGGGTGGCGGTTTGTTAGACTTTCTGAATATTCATACGTGTGTTAAAATATCTTTTACGGCGTTTTATAATGAACAGTATTATAAGTAAATACATTATTTATACATTCAAAATATTCATATGTTTTCCTTTACTCAATTGGTATGCATGACTTCGCCTTTGATGTTTTACTCAGCTTATCATATTCTTAAAATACTGTTTTATTTTGACTAGTTATGACAGAATTTTATTTCAGATTTTAATTCCATATACGAATTGTATAATTGTATTTTCATACAGATTTGGTTATATTTACAAAATATGTTTTTCTTAAACTTTAGGCTTAGAAACACAAAGTTTTTCAAAAACAAATACATACAGTTAAATATTTAGTAATAATACGTTATCCAAAGAGTGTACCACAAAAGTGAACTAATATTTTGCTAATATCATATATAATCACCTAATAATTAGTATGCATTTTTGTATATTTCTGTATTTTTCAGTATATATTTAATTAAAGTTCAGTTTTAATCATTTATTTTATTTCAGTGCCTCTCTTTCCTACTAACATAATAAAGCTGAAGAATTTTATTGTTGTTTTACAATATAGGGGGACCGACCAACAGACGGGTCACCTGATGATAACTGACAACCTCCGTCCAAGGACACCCCCAACTCAGGAGCTTCAAGTGCGCTGCCTCCTTTGAGGGTTATGAGGGATGGGGGATGCGGGGAGGGGAAAGAGGGGAGAAGGATAAGGAGATGGGAAAGAACAGAGGGGGAATAAGGGGACGAGAAAGAGGAGTAGGGGAATTAAGCCCCCGTAAACCTCGGCCTAAGCATGGCTGTACCTTGATACAAATCTCTAAAAGAATCTATGGGATTCCAAATCGTTGAGTGTTAGATAGATTATAGAGAGGAATAAATTGAGTGGAATCGCTAGTAAGAAACATTACGTTATCGAAGTATCATTATAAATGATAAATGATAAATGATCTTTATTTTGTAAATAGGTTATAACAACACTTTGACACGTCAATATATTATTTTTTTCTGTTAGTTTATGCTAGATGAGGCCGGTGTTTCCTAGCTGACTACCCTGAGAAGAAACACCGAAACAAACTCAGAGGTCAAAGTCTGTTTTAAAGTCAAAAACATATGAGAACCATGCACGCTAACGTCTGAGATGAGCTTTTGAAGAAAGCACCACGCTCATTTGAGTGGACCCGTCCAAACAGTGCAAGCATTTGTCAGTTATCGTGTAGCTCAACTTAGAACTTTAAGGAGCTTAACGGACCGACGAACAGTACCAAAGCAAGGACATTTGGGTAGGCCGCAAAAGTACTCAAACAGTCAGACATCGTTATAAAACAAACTACAGGAGAAAAGAGAAAAAAATTAAAAGTAAATAAATAAATAACCTACATAGTCCTCACATTTACAATAATTAAATTTATAAATTAAAAAAAAAGAAACAAATATATAATATATTATACTTAACAAAGTATTCATGTCAAAAAGTACAAAGATTTAAACAATAAAAAAAAACAATATAATACTTAACAAAGTAAGTATTCATGTCAAAAAGTAAAATATAAAATGTCAATGTGTATAAAAAAAAAAAAATTATAAACGAAAAACAAAGGCTCATGTACATTAATGAAGCAGCTCATTCCCAAGCCTTTTTATCAAAATATCTACACTACATTTACTTACTATACGACAAATAATACATACCCTCATTACACTGACAAACATTATTAATACAGCTACTTGGACTCAATACGCTAATCCAATTATGGAAAATTCATTATCTAACATTGGGACGTGTTTCTCTGGCAATAGTGATCTGTCGAAAGAACCCTTGGAATCTTCTAAAGAGCCACTTGTAGGCGATTAGTGTTGGAGTACACTTAACCGCCTAGTGCGGGCTCAGACGGGTTAGTCTCGCCCTTTGTTCGTGCGTACCCCTCCGTTCCCAATGTATTATTGGTTCCTACGAACGCGTTATTACATTTGCTTTTAGATCACGATTATGAATAATACTATCGAACAAAAGAGTTTCGTTTCTTTGTGTATAAGAATTGACTTCATTTAATGTCGTTACTTGGTAATTAATACTTGTATTATGTATTTTTCTTTTGTACGTATTACAATTTTATTTCAATAAATGTAATAATGGGTTTTCCTAAGAATTGCTATTGCATTTTTAATATATTGTTACTCATTAAAAGGACAAGAGCGAAAGCAACTTTAATAACAACAAATATTAAAAATAACAAAATACGCCACACGAGATTGTGAACAAATGGAATATCAGTTCAGCGATCATTGCTCCAATAGTCATACCTGCTCATGGATTGATAGCCAGGAGTCTCAATCAAGACCTTAAGAGGCTCTCGTTAGATAGCTGGAACAAGGGACTGATACAGAAGACAGTTTTCCTCGACATGGCCCGCAATTTCAGGAGGTTCCTATCTTTGGAGTCCTAACCACTGGTGTCTTGGTCTCACTCACGTCTGTATCCCAGAAGGGGTAGATAGAGGATCATTAAACGAGGACATTCAATTTGACGTTTGAGCTTCGACCTCCCGGCTACATTCAATTCGAGTTACAGGTATGAAACCCCAGCATTATCGAGCTACTGCTTACACTGCCAATCTATCCGTATAGCCAATATCCCTTTTCTGCCATTGGCTTCTTTTCCTATTACCTTTACCACTTATATATTACGTTAGTTCGACCAAAAAGGGGGGTGGGTGTTTTAAGCACCTCTGACAACCTTCAGAAGCTACGGGTGTTAGCTTATGTATATGTCACCTTTAATTTCACATTTATTTTTAATTTATTTAAATAAACGATTTTACTCACGTGTGTATTTCGGAGATGCCTTGGACTATTCTATATTTATGTTAGACTGAAATGACTAAACAACATATTCTTTTTTTTTTAATGGTCAATTTTCGCATTTGAAATGATTCCTGTATCGTAGCTATCTTCACAAACATTCCAATAACGGATACTAATAGCACATAGACTAGGGATAACTATTTATGGATAACAAAAAATATTTTACTGTGCAGAACTCGAACCCTTAGTCGGTCAGTACCACTCCACCACAACCTTTTACACACCAAGATATCAATTTTAAAGCCATTATTCTATTTTGTCCTTTTTTCAGCTTTTTTAAATTGAAATTTTAAAATTTTACATATTATTAAAAAATAATTCAATAAATGAAGTATATCATGCACGCATGGCTTACTAACGAAGAATTTATCCGAGTGGGAAAATCTGTAGAGCATGCCTAGTTTAACAACTGAAGCTCAATAACAAACCTCCCTTAACAGGATAAATCAATTGTCAGAAATAAAACCGCATCAAGCCGCAAAAGTATGTGCCTTTATTGCACAATTGTAAGCCATTATGTCTCCCTAGACTCGTCATCTTTGCGTAGATGCTTTCAAGTAAAGGCACTCTCTCCGCATACTGTGTAAAATTACAAGCGAAGAAGTAATTCAAATGCAGCTCACGATTTGCAAGCATAATGGGGCAATTTCCTAGTCATTTCCTGTTGGCTGCAAGCAATCCAGCGTCTTGTGGCAGCGTCGACGTAGTATCGGCTTTTGATGGTTCAGATGTCGAATTTCGTCAATGTCAAACGTCATTATTAAATGCGATACGCCCATTGTGTTAGTTTAACTCGTTGTCCTCTTGAAAATATAATATCGTAAGGTGGATAAAAAACATGTAACGTCACAAATCATCCGATATTGGTCTTTAAATAACGGCAGTGAGAGTTAATTTATTTTCATTTCATTTCTTTGAGTGTAAAATAAATAGTCTTAAAAATTCTTAGTAACGTCTGGTAAATCATAATTAAATTTTGAAAAATAAATATAACGTAATAATGATAACAAGCTTCATTTTCCATCCTTTAATATTTTACAAAGGTTATTTGGAGTAGGTCTACGACGGTAGTGCACTGGGGTTCGAACACACTTCCCCGCTTATATATTATTGTCTGTATATACTTTGGCTCGAATAGAGAGAAGTAAATGTTATTCATTTTAAATAAACATGACTAAAGATGATTCATTTCTCAAGTTATGTTTTTCCCTTAGATCCTGGCTCACATATACATATGATGTACTTGTTCAAAAGGAACTTCTTGAACTCTTCGTTATTAGCAGACACTGTAGTACAAACAGCTGAATTTGTCGCTTATTGAAACTGGAGCTCTCTCGGGGGACGTTAGTTTTGGTGGGTCTCTGCTAAAGTTCGGAAGACGGCTTATCTCGATTGCTTTGCTTATTTTCCGTGATATGAAATATTTTTCTCCCACTAGTATGGAAGTCTTATCAAAACGTAAGTGAGCCGTATCGGTCTTGTTTACGTTTATAGGGACGGCTCACGTGTGTGGTGAATGTTGCCGAAATACACACGTGAGTAAAACCGTATGCATATCTTTAATAAATAATAATACCGCACCAAAGTTTTGAACCCAAAATAACGTTTAACAAAGTTTCACACATGTAACACGTCATACATTTATCAGTCTACGCATTTACAATAATATTATCTTAACAAGACTACTTACTCTGCTGCCTATAAAACTTTGAAATGAGGGAGGAGGATGGGAGGTACCTACTTTTTTTTTACTACCTTTGTTAAATAACACAAAAGATATTAAAACTAAGTTATATTGAACAACTTTGCACCTTACGATGTTCTGCACAAGCGGCTGCACTGAATTTTGAATATCTAATTGTGTACAGCTTTAGGTCACGTATACTTGAAACTTCTATAAGTTCTGTCTTTGACTATCTCTGATTTTAAACTGTAACATTATTTTGTATAACTTTGAGCCTGACTGTTAAGTAACTTCGTTAATAACAAACACACAACAGGTGCTGTTGTTGCATCTGTTGTGAGATGGTGATGCCAACAACTTTTGACAACTATATTAGTTTTATCTTTATCTCAAGAAGTACTGACTGACCTACTAGAATACTCCGTCCGTTATATCCCAGGTATAACAAAAGTTCTTGAGAAAATAACTAAATATCATAAGCTTTTTTTTTGTATATTAGTCATGTACAAAAATATAGACAATAAGGATAGCACACACACAATTTTTTTTAACGTGTGAAAACCCCTTTGGGCCTTCATCCTACCGGGGTTTTCGGTGGAATCGGACCGACTAAAACATCACGGTGTGTCATACTTCGCTTAAAATATGAGGAATCCGAGAACAGTTTTAGTAAGACGTCTGGACCCCTCCTAGCGCCTGTTGCCTGCAAGAGCAAAGGCACCACCTTTGGGTAAATCTTAATTAGGCAACACATACAAATACATATATGTACATCAGCCTATCGCCGCCATTGACATTCTCTTCCTCTTATTTCATATTTGAGACCCTTAAAAATAATCCAAATAACTTGACACTGATAATAGTTAAACTAAGAGTATTCTGTTATTAATAAAATAGTAACATTCTCTTAAATAAGGAAGCGATTTCAAGAATTATTATTCTCATTTCGCAATAGAGAACTTTTAACAAGAAAACTTTTCAATGTTCTTCGGCAACAATGTTCGGGAAAAGTTACTGTCGGTAGCACGGAATAAATTTTGATCACTCTATTAAATCGATCAGAAGACATCGCTTAAAAGCTATTTCACCTGTTATCTAATTTGCTTCACGAGTATAATGATTAAGTTGTCTAAAATATCTTCTAATTTCTGTAGGCCTTCTTTTGTTTAACTTGTTTAGAAGTTAGAAAGCCTTTGACATACAAATATCCTATTTAAAAAGACTTTGGTGATGGCGATGTCATTATACCGGAGTATTATACCGTACATTAAATTAAATGAAGTTATATCATATAAATTAAACAACACAAACTTGAGCGTTTATAACAACATAGAATAAGTAGGATAAGTATGATCTTATTAGTATGATAATAAATTAAGATAAAATAAGGTTGGAGAATTTATTGTCTGTGTGGCCCATTCCACATCTTCCCGTGGATGAAGTAAGAGACGACTAAGGATTGAACTGTTTATTAGATGATATATATTATGTATATAAATCCAGCTTTTAAAACTTTTAGTAAAGGTCGTCTGAACTTAATTTTGAACCTAATGTTTATAACCGCTTACTTCGAACTTGTGCTTGATCAGAATGCTCAAAACTAAAGGAATATTGACAAAGCTAAACTTGTCTATTGTTAAATACTGTATTAAACCTATTACTTTTTATAACCTGACTGACCTGGCTGAGCCAGAGGTCAAATAGTTGCCGGAAGTCTGGGTTTCTTGTATGAGTCCCGTTTTTAGTATGTTCGTACTGGAATAAGTTTTGATCTTGGTCCTTCTTTCTTAGTTTTGGTCTCGGAGTAGTCTTTTTTATTAGAACGAAAAAAAAAAAAAGAAAACATGCTGAAAGATTCGTTTAGGTTTTTTTAGTAGATGAATTGTAGAAAAGAAAACGTATGAATCTCAAGTAAGACTATTCCTCTCGAATACCACTGTTGAAAAATATATTCTCATACACTGGCTTATACAACTTTCTCGAGGTTTAAGAAAAGTTCTGCTGTTTATTTTTAAGCTGGCGTGTATAAAATAAAATATGGCTGGTGAGTACAGCGTATAACACAGATACATTAATGTCTTTCTTTTGTAATTATTTGTTTTAGAGAAAATCAAGAGACGATGAAGAAAAGACAACACGCTATTATACATATTTATTAGTTTTCTTCTCTCTGATAAAAAAATGTACAGGATAATTTGAATGTTTAATTTATGAGTTATAATGGAACATTCATACGCTCACGTCTGTATCCCTTGAGAAGTAGCCAGAGGTATATAAAACACCCACAATATATACGTAACAGGTGCAAGCTGTCAACCGGGCACTGTATAATTTACTTTATAAAGTAGACAACCGACTTCAATGCATCTATCATAAAATGTAAGACTTATACGGGTTTCTCATGGGTGCCATTGTGAGAACCTTACCAAACTCTCATCTAACTACCTTTGAAGTACATCCTTTCCAATAAAAAAGATTCCAACAAGAATGATAGAAATCGGTTGGCGTGATATTGAGTTATTCGTCCTTTTGTCGCGCACATGCTTAATGCAAATTTAAGACTTACATGGTTTTCTCATGGATGCCAGAGCTGGACCACACGGGAAGCACCCGCATTCAAATAAAAAAAGTCATCAGAATCGGTTCACCCAGTCGATAGTTATGAGGTAAAAAACATAAGAAAAAAACAGTCGAATTGAGAACCTCCTTTTTGAAGTCGGTTTATAAATGTTCATATAGCTATACTGCCCGATAGATAACGATCCCTTAGTCACCCCTTACGACAACCACGGGAAGCGATGGGGTGTTTACTCTTGAATTTTATATGCCTTAGGTGCCTTCTATATTATTACTATCGGTTATTTTTTGTTTATGGCGTTTTAAATATACGGGTATAGTTAATTACTTTGAAGACATAAAATAAACATAACAAGCCTGCACTTTATTCTTTCAAAAAAAGGTTATTTAATTTTTTTTTTCTTCGTTTTTGTCGGTTAATGATATTTTAGATAAAGAAATAACTACTTGAATGTAATAAAAGGTGGGTGATTCTATTTTTTTTCATCTTGATTCTGTTAGGTATGTTCTTTATAGTAGTTTTCACATAATTTAACGAAGATTCCACTATACCTTGTCATCTTTATGTACAGCGAACCAAGAAGTACTACACTAAGACCTAGAAAGATTGGCTAAAAATAAACTTTCGAAAGTGCATATAGAAACCTAACAAGAGTATTTAATCTGCGAGATATTAGCATTCAACTTACTAATTAAACAAAGCAAAGTGTCTATCAAACAAATGAATTCAAAAAATTAGGAACTTTGAGAACTCAATCAACATCCGAGTCCTCTGAAAAAGATCGAAAATTGGTGAGTAATCCTTTTCTTTGCAGCAATTTATTTCCATGAATGGATCGACCAACTTTTTTAAATCAACTATCGTTGATTCTAAATTAAGGCCAGTTCGCGCCTCCGAGTCTGTCGTGACGTTCAATTAACCTTTTAAATCTCATCTTATATTCACTGCCGAATCTCTCCATCTATAGAAACCAATTACGTTTTTGGTCATTTTATAGAAATACTACACTATTATTTTAGAAATAAACAAGCAACTTAGCACTTGTTCGAATTCATAGAGTATAATATCAGGTATTCGATCATTAAGTCGCAGGTTTTCGTATCTCTTCCTAATGACTTCTCGTCCCGATAATAAGCAATTTATATGACCCATTACAGGATCAGCCAGTCGTTAAGATAAACTAAAGGTAATTCCTGCTCTAATTTAAGTAGCTATTCGACTAATAAGAGAATAACAAGAGCTAACACCTAAAAATATATTTATACTTCATAGCTTTTTTTTTCATCGTGTATCAAGTACAGGGCTCACATCCATCAGCAAGACTTTGTAATACTCCTGTCACATATAACATACCAAACATCGCCCTGTCTGCCTTCAGACCTCGTGAAGACAACCGGAAAATTAAAAAATAAACACTGACTTCCTACACCGCTATTCTATCGAAATGGTTTATAGGATAAACCAAACAAACTCGGATGGGTCCGTACATTTGGGAAAATATGTGCTTAGATAATTACGCCATAAAGAACGAATAAAGAGGTCTTTATTCAATTAAGAGAGACGAAGCACCGCAAGCGTACCCAGTATATACTCCAGAGGCTTAAGAGACAAATTTCCCTGGAAACAAATACGATTCAAATTCAGACAAATAGTCCCGGCGTGGAAGAAGCCGTTTACTAGAAAATTTTTCCATTAGTCTTAGCCTAAATCAAATTTGTTTCTTTTTTTTCTTATTTTTGCTAGCCTCTATTATGAAATAAATCCAAATAAAATATTCAATGCTGTTTATTTAGAATGTCAAATCACTTGTTTAGAAGAATGATTAGGTACAGTAACCGTTGTTTTTTATTTGTATCTATAAATTCTTTACCCATATGGGATACGGAAATACAAATGTAAACATGAATAAGAAACAAAATTATTTCCATTCAACTAGTTTACTAGCAAAATAGCTCTTGGACGAAATAGCAACGATTCTTCTCTTTTATTGGAGAAAGAGACTCACGTGTTGGACCTCCCTAATTTCATTCTAAATTCAATGAGTTGGACTCTAAGGACGCAATGGAGATACCAAAGGTAAAAAAGAAAGATATTTTGAGACACTAGGCGTGTTAAACGTTAAACTAACATAAGTTAGTAGTATTATGGGGGGCACATACGTAAGGGGGACTAACTTATGATTGCGATGTGGGCCATAAATACGCTTCTGTCTACCCCTACGGGGGTAAAGGCGTGAGTATTTATAACCTTATACGTAGTTTAATTGGCTCTGCTTGCGAAATACCGCTTATTATCTTTCACATTTTCGTTGTGTTATTGTGTCACATACTGTTCTTATCATTTCCTACACTGATCAGTAAAATAACTAAAAAATTTCGCCGCTCTTATTACAGAGTTTTTCAAATCAGAAAAACATTGTTAAGAGGAAAAGGTTTTTATTTAACCAAAAACCTAAATACATTCTCAGTCAGTAAGTTTTGGTATGAAAGGAAAATAATAATATACAACTACTCATAAATTACCGTCTCACTAAAGTTTAACGGAGGTACAAAGTACATCAAAGTCTTTATCGTTTTTAGATTTATTAGAATTTTAAGAGACTGAAGGCACTTATGTTCTTTGTGAGCTTTAATTAAAGAGGACTAATTAAGTTTTTGTTCTACGACAGTTTCACAGAATTTCAATAACATTTAATTTTTCGTGCAGTCATTTGTCCTGTTGGGTTAATTTAAAAAAAAAACACTGTAGTTGGTAACACAATCTTATTAAGATAAATAATAATTAACGCTTACATAAAATGTACTTAAAAAAACACATTTTATTTACAGATACATGAACTAAGACGCAGCATAATAGTTAAGTTTGGTAAATATAATTAAACATTCTAATGCGACTCAAGGTACCGAACAACTATACCTAATTATTCTCATAAAAATATAATTATCAGTATTATCTGATTTATGTTATTTCTTAGAAGGCAGAATTTTTAGTTTAAAATAAACCTTTTTAAATATGTATACATATTATTTCAAAGGTTTGCTGACACGCGTTGACGAGGTTTCGTTTCAAAATCAGGAAATCAGGTAAACGGGACGAATCACCGAACAAAATATATAAATTATTGTATATTTTTAACTTCAGAGCCCCATTCTTTCATTGTTTCTGTCCATGGGGCGAAAGGGTAGTGGCACAAAACACTGAATTAGTCTTCAAGAGCTCCTTTAACTTCAGTATAATGAAGCAGAAAATGATCCGCTTGTTGAAATTTATATTATGTTAAAATTGGTATTGACTAAGACGTAGCTTCACGAGTACTTTGTATACATTTTTAAACAGAAAGGTATTGCAATAAATGTGTAAAATTCGGGATTTTTTTGTTCAACGCAAATAAAAATTGTTTGGCGCTAGCTGACCTTTAAATGCAGAAATAAAAAAAAATGCTTCACTTTGTACTACTATGTATTCTCCATGTTGAATGCTACTAGAATTTGAAAATTGCGGTTGCAATAATATTATTAACAACCTACCTGCTAAGTATTTTTAAATTTGTATACTTTTATTTAATGTTCTTTTTATATTTAAAATGAATCTTGAATCCATCATCAATATATTTTTAGTACACGAGAAATTAAGGGAATAATTGATTTCAATAGTGCTGAATTAAAAAAATATTGCAGTAGGTACAACAGTGTTTAACATTAGGCTTGCTTTCACCTCAACTAAGCGATATCTTTAATGTATAATGGATTTAAATTAGTGTGAGATCAATATTCTTAAAAACATTCATATTTTAAAACTTATAACGTATAAGTCTATTAGGATCTCATCACAATTGATCCTATTGCACAAGGCCGAGAATAATTGAAAACCGTGTCCTAGCAATATGTGTAGGTTTGAATCGTGGTAGATAAATATAAACTTTGCATCATCTCGGGTTGAACACCATTTCATGATAATGGTATTTTACGAAGTGCCATGGTTTAAAATAAAATACTTCTACAAAACGAACATAATTATTTGAAGCAAGAATATACATATAATCAAATCGATTTGTAATAACCGTAGCATAAAGTCAAAATATGTTCAATTATATTTTTAACTAGGATATCATTCACCATTTCTTTTAAATAAAAGAGAAATTGAAACTATAAGCAGACTTACTTTTTTTATGCGATAGGGTCCCAACGATAAGACGGGTCATCTGATGGTAAGTGACTACGGCCGCCCCTTGACACCCGCAACTCAAGAGTCACTTGATAAAATACCTCTAAATATTTCATATATATTTAATTAAAATAGTTTAAAGGGCACTGGGCAGTTCTCCGAGAGAACTGTCTTCAAGTTGTCTGTTTACTATTTTCACACTACTGACTAATATTTATACGGCTCCTGTACATATAAGTAAATGTACATGCAAGTATGTGTAAAAGTTCTTAAACAGATTTAGATATATGTACATCATCCTGAGTAAAACTGGCTTTTTCTTTTTATTTAAACAGTGTATTGCCTCTACAAACCGTAATTAGTTTTGAATGGCAGTTGCGTTGTTTAACTTTTGAACCAGTAAGTAACATGTTTTCTATAACTTTAAAATTGTCTGTTTTCAAAATATTTTTTTGTTAATGTGATATTTTCTGCTTTTAATTTTATTTTTACTATTATTATATTTTTCTTTCTTCTTTTCTTTTTTTAGAGGCAATTGTCGTAAAAAAAAATGAAGAGCTTCCGATGAGTTGGAAGAGTCTTCGTACACTCACCAAATTTTATCCTATAAAAAACTGACAATCCGGCGAATTTACGACGATGATCGAGAGTGTATAACTTCCTGTAGGTGAGCATGTCATCGTTTATAAGTCTACTGAGTCCAGAGCTTCAAGGTGGTACTTCACTGAGCCATCCAAAAATTGGCCGCAGTACTCCCTCCATACAAGATAAGGCTGAAGTATCACCGGACCTTTGAATTTACTCCCAATTTCCATGAAGCCGTCTGTGCCATGTACTTGATTTATTGGCCGAAATAGCACTTGGACGTATCAAAGATGCCAAGAAGCCCTAGTTAGAAGTAGTAGTTGGAAGCTAAAAAGTCATTCTGTAGAGGAGACACAGGAGGCTGTGTTTTGGTAAGGTTAAAATCTAAAAGATTGGCGTCACCCCAATGGGACACTCCATGTAATATCGAATTAACTCGTACAATCATGGACTCTCTGAAGACTGGGTCTCTTGTGAACTTGCCTATGCGTTGTTGGACTTTTGTTTTCAGTGGTAGAGCCATGCATAGGCACGAATGCGATACCACAGCCTCACAGAAAACCGGTTGTGAAGTAACGCTTGCGTTGCATTTCCCCGAATTGAGTGAGGTTTCCGGAGGCCCAATTACCCCTCCCCCTTTTCTCTCCCCTCATCTCCTTTCTCCTTTTTCCATTTCCTCATCCCTCCTCTCTTCTTTCCGCTCCCAGCATCCCCCATCCCTCATCACCCTCAAAGGCGGGCAGCGCACTTGGGACTCTTGAGTTGCAAGTGTCCATGGACGGCGGTGTCACTTACCATCAGGTGACCCGTCTGTTCGTCTGTCCCCCTATAGTATATATAAAAAAAAATATAACTCTCCACAACGGTGCTGCCATCGGCATAGCCAATAATGGTAGGTCTCAAAAGTGAGGACACTGCACAACACACACTTGTGGAGTGCACAGCGTGGGCGCACCAGCGCCAAAACCTCTGACGGCTTTAGGTGTGGGAAGCCTCTCCCTGGAGACCATGGTTCTGTCCATGGTCCGAAGCGAGAGCGAGTGGGATTCCGCCGCCTCATTCTTCGAGGAAGTCATGTTGGCTAAAGAGACAAGAAGACAAATACTCACCCGTCCCGCAGAAGACGCATCAGGCGCCGGAGAGCACACAACGATCTCCGGCCTCCATGAGCGCTGGCCTGGGGGTAATAGGTAGGGCTGCCCGTACCCTAGCAGAAGCAGGCCTGAGACGGTGGCGTGACGTGTTCCACGCACGCCTCTCAAACTGGAGGGGGGGTTAGGCCCCACATATTCCCATGGTATGGCGGCCCTGGAAAAGAGGCGGCCAAGGTCTGCAGGGGTTCCTGGAAGCATCCCTTCTTGGTTATACCCAGGTCCCTTGCAATAGACCCACTTGTGACGGAACATCGTGTGGTTTTAGTCGGTTCCAGTCCGACATACCACTTTACCGTCAGCTCCGGTGAGTGAAGACCCGTGGGGGTTTCCATACGTAAAAAAAAAAGTCTCAAAAGTGAACCCAAATTATGTTTTTAAAAATGTGGGCGTAGGTATGTATGAAAATACATACATACGTTATGTATACATTTTCTCAAGTTTCATATTTTCAACATGGTACTTACTCTTATCTCAAATGGATTTTTTCTATTAGTTATTTTCTCTCGTTACACTAAAGACAGAGAACACTGATTTTAAGTATCTTTGGTGACAAAGGAATACCGTAAGCTCTACGAATATCATTGCAACCGTACTCAGGCAGCGATCGATCATTTTCAATCAACTTATGTCAATATAAATTATGGAGGGACGGATTTCATATAGTCGTTGTTGATAGTAGTTGTGTGATAGTGAATTAAAATCACATTATTAGTGGGTCAATTAAAAAAACTTTCACTGAATGCCTAACAAAGAAGAATTAATAAAAAAATGTTATTAACTTAGTACGTGGATCGTAACTTAGGGCATAGAATATTTAAAAAAATGAATTGAACTGTAAGCATGTAATGATAGGGAAATAAAAAATATAATAAGACATAATGATACAAAAACTAATTTCTGTTACAGTTTATCATAGAAAAAGTAAATGTAGTGTTTATTTTACTATGCTTTTGTACGTTGATGTTTAAATATATTAAATAAATAGTTTAAATATTTAAATATTTAAACTATTTATTTAATAAATTAAAATATTAAATTTATTTATTTATTTACATAGGCTAACCCACAGCTTCTGTACATTACAAGTAATTTTGGCTCCAGATATATACAATCGCTGAATACGGGTTAATATACACTCATGAAATAAACAACATGTTACAAAAAACAAACGAAAGGATAACAACATATGTTTTATGTTGGAGGTTTAAAAATAAGTTAAATTTACTAAAAAAAAAAATGATTCCAATTTATGTTTGTATATTATATATATTATATGTGTGTTTGAAAACATTGTCGTCAAAATGATAACCTTCCTTTGTGCAGGTAAAAATCTATTGCTTATTATTTATAAGAGAGTGATAATATACTTTTCTCAAAATCGGTAACATTCAACCTTTACCAAGATCTTCATTACATAAATGATTGATAATTGAATTTCATAATTGTCAAAGTTTGCTTATAAATTCAATAAGCATACTTCTCCCACCCTTAGTAAAGTTACTCAATAATCCAACCAAGGTTTCTCGCAAATCATTCACTAGTTTTACACAATAAATTGCTACAATTGTATACGAGTTTCCGTACAATCGAAGCGTGAAAGGAACCGAGTTGAGTCACCATCAGTCAAACGTCAAGATGTGTCGTGACTACATACCATTTTCCGAGTGCCTGGGTTTCGGGCCCAACAAATAGATCACCCTGATTCTTGGGCGAGCGGGATGAAAGAGGAATCGATTTTCTATGTGACTACAAAATATTGATGGACACACAAATTGTCGAATGTTACTGAATAAATGAAATATGATTTAATAGAAGGTGCTCTCTAATAATCATGGTATATATTAATATATAAATTTGTGAGTGCGTGTGTGTGGGAGTGCGTGTTAGTGTGTGTATGTATGTGTGTGTGTGTAATTGCGTGTGTGCAAGTGTGTGTATATTTGTGAGATCGATATTTCTTCATTTTCAAATAACTCATAAGACCGTGACTAAAACGTGAATTGAACTGATCTATGAAATATAGCTTTATTTCTTTTGACGAGAAGCGTTTCTAACGGTCCCAGAATTTTTGGTATAGTTTTGGCACTTTCTGCATACACTTCTACAGTCAGACGGTAGGCTGACTCATCTAATTGATTTTACAACCATTGGTTTGTGTTTACCTTCTTTACCGTAACTTCGTATGTTCCTGATGGTTCCTAACTTATTGTATACTCTCTTTGCTGATATCCTAAAGCCAGCTAGTAGTCAAGTAGAATCTTACACAATTATAGATGCTCACGTCTTATTCCCATCCAGGGTGGGCTGAGACGGTAGAATGCCATTTGCCACAACTCTGAAACACAACTTTCACCTCTACAAAATTCACTAATCCTTTCATACACGCTCGTTGGTTAGGGGTGCTTTTAATTTAGACCTTCTATAGTATGGTGCCAATCATGTTCAGTATATGTCTTTCTGGCCTACCCGCACAAACTCACCCACTCACAGATGCCTTATACATCGTCAGTCTTCACTCACCCTTTCATGCCCAAACTAACTCAGCATTCCGTTCTCTATTTGAGTCACTACATCCTCTTTCAATCCACACCGTATTCTGACCACATCATTCCTCACTCTGTCAATCAATCTAACATTACTCATACTTCTCAGTGAACGCATGTCCATTGCATTAATTTTACTCTCAAGTTTCTTCTGTCCTACCCAACTCTTGTTGCCGGCAAATATACCGAGACTATAATTTTGTTGATGTTTCAGAAACAAACTCCGAAAGAAGTGGTAATTCTATAAAAGTGTACGAGAATAAGCAAGTTACTTTCAAATGAGATTAATCCCCGTTCATGACACACATATCTTTAGATGGCGGGGTCTACTCCTATTTACGCCGCCAGATATCCGTGTAACCTTGAATGTTTTTATGTTATATAGGACAAACCAGCAGACAGATCAGTATAGTTTGTGACTATCATCAATTGTTTATTATAATTAAGTAATAATGGTGTTATGGGCACGTAGAAAGAATGATTGCAGAACGAATGACCAATCAAATATATAAGGCAAACGTTAAAGGGAATGAAGAGGTCTTCCTCGCAAGACATGCACCAATCAAATTGGTGATGTTCTCAAAAAAAAGTCTCATTTCAGACGTACCCGAAACCGACGTGTTTGTATGAAAGATTTATTGACAGTAGCTCGTCATGTATGTAAGGATAGAAGTAAGTGACTGTTTATTGTTTTTGCATACTCCGATGGGAAAAAGCCGTGAGATTATGTATGCATTTATGTATAAATAATTACTTATTTTTTATTACCTTTATTAACAGAATTATTTAATTATATAGTCTACTCTTTATTATTATGGCAATTACACGTATACGCAACAAACACGCACTTGCAACTCTTAAGCGGCAGGTGTTCATGAGCATCGGTAGCCATTACGTAACCCCTCTGCTCGTTTGCCTAAATATAATCGTAAAAAAACTAAAAACAATAAAAGGGGGTAGCAGGATAACAATGTTCCAGCGGCCCCCACCGGATTTGCTACAACCGACCCGAAAATCTTAAAGATGGTCGAAAAAAAGTTTTCGAGATTTTTTCCGACCCCATAGACCTAAATGAAAACCCCATAACCGCGAAATATGTGTTTTTTTACATTTTAATTTTTTTTGAGTATTCATATTAAGTAGAAAAACAAATATTAACGATAGTACATTTTTATGTACATTTAAAATAAAAATAGTGCTTTTCAAAATAAAACAAAGATTTGTCAAAACAAACCCAATAATAAATTCATTGATTTACATTGCGAACAAAGTTGCAGGTTTAAGTTATTGAGCAATAGTAAACCAACGACAACACATCATTTCATTATCATTTGAATATACTATCGAGTTTCAATAATAATAATCGCTCTTTATATCTCGTTGAATCACAAAGAGAATGGGTGTCTCCACGGTACGCGTCATCGGACAGCTCCCAAGGATTATCTGAGAGCAATACGCCGTTCGTTTGGACAAGACATCGTTATCGGCCTTGCGCACCCACGTATTTACACTACACGCTTATTATTTTGAAGCCCCAGAAATGACCGAGATTGTTTTTACGTTATTTGTATGATAGTAAACAATAAACAATAGATTTCATTTAATCGGAGCATTCAACCGTTATACATATATATATGTATACGGTTGAATGCTACATACTTATACATACATATATATATATATATGTATGTATACCATGCCATGTTGTTCTCGGTTGAGTGGAAGAGGGCCACCCCATCCCTTTCTGAGGGTATCATAAAAGGCCACTAAGGGATTGGACTGTTATCTTTCAAACAGTATATATAAAGTCATACAGTCGTAATAGAGACAAAATTATGGTTGGCAAAAGTATGCGTTTATACGCCTCTGCGTACCGTAAACGCCCTGTACTCCAAATGAAATAAAAACGACATAGTCAATAGTTTGGTTATTTTAACCAAATTGTTGACCCAGAGTTAATAGATAAGGTTCATAAATTATATCTGATCACTGTAAGAATGTGAGACCCTTCTGATCAATGACCCAATTCATCGACTTCCCTGTTTTAACAAAGTTTAATCGTATCAGAAACATATCAAATGCGAGTTGTCTAATCGATTTTTAGGCAGGTGCACGTTAAAAAATTGACTTTGAGAGTATAATTAGGTGACTGATGGTGTGGGTGCGAGTTGTGAGCATATACGTTAAGCGGGTAACAGATGCATGAGTAAAAACTAAAATATGCGTTCGTCAGCAAAGAAGCGTCAAACGAACAAGTCGTCAGCTCCTCGATATTCGACATCCCGTAAAGGTACAAAGAAGAGCCTAGTAAGCACGCGTACCTAAAGACCTACCTAAAATCCCGAATTTAAAGATCTTACCTACGTATTTTATACTCTATACTTTTGCGCAGCACCGCCTAACATATGTCAACGTTACACGAAGTGAGGAAGATGAAAAAAAAAAAAAAAGGAGATGATGAGAAGAGAGAGAGACACATACGGTATATAATAAACAGAGAAAATTAGATAGTGATAGTAATTGTAACGTAATGTATGGTCATGAGAGCTAGACTGCACATTATTTAAATAGCTTTAATGAGTAGTTCTTAGGTGAGTACATAAGGTCTACAATCTATTTATAATACAGTACAAAGGAAATTCATCAAGTTTTGTATTCACATAACACGTTGAGTTGTAGATACATGAAAATTTTAACGAACCCGTAATAATGTTTGATGAACGGTAATTCTTTTCATCACATTGTATTCGGTCTCTTTTGTAGTTCCTTCAACAGAAAATTACTGTTGACAAAAGATATGTAACACTGATATTATTGTATTATGAATTGGGATAGACGAATGGGGTTTGAATGTCGTACTTTAACGTAATACACACTACATATTTCAGTCTACTTTAGTTAATTTAGTAAAGTTACCTATAAATAATAATATAAGTTTAAATGACCTATTTAAGAAAATATCCGAATCAAGGTTGTCTGTAAAAAATCATCAGTGGTAGAGTCATGCTTAGGCACGAATGGGCCGGCTCAACCCGTGCGATACCACGGCCTCACAGAAAACCGCTTGTTAGGTAATGCTTGCATCCGGTTCCCAACTTCCCTCTCCTCCTTCCCATCTCCTCATCTCCCCTCTCTTCTTTCCCCTCCTCGCATCCCCCCCTCACTCATGATCCCCAAAGGAGGGTAGCGAACTTACGACTCTTGAGTTGCAAGTGTCCGTAGGCGGCGGTTGTCACTTACCATCAGGTGACCTGTTCGTCACTCGTCGACGTCGACACGTCGACCCTCTGTTCGTCTGTCACAATCACAAAAATCACCATGTGTGAAAAGACAGCCGATTGCTATACCTTAATGTTCGGAAAACACTGAATTGTATTTCATTTAAAGGTATACAATAAATACATACTATAGCGTTACGGAAGGGGTCGACAGAGGCGTCATTTACACCCACATTTGCCAATTAGAATTTAGTCCCATTTACGTAATAGGGTTTAAGTCTATTGCTTATACAGACGGATTGGGGAGTTTAAGCAATAGCTCAAAAACAAGTCAAGGTCGCATGCCCTAACTTGAACAGGCTGGTGCCACGAAGTTCGATTGTACAATAAAGTAAATAAGTAAATAAACATGTGTATATACATTTTCTTAACATTAATGCGTTATAAAATAATAACTAAAACTTCATGTAACATTAAACACGGAAGTTAAACTATTGACGTTGACACTTTTTGATACGTGAACACTTTACATACATTACACGTAGACACATACACTCACCTACACTTACCAAACACACCGTCCACACAATAGGTTCATTTATAATAATAGTAAAAAAAATAAAACTACTAACCTCAGTTATATTGTACAAGATGTGGATGTGGGCGTTAATGGCTACGACACAGTTTATACTACTGTAGCCATTATCGTTTAATTATTGCGAAACGTAACAAGGTTTTTAATAAAGTATTATTATTATTTCATGTTCGTTATAGTCATTGATTTATTTCACTTATTCTTATTTGATGTTTTTTTTTGATGACGTTGTCTCAAAATGTTCTTCCCTTATGTCCCTTCCCACTTACCTCACATAGCGAAATCCATTAAGCCGACTAGGCCCTAGGGCCATATAAATATGCTTAAATACATATGTTTGAAAAACATAACTCTCCCTTTTTCCTTAAATCTTCAATTGCTATATTTAAATAAGAAGCCTTACTCCAGAGCTAAATTTAATGAGCAAACTTGTATTATAACGTTTTATTTTCTAGAGAATAATAAGTCTTCAGTCTTTATGACGGGGGTGCTCGAATTCTGAAGAAAGAATAACGTTTATTCAACAGCAGGGGGGAACATTAAAACTCTTGAAAGTATTTTCCAGTGACCCATGTTATTCTCAAAATTGAAAATGTATTCCAAATAAAAAAATAACATAGTTGGCAACAATCCACATAAATATTTTCAATACATACTTTAATGAATACGTTATTAAGATACAATAATAAAAAGACTCTTTTAAAACCGCATAACCATATTAATCGTAAAACGTACAATTTTTGCTTATTGCAACACACTCCTGCATTCCCGAAGGTGTATTCAGAGGCGTATAACCGGCAAAATTTTGCCCAAATATAATTTAGTTCCATTTAAGTAATACTTCATCGTTATTGTCGTTATTCGACATCGTTATTCTTCATTGTCGCACTTCATCGTCGGTAAGTAGACTTCATCTGCACTTTTGGGAATCAGAAGGGAAAATTGAAAGGGAAGGAAAGTTCTTATACAGTTGGATCAACAAGTCAGGGCTGCTTACCTATAATTCAAACTGGCTGGTGCCGATAAGTGCGAGCTCTCTAACTGTGCAACGTAATTTATAGTATTATTCCCCAACTTCAAACCATGCTCTCCGGCGCCTGGTGCGTCTTCTGCGGGACGGGACAGAACTTGTCCAATCCCGCTTCTGTTTAACCGCTTCTTTAGCGTACATCACTACCTCGCAGTACGAGGCGGCGGAAACCCAATCACTCTCGCTTTGTACCTTTGGCCTTGACCATGATCTCCAGCGAGAGGCAACCCACACCGATAGCTGCCACGAGATCGGCACGTTGCTGGCCATGGAGCGTATAACAGCCAGTAGTGACAGATCCTCTCCGATGACTGCAGTGAGGGTCCGACGCTGCGACGCCCAAGAAGGGCAAACCGCAAGCGTGTGCTGAGCCGAGTCCTCACTACAGTCGCAGTGGTGACAGACGGGGCTCATTTCCCTCCTAGCGACCGAGTGCAGGTACTTCCCGAAGCAGCCGTGCCCGGAAAGAACCTGCGTCAGTCGGAAGGAAAGAGTCCCGTGCTGCCGCCCAGCCCAGTCCGGTGAGCACCTGCGTCAACCGGTAGGAGAGAGGTCCTATGGCGGAATACCGGCTAGGAGACTCACCGCTTCAAAGGATATCGTGCGGTAGTCATACTATACCATCTACATACCCATATGAATGTCTCTAGCTAAAATAAGAGACGCCTGACTTTATTAGTTTCTTTTTCGTTTATGATAGAAACATTTTTAAAGAATACGATATCGTATGCTCTATAACATTCATACATACGTTCAAGCTTACATCAGTTCAGTTCATTCATAAATATAATATCAATGCAGCGGCAGGCAGAGGTCTATTAAACACCTCATTTTGGCAACTAGAAGTTTGTCCCACTAACGTAATAGGGGCAAAAAGGGTGTCCACAAGAGCAATTTAGTAGTTAAAGATGTGAAAATTGTGTGTTGAAGTGAAAGGTGAGAACACGGGAAGGCAAAGAGTGGAAAATTATGAATATGTTAGGAAGTGTTAGATAATATTTCCTCCGTCCTAGTCCTCTACATATGTATGAATATAAATATACTGAAATAAAATAATTTATTAAGGAGGGAGAAAATAGACTTAGGTCAACTACAAATACAATTATAAATGATCCATTAATGAAAGTCATTACCATTTTAAAAGTTTCATGTATGTTACAATAAAAATTGAACTACATTTAGGTATTTCAAATAACTATAAAAACAACCTAATTCGACCCTTGTAAGTTTATAGTGAATAATCTCACTATAAACGCTGTCTGAATAATATTTTTTTATTCATTTTATATTGAAATATATGTAATTAAACGAATACGAACTGCTGCATATGTCGCGTTACCCTTACCTCATTATGTTCAAAAAGTAAATATATGAGATATACTAAAAATAAGATTTTATGAAAAAAATAATGCAACATGATACGATTTACATATGCATGCAAATTGTTAGCTTAAGCGAAAACCGGGAAGAGTCGAATGAAACTCGCAAGATTCGATTAAAGAAAGACAGATAGACAACGGGACGGGTTAAACTAAATTAAAGCTTTTTTAATAAGGAACTTAAGCTTAAACTTACTCGTATATAATAATATTATATAAAGTCTAAAAATAAATTAATACAGATTGCGTGAACCGACTTTTCGAAGCAATGATTTCTAGGTGGCATTATAACTTACTTATACGAACATATCTGTTGGCATTAACCTTTAAGCATTTATTCAATTATATTCAGAAAACAAAAGATTTTTTTCCACTTTCAGCAAAACATTTTTCTTATAGGTATACATTCTCATTACAAGAAAGACGCCTACGAGTTTATTTCACAACTTCATTTTCTGGATCCTCTTGATTCCGATCAATGCGGACAAAGCTGTGGCCAGGACCAGGTTATTCTATAGAAGCAATTGTACTGTCACATCCAAAGCACTTTAAAGACGAAGCGATCCCGAAGGTTTTGATAACCACAAATACGTGTTTCGCGTTACAAGGGTATGGCGCTCCTGACCACAAAACAATGACAGCAATATAACAAGTTCGAATACTTAGTGTCTGTTTGGCCTACCTTCGACATCGGATTCTTAAGGGTGTGGTTAAGATATCGGCACTTTAATCTGAACCTTATTTTAAGTTGGTAGTGAAGTTTTCGAACGAATATACAGCACGTTTATTTAAGAGACATGTACATACATACAATGTATAGAAACCAATTGAGTAGCTACTATAGCAATGAAAGTATATAAATAGGTACTTCTATTTTATACGTTGTGTGCCTCGGTTATATTAAAGACTTATCTAGTTATCTGGTGGTTTGAATTATTCACCTAGTTTATAGTGTTCTTTCGTACGTAACGTGTCGTATACGTTACTAAATATTTATACGTTATAAAAATACCAGAAAATTATCTCTATACTTATAATTTACATTTTAATTACCACTCAATTCAATTAACTGCATGATCCGTGATCGAGACCCGCTGGTACCAATAATTTTCAGTCAGCATTCAACTGTTGGTAATTAGGTTATTTAATGTGTGTGAGGAAATTATAAATTGGCACAAGCTGCGCTCTGAAATCATTATTGAACAATCTGTCCCGCTTCCCGCTTGCCCATAAATGCACACGATAAGTTATATGTAAAAGACCACAGACCCATACAAATGATGATCGACTCAACACATGCCTCTTAGTTGAATTAAATTTTTGTAAGCGAATTATTAATGACTTAACTAATAACTTAAAAGTTTTATATGCCGTAGCAACCATTAGAAAGGGCCCGTTTTGAATATTTGTTCTATGTTTAGCTACACAACAAATTTAAACGACTATGTCACAGCATAGAGGTTGGGCCAACTGAATCAATTTGCGAGCCGCCTACACTCCGTGTACTAATTGATTTACTTTAGAACAAGATACCGCCTTCAATTAAAAATCGCTTCCTTTAATTGACAATAACTGGAGCCAATAAAGTAAGTAGGGCAATAAATAAACAATCCATCAAATGGCAGTTTTGATTACGTTTAAATAATGTTTATGTTTATGGTTTGGACGGGCTCAGCGTTTATGTAATGAGTTGGTATTTTAATCGTAATATACAAACCCACTAGAATGATTAAATTACACTGTTAGAAAAGCACGCCTAAGTTTCATCCTAACAATTGAACGATTTATTCATAGTGTTACATACACTATGTATAAATCATTCAATTGTTAATCGGCTTAAGGATTACAAAACAAAAATATATTTTGAACACTTTCCAAAGAACTGACAAACGACTCTCTGCGGTTACGCACTAATAGGAATAAAATTATTATAGCAATAAAACACAAAAGTATAACCGCTGAAGTACAGGCGTTTTTGTCCAGCCGTAATACGGCCTTTTCACGAGCACAAATTACATTTATTTGTACTTGTTTGGTTTTACAGGTCCCCAGATATCAAATTGACAAAATATATTTTTTGCTTACAAAGAACACCATATTGCCTGGTAACTGAAAAAATGCTCAACTACCGAACTAAAATATAGGCTACAGCTATATATTTTACGAGTAAACTGAGCTTTGATTTTCGTTGGCTCTCTTTCAAAGTCAGCGTGAAATTAGTCTCGCCACATACGCTCCAAAACCGAACAAAATAAACTGTGGTAAAACTACTACGTGGCTAGGAAGTGCAACAAAATATTAGTACGTAAATTGACAACATAACGTATACTTTGAACGTTATGTTTGATATAATTTTTTTTATAAATATACCTTGCTAAGGTATCACCTTAATGTTTTGTACCGAGTATGTGTTGAAGTAAGTTTAATTAACTAACTTTACTAAAGCTAATAAAGTATTATGTATCTATCGATCTATCTACTCTTTTGAGTAATTAAATGTATTTCGTCATTTCTAATCGGCATACTACTAAATAAAGTAAAATACAATACGAATATTTTAATATACATATATTATACATATTATACATGGTGAATTTTAGTTTTAATGGCTTGTAATGATATTATGTACAATATTAAATATAGAAAATGGCTAATTCAATTCATAATGTAAAAATTCAGGCATTTACCAATGTCTGCCTGCCACCACTACGGAGGCTGTCACGAGGATACTGCACTCCACACCCTAGCCGAGTGTTCAGCGTGGGTGCGCAACAGTGACAGGACCTCATGATGACTGTTGGTGTGGGAAGCCCCTGGCTTGAGACGATGGTTCTGTCCATCGTCTAAAGTGAGAATGCGTGGGATTCTGCCGCCTCATTTTGCGAGGAGGTGATGTTGGCCAAAGAGCTATCGGAAAGGGAAAGGGAAAGATCAAGTACTCTCCCATCCCGAAGAAGACGCACCAGGCGTCCGAGAGCAAATACTGATCTCCGACCTCCATGAGCGCTGGCCTGGGGGTAATGAACCGGGCTGGCCGTTAATCCAGCAGAACCAGGCCTGAGATGGTGGCGTGACGTACGTGTTAAACGCACGCCTCTCTGATGTGGAGGGCGTAAGGAGTATGGGGGATACTCCAAAATGTAGTCACCTAGTCAGGCGGCCAAGTTCTGCTGGGGTTCCCGGATGCTTCCTTCTGAGAGTATCCCGGGTCCCTAGCAATAAACGCTCTCGTGACAGAACACGGTGTGGTTTTAGTCGGTTCGAATCTGACATACAACCGTCAGCTCCGGTGAGGTGACGACCCGTGGGGTATTCCACACCACATGCATTTATGAATATATTACGTTTATTATTTAAAATAAAAATAGTACAAAATCAATTATATAAATTAAAAAGCACATTGCTATAAAAAGAAATGAGGTATACGATTTTAATCAATGTAAGGCACATATTTTGAAATCACTCAACGTCCTTTTACAAGTTTTACTTATATTTTAGTTTAATTTAGTACCTTGTAAAAGAAGGAACACACGTGCTATTTATTTAGTGAATAATAATAACTTCTCATTTGCATAATATAAAATTATAAATAGTAATTGGGACAGACAGTAACAAAAATCACCTAAACCTTCATAAGTGTATATACTTATTTATATACGTATAAAAGTTTAGTTAGTATTCAGTATAATAAATACTTAATATTTTGCTATATCTTCACACACTACCGTGAAAATCATTAGAACCGTAGCGGCTTTCACATTTTCCAAAATCAACATCCTCCTATTGTTTTGTTAATTACCTTCATTTGATTAATAGTGAGAAGATGTTAATTAATAAAGAGAACAAAGACGACGAATATTGAATATGCGATCCACTTACAATACAGGCCTTGCAAAAATCAATACACTCGTTTTATTCAAATAATATTACCTAACTTTTAAATGCTGTACTTTTCCATCGACGCCGTAAAGTTTTATTTAACTTTTATCTACCATCAACGTTTAAGAAAAGTAAAGGAAAAACTTGAAAAAACCAGAACATTCCCGCTTAGATAATCAGGAGCATTGGATCCGAAAAGTCTAATCGAGTAATATTTTACAAAACCTTAGTTAAAACTGCAACTATCCAGCTCATTCTATTCTCCAAAACTTTATTTGTTGAAATGGAAGGCGTTTTAAGTAAAATAAATTACCTGTTACCAGATGAGAGTTTGTGACCGAGAGGGGATCAGCGCGGGCGAACGTTACGGAAATGAGAAATGAATTGTGGCGAGATTGGGCCGTGTGTTCCTCGCCTTACCACCCGACGCTGACAAAACTATCGTGTTTTACTAAAGTATGAACATTATCTGAAAAAGCTGAGATATTTTTAATAGCACCGCACTGTCTGCAATATCTTTTAAATCGTTCATTACTGTTTACTCAAGTCAATGACAAGAAAGTATTTGCATTTATGCATCGTAAAGCTTCATAATTATTTAAAAGCCTATAAAAGTTAATAAATTTCATGTGGAAGCTCCACATGAAATTTATTAACTTTTCATTACGCCTAGAAGCACTTTGAGCTTATATTATGTCGACGTGTTGTTCGTTCCGACACCTCACATTTCGAATTAGCCGTGACAAAAAACATATAAAAATATATGTACAAAGGTACGTACACTCACTCACTTACAAAACTAAACCCTAATTCCTGCACAGTTGGGTAAAAAGGTTAAAATTAATCATTTATTTGTTTGATAAAAGTCACTTTGTACTTTAATGGTTTGCATCTTTAAAACAGAAAATATAGATATGCACTCCTGCAGTATTTACTTCTTTTAGTATCAAGAATATTTTACCTTACTGTGTAGTTATAATAAAAAATAAATCTCAGTCCGAGTTCCTAACACCTCTTAGAAAATGATGTTGCTTAAAAGTATATTCGAACGAAGTTTGTATTTAGTCAGTAAAATATTAAGTTGAAAACACACCAAAAGTTGTACAAAAACTTAACAAAAGTTAGCCGTTGTTTGATGTGGGAATTCGATGTTGAAGATGAATTTTGAGAAGAGTTAAGTTAGTCTCAACGAAAGTAAAGGGTGAGACACTTATAAAAAATAAACAAGCACTTATATTTATGTTTAAGTATCTTGTAGGTGGCACAGTCGTAGGTCATAAGGGTTGGAAGTGTTTGACTTAGAAATACTTGTTCAGCAATGTAATAAAGGTTAAGATATTAATTTTTTTTTATGTATTCAATGGGACTGTATTAATTCTTTGTATAGCAATTTAATGAATCTGTACAGTTTTTTGTTTCTTTGTCTGTTTAAATTGGTTAATTTCTGGAAGTTTTGACAGTGGCCCATGCTTGGGCACGAATGGGCCGGCTCAACCGGTGCGATACTTTGACAGTGGTAGACCCATGCTTAGGCAGGAATGGGCCGGCTCGACCGGTGCGATACCACGGCCTCACAGATATCGGTTGTGAAGCAACGCTTGCGTTTCATTGCCCCGAAATTAGTAAGGTTTCTGGACGCCCAACTGCTCCCCCCCTTTACTCATCTTCTGATTTCCCTCTCTTCTTTCCGCTCCCCTCATCCCTCATCACCCTCAAAGACGGGCAGTGCACTACGACTCTCAGTTGCAGGTATCCATGGACGGCGTCGTCCACGGACGTTCGTCTGTGTCCCTATATGTAAAAAATAATACCAGTCGGGTTTTTTAATTATTTTTGGTAATGGATGGAGTATTTATTGAGGTATAGTATAGGCTATAATATAACACACCATAACCTTTAGGAGCGGATGAGTGAATATAAATGTAGGTGAAACGGAGAACGATTATTAATTTTTTTTTTTTATAAAAAGATCGTGTTGTTGGTTTGAACCACGAGTCAATTATTTGTTTGAGAGGTGACCGTTTAAGGCTTGAGTGTAATAGTGCCTTAGTGCAATATTTATAAAAGTAAGAAAATAAAAAATAAAAGTGAAGTCAGTAATAAATTAATAGCAATAGCCGTATAACAAGGGGTTAATTTATCACATACAGTGCCCGGTTGACGGCAATAGACATGACTCCTATTATGTTAGTGGGACCAAATTCTAATTATCAAAATGTGGGTAAACACCCACATTTTGATAATTAGAATTTGAGGTGTTTAATACTTCTGTCTACCGTTTAGGGGATACAAGCGTGAGTTAATCAGTAAAAGATGTAAATGTATATAATAATAGTTATTGCAATAACTAAAACACTTATTTCTTACTCACATTATATGAATATTCATTTTCACAAATATCAACAATGTCATCTTATTTAATAATTAGGATTTGAGAAGTATAAGTAGTTGTTTTGTCATTTGTTAGCACTTAACCGCAAACAGTAAACATTTGCTTATTATCACAAAGGTGTTGCTGAAAATTAACGCTGCATCGCTTATTGTGTTACAGCTTCAAGCTGAGCAACATATTTTTTGACAGATACTGTGACGCCCACTGCGTACGTCAGGTTGTTACTGTATAAACGAATCCATATAAGACTTTGATTAATATCATTTTATGTTTCATCATTGCATTCAAATCATAGTGATAGTAATTGTATGTAACTACATAGCTATTCTATATTTTCTTTTATTTATTATTTTTTACTTTTTTTGTTGTTTTAAATCGCTTTACACTGAATCGAATATTAATTCTACGGCATATATCGTGTATTGCTTTCTGTAAAAATAAATGTAGTTTCTGTATATGTTTCTTTCTATCTTATAAAAACCTATTTTTGATGATTCTGAGTTCAACAATTTATAAGAGTTCCTTCTTGATCACTACCTTCTAGTACTAACACTTAGACAACCAAATACACGTTTATTTCAAATCAAATTATTTATTTCAATCAGGTATTTTTGAATTATCAAGAGGAGTCGGTTAGACTAAGTTAGTCGTAGAGCTAGTTGCCTGTTCCAATGCGTAGATCCTATGGAGAAGAACAGACAAGAAACTCGGACTTTTTCAAATACTTTAAACAATTTTCTTGTCACAGTTTATAAGTGTATAATATGTATATATTAAATGTAAGACAATACAATAAATTCTCAAATATGAGTATTAATAATTTTAATACCGGTATATTTTAAGTAATAACATGACCAGTCTCGATCGACGGCACTAGTTCACGAGCATGACGCACGCGCCAGCCACCGTCTACCCCAGCCATATTGAAGGGAGCCGAATGTCTCGACACATATCGTCAAGATTTCTAGACGAGCGATGACATTCTCCGAACTGCCAGGCGACAGAAAATAGATCTAAACAACTGATTACGCAGTTTGCACAAGTGCAACTAAAAATTTATCACACGTAAAACATAATCAAACAATCATAAAATACCTACAATCTAAACCCATTTTAAATTTTGATAAAGTATGTCAATTTTGTATAAAGAGTATTTTATACAAAATTTAGTCTTCAGTGGTAGAGCCATGCTTAGGCACGAATGGGCCGGTTCGACCGGTGCGAAACCACAGCCTAACAGAAAACCGGTTGTGAAGTAACGCTTGCATTGCATTTCCCCGAACTGAGTGAGGCCCAATTCCCCATCCCCCCTTTTGCCTCCCCTCATCTCCTTTCTCCTCTTTCCCAGCGCACTTGCGACTCTTGAGTTGCAAGTGTCCATGGACGGCGTTGTCACTTACCATCAGGTGACCCGTCTATTTGTCTGTCCCCCTATAGTATAAATATATATATATATATCAGCAGTATATGAATTGAAAACTTCAATAAATAAGTAAAAGTTAAATGATAAAAAGCAATTACATAGTCCTTTACAGTGTCTGTGTAGCAGGACCAGCAAGTTTTTATTTCTTCTCATTTAGATGAAGAATATCAAAGGTATTTCATTATATATGTATACAGAGTACCCTATTGTAGGTGCATATAATAGCAGTTTCCTTATTCAAATCGACCAGAGGGCAACGCTAACGCTTGTCCAACGAGTAAGCAAAACAAATTGTGAACATATCTTAATTAAGGTGTACTAACATTGACTACCAAAGCTAGCTTCTTAATGGTATGAATGTGTTACATTTTGACGTATTTGCTAATAATGCTGTAACATTTTTACTAGACTGCGCAAGAGGAAGGGTTATAGTTTTCATTAATCACTCTCATGCCATCATTTCGACATGTGATGTATTATTTGAATCCTCTCTATACTGGAAGTAACATACAGAGATAACATTTTGTGATAACGTTAGCAAAATAGGAGAAGTTGATAATTTAACAATTATGATCGTTTAAAACTCAATTATCTTTGACCTAGATGTCTCCATCAATAAGAAGAATCCACAGTTTCTTCTAAATAGTTACCTGATTTTCTTTGTTTTTGTTTTGGACTATCGACGTATTGAAAAGCTTCAGTGTCATCAATAAAGATAATGGAAACATTTTTTTTCCCACTTCCCCGGCAGCTTTATTGTTATCAATAATTCTATAAATTACGGTCAAAACTTAGACATTTAAGTGAAAAACATATGTTATTTTTGCTAATCTGACATCTTTTTTCATTATTTGTAGTGGCAATTCTATTGCCGGTATATAATGTGTGCTGTATATATCTAAGGTCTGATAGATAAGAGTCCGTTCCTTTGTCGCCTTTGACGACACCCACGAGATGAGATCGGGTACCCTTGTTCTATTTCACCGAGAAACACACGGCAAGTGACTGGCCTGGTACCTGGTGCTGACGGGCCTGTATGTCTAGTGGTTAGTGTCACTGACTGCTGAGGTCGTGGGTTCGATTTCCACATGGAACAAATGTCTAATAAACAAATAGTTGTCAAGAGTCTGGGTATTCTTTATGTTCCTTGATTGAATGTTTGTAAAAGACCAAAAGTCAAGGCTAAAGGTAAAGTTTGTAAAGGCCCATGAGCACATATCGAGGTAAAAATGATGGCTACGATTTGTTCGGGAGCTGGCTTGAATTTTTATTGAATTTGAGCTCGCTGGCATCAGCTCAAACACTACGTTAGCAGAATTAAATTATGGTAGCGCCAATTACAACCGTTTTTGAACCGCACGATGGCCGATAGCCAATTTAAGCGCTTATGGAGCCAGTTTCAGTTATAATACGATTTCACTGCTCCCTACGTGAACTGTTATCGGTATAAATTAAGGAGCATTTGAGAACCATATTCCATCATGACTGACGTTTTCGTTATACTATAAAGTTTTAGAGAGTGGTACAATGTAACTTTGTTAGCGACTAAGCTATGTGTTTACTGAAGCTTATCCTCATTATTTGACTACTGCACTATGTATAGTTTAAACAACCGCACACATGTATATATATATAAATAAATATCTATGCATCGCTATGTATATATTAAAATCTATTTTACGATAGTCACTTCTCGATGTGTGTTTAAATCGGCTTTATAAGTACACTACTCTGTATTCAAATGAGAGACTTATAAACAAAGATAAATGAGAGCGACAATTGTAGTAGTTCCTCTCTCTTTGATTCTTTTTAAATATAATAAACCCAGCAGCGTGTCTAAATAAAACAATATTTTAACTGTCGAAGAAATAGATAGTAAATATCAAACATAACATTCAAGAGTATCACATGCTGAAAACTGTCGTTTACAAAACTATTTTCTTTAAATAGAAAGTTGTTTTAAATCCCCTTGCAGTCGTTGTCTGTAAAGAATTGATGATTATCAACTTATCTTTAGTTAACCGTAAAGCGACGATTCAGTTTCTTAATACCCCTTTTACATATTTGTTTTCAACTAAAATGATGTTTTTCAATTAGAAAACTAGATATGCTTATGTACATATGTATTTATTTTGAAAACCTTTTATTTATATCTTAGATACTTCGTTCCGTTTAAAGTTTTCAGAAAATATTCCGTTAAATATTAACTTCCTTTAAATATCTGAAGGAATCAGAAATGTGCAGAAGTGGGCTTCTTTTAGTACAAGTATCTTAGGTCACTTCAAGATCTTTGACGTTGCAAAGTCAAAGCACCCGAACTGTTCCTAGACTACCGGTTTAGCACAACTTTGTTTAATAGAAGTCGGGCTTCCTTTTCACGAAAGCTCTTTTTTGAATGAAAACTTTCAGCTATAAATAGTATAGCAAAGTGACATTACTTAAGTTACTGTTATACCTACGTATCTGCACACTTCTTACATTAAACCACGTACATGTAGGTCACTTATGTTGTACAGAAACAGAATTTAAATAGGAGTCACTGTTTCGGTGAATGCGTCTCCTAGAAATTGCATTCCGTTCTACAAATACAAGATAAGGAATATTCGCGAGAGGTATAGTATTATGTCGCAGATTCTTTGAATATTTATTACGATAAAGACGTATTGATTTAATGAAGAAAAACAATACATCATGTTTTTACACCTCTGCAAAAAAAAGGATTGTACCTACCTTGTTTAAGGTTCATGTATGTACATACATATAATATACATACATATATGTTAAAATCCTTGCACCATATCGAGTGACACTCGCTGTACATATATTTTTAAATTTTAATGTGGTGGCTATATGATAAATGCCATAGCATTTAATTATTTATCTGTTTTTTATTGTGGGATAGATAAGCACGAATGGGCTGTCTCCGTACTGGTGATACCACGGCCTCACAAAAAACCGGTCGTCAAACAATGCTTGCGTTTTATTTACCGAGCGAGTGAGGATACCGGAAGCCCAAAGGAAGATTTCTCCTCTTTCGTACGTCGTTAATCTAGCAATTTTATCTTGAAAACAAACACAAGTATATCTTTAATTAGTATGTTGATACAATAATTTTCCAATACAATTACTTTACTGATACAATTACATCCCTACAGGCTCTTTGTATAGTAAAGTTATTCTTTACACACTAAATAGCGATTACAACAGAGGTTCGGTTATAGTTAGGCCTCTAGCAACTTTAAAACCGGGGGGTTACTTGTATTTTTATTTTTATTACTCGTTTTATTTTCAAACAAAGATGGTTAAAAATCAAACAGCTACTAAATGTTTATCTGTTACATTTTATAATAATCTACGTTACGACCAAAATACTGTGTACATATATATTTTAATTAATAGGACCACAAAACTTTTAGTATCTGCTAAATAGAATTGAGAAAGAATAAGGGAGGTACGGTATTTTACGCCCAATTTAACCTATTACGAAGTAGATGGTTCAAGTGCGTGTTGAGCTTTGATTGAATGAGAATAATAAAACCGAATGAAAGCACCACGAACAACTTTATCACGTGCACCTAGGTGGAGCATTTCCTATATCGTTAATCAAATCAAGTGTTCAATGATCCGTTGAGCTGTGAAGGGGCTGAGGTACAAATAGTACGAAATTTCCCTCACCAAGTCGTTAATGATTTTCCCAAACAATATATTTTTTTCTTTAAGAACCAATGAGTTGCTAACATGAACAATTGATCAGAAATCTACTTTGTCTGTTTTTATTAGACGCTATATTCTTTTACATTGAACGTTCGCACTTGTCACTTATTATTTGTTCTAAATCAAACACGTTTTAGACAACGTAAAAAGAGCCAATACTTGAAATGCATAAGTACAGAGCCACAGCTACTCGTTCGTACAGTACAAAGGCAGTTCAATGTGTCCGATCAGTGGATGTAGTGTCTGACTCTCTGTCGCCTGCCCTTTTTAGTGTAAAAGCATATTTTATCCGAGAACTATTACAAATACTCTCTGTCGTCGTAACTTTTTATTATATGCACCAAAACCACAAAATGAGGTTTTTTCGACGGGTTGGGTCACGATGGTAAGTGACAACTGCCACCAATGGTCACTCAACTTAAGAGTCGTAAGTGCAGTACCCGCCTCTGAGGTAGTAGGTAATGCATACTGTAGTGTCTAGGTAGGGCAAATTAAACTTTACTGGCGCATTTGAAATTAGAAACGATTTACTTGTACTAATATATTTATTCTTCGAATACTCTAATAAAATATACCGCGTTAGTATATCAAACACTCTTATTTCTTTTAGAGGTTGGACTGTTTCCTCTAAAGACATCTGTCGTCTCGATTTATTTCTTTTTTGACGTATTCTAAACTCAAAGTTACTTACAATAATTCAAACTATACAATCCTATATAACCAGTTTAGCCTTGTCTTACAAACCAAAAAAAAGGCAATAGAAACATACACTACCTATACATTCATACGCGTACACCATTTATTAAAGAAATGTCCGACATAAATGTTTATACTTGTGCAAAATATTCTCAAGTAAACTGTACGCAGATGAACGTTACGTGTAAAATATGTTTTGGAATAATATGAAAGCAATTTTCGGGTGAATAGGTACTTAGCATGTTCGTCTACCTCAAACGCTCGCAGATAGGATGTGGCAAATGCCAAGCTCTGTGAACGTTGGCTTCTCGAATAGTTGCATAGCCTGTGTGCCCCGCCATCCCTACCCGACCACAACCTTCTAGTTGACAATGTTAGTCTTGTGCAGACATTCAGACTATGTGAATATCCTTTAACCACGGCTATGAAGCATAATTTAATGACACCGCTTCAATGAGAGGAATTCTATGGAACACGAAGAAGATAAGCGAAACTATTTTGAAAGTTACTAATACTTGATAATATGTTTATATCTATGTTCGCCTTATACTTATAGTTGGCTATGTAGATGGTGGAAGTAAATTCTGTATTTATTTAATGAATACACTAAATAAGTAAACAAAGCAAAAAAATATTCTAGTTTGTGTTAAAGTGGCGTAAAAGAGTAGGTAGCCATCAAAACAATAAAGTAAGAAACAAATCCTTATTAGAAACAAAGCTTTTGGGTTCAAAATGGCTTTTTAAAAGAGAGAAGGGTTCGGAGGGGGCGAATTTAACATCAAATTTTACCAAAAAAAATCCTAGCCACTTAGCGGTAAAGGCCCACGGTTAATGCACTGTACAAGGTATATTAGTATTCCGTATTGTCTTCCTTTTTTCGAATGGACAGATGCCGTTGGCCTCTTCCGGCCTTTATAGCATCACTGAGCTTAAGCAGGCGAGTACTTAAGGAGCTCAGGCTGTTAAATTTACGGTAGTAACAAGATGTCCAATGGTACCAGCGAGATAAAAGTATTTCATAATTACCTATTATAATTTTATTCTTTAGATATTTTATTACTTTCATAAAGGCAATACTAGTAATTTTTTTAGTGGTAATTCTCAACTTACTTTTTAGTTTTGGAATTAAAACAAACATCAGCAATAAGTTCCAGTAATCGTTATATTTAGAAGGAATGTATGACTCTGGTTTATTAAGTAACATAACATTTATATTGTGATGGTACCCCGGAAACCCTATACTGAGTAAAGCAGTTATCTAACTATTAATCTGCCAGCCCCCTCCCAGTAGGTGAGATCAAACGCCCCGCCTTGTTCCACGTTACGCTGTAAGACTTAATGAACAACTACGTTGAAGCAATCACAACTTGCACATAATATATACTTGTTTTACACTACACAATATTTAAACTAAACTAAAAGAGATCATTTTTTATTAATTTTATTAATTTTTAACATCTATTCTTCTTCTCGCTCTCCAAGAGGTTCAGCGGTTGTATTAGCACTATACGATGGCAGATTAAGGTTTCACCATACTAGATTGCTAGATTGCAAAATACATGATATTAATGAATGATACACTCCACAGCGGCCTCTAACTAATGGTTTATCCGAGATCCGACTTCAACAGCAGATGACAGGGTCCCACTGATCAACAGACGTCTCCGGCTCTGTTAAACATCGAATTCTATAGTGAGGAGGTTCACAGAGCTACTAATAATTATCCATCTCTTCGAAAACTACCTAAACCAATACCAAATGATATGTACGTATGACGTACATTTAACTATTTCACTACTAATATGTGACTCAGTCTGGGTTATAATTACATATTAAATATAAATATACTACGGTTATTAAAGTCTATGGCTGCCTCAACGTATACGTTGAGACTTACCTCGACCGACCTATCTCAGAATCTAATACTAACTGTCTCCCTAGCCTCTCCAGCCGCACTAAAAGCCGTGGCTCATCTCGCACATGATAATTACATGACCAGTAATATTTCCTAGTGATTCTTTTGACAGACCTTTTGATTATTAAGTACACAGAGAACTTTGTATTTACACAGGAGTATTTACAGAAGATAAAATTACCAAAAAGTGTAGAGCAATAAGTGGCAATGTTTATTCTAGCTTTACTCAGTCCTCAAAATGTACTAGGGCTAAGTAGAATACTATGACGCTATTCTACAAAATATTCAAGGTTTTTCTTGTAAGTCACTAGACATAGAAATTATTTTAGAAAAAAACAAAGATACATACGCTCTCACACCTTCATGCCCTAAGGGCCCACCCCTTGTGACAGAGGCGCATTAAACACCTACTTTGTGCCAATTAGAATTCGCTCCCACTAACGTAACAGTTGGCAAGCCTATTGCCTTACCGGCCACTGTCTGAAAATATAACATATATGTATTTTAGAAAAAACTTGCTATGATATTGTGTTTTAAATAAAATTGGTTGAAGGAAAAACAGACGTTAGTTAAATATAAATGGAGTTCAATGTAAAGAAAGTTAAGATGGTTAGACTTTTGGTAGTATAGTCACAGTATGGAGTTATCTTAAGTTGAGCTAGATTTTCATGTTGTAGTGTGCGTTTATAGTAACCAAAATAATCAAAATTACTCTATCTCTTTTGATACAACAATATCTGACATCACATCACAGCAGTCTTAATACTGTTTCCTATAGGTCCAGAACAGTTTTTTTTAATTAATAGTCTAATTAAATACTATAGACCCTCTATTGCGTTTTGTTAGCCTGTTAGTTCACCAACATATAAGTTATTACATAAGGTTCAAATAAATTATATGCCTATAACATCTTTTTTTTTTGTGTGTGGAAACCCCCACGGGTCATCACCTCACTGGAGCCAACAGAGAAGTGGTATGTCGGACTCGAACCGACTAAAACCACACGGTGTTCCGTCACGAGGTCTATTGCAAAGGACCCGGGTAAACCCTAAGAAGGAAGCTTCCGAGAACCCCTGCAGACCTTGGTCGCCTGATGTTCAGGCCACACCACACCACACCGTGGAGAGCGGGGAGCCTAGCCCCCCTCCAACTTAGAGAGGCGCGCGCAGAACACGACGCGCTACCGTCTTAGGCCTGCTTCTGCTAAGGTAGCGGGCAGCCCGATCCGCTACCCCCAGGCCAGCGCTCATGGAGGTCGGAGGTCATTCTGCGCCCTCCGGCGCCTGGTGCGTCCTCTGCGGGACGAGAGAGTGTTAGTCCTCTCCCGTTCCCGTTCCGCCGCCTCTTTGATCAGCATCACCTCTTCGCAGAAGGAGGCGGCGGATTCCCATGCACTCTCACTTTGTACCATGGACTGAACCATGGTATCTAGGGAGAGGCTTCCCACACCATGCCTATAACATCTAAAAATCTTAAAAAGTGTAAGACTTTACAAACATACATACAACGGACATAAATAACATCCAGACCTTGAACAACTAATTTTGGATCAAAAAAATCGGAATGGAATCGAATCGGGAATCGAACCCACGACCTCAGGTTCAGCAATCAGGGTCACTAACCACTATACCAACTGGCCAGTAAACACATGCATAAAACAGATGCAAATATATGTGTCTTTTGATATTCGCATAATTATCATTTATAAAAAAAAAACTAAGTCAAAAAGCTTTTTACACAATTAAAGATTATATTGAAGATAAAAAGGCTTGGGAATGAGCTGCTTCATTAATGTACATGAGCCTTTGTTTTTCGTTTATAATTTTTTTTTTTATACACATTGACATTTTATATTTTACTTTTTGACATGAATACTTACTTTGTTAAGTATTATATTGTTTTTTTATTGTTTAATCTTTGTACCTTTTGACATGAATACTTTGTTAAGTATAATATATTATATATTTGTTTCTTTTTTTTAATTTATAAATTTAATTATTGTAAATGTGAGGACTATGTAGGTTATTTATTTATTTATTTTTTTTTTCTTTTCTCCTGTAGTTTGTTTTATAACGATGTCTGACAGTTTGAGTACTTTTGCGGCCTACCCAAATGTCCTTGCTTTGGTACTGTTCGTCGGTCCGTTGAGCTCCTTAAAGTTCTAAGTTGAGCTACACGATAACTGACAAATGCTTGCACTGTTTGGACGGGTCCACTCAAATGAGCGTGGTGCTTTCTTCAAAAGCTCATCTCAGACGTTAGCGTGCATGGTTCTCATATGTTTTTACATCTGTATGGACTTTAAAACAGACTTTGACCTCTGAGTTTGTTTCGGTGTTTCTTCTCAGGGTAGTCAGCTAGGAAACACCGGCCTCATCTAGCATAAACTAACAGAAAAAAAATAATATATTGACGTGTAAAAGTGTTGTTGTAACCTATTTACAAAATAAAGATCATTTATCATTTATTTATCATTTATTACTTTTGTACGTGCTTGATCGTAAAACTATCACAATATATTAACTTAAACAATATATTAAACTTTTTTTATTCATATGACGATATACTAACTCAGTTACAATCAACTGGCTCTTTTGCTGAATATAAGGTTTCTTATATTGCTTTCTTAGACACTAGTTATATATTAGTTCTTTCCAATACTGATCCAATTATGGTTCCTAACTAACAAAAAGAGTACTAGAGTTAGGATACAGTACCTTAACCTACATAAGTCCCAAAGAATCCATATTAGGTAATAGCAAAAGCTATCAATGAACTTTCATTTTATCAAGTCATCTACGCTGTAACATAACTCATCACTTACGGCCAATAGCACGTACACAAACTTTTATTGAAATCGCTCAATATATTCTGGCATTGGCGCAAATGCGATCGTTGTTGAATTAAATAATGAAAAGTCAGTTTCCCACAGGTTTTAAACGGCGAATGGCAAAGAGCCAACCGTTGTTTCCCAACTATCTACACTTTTACATCTAATAGACATATTTTTAGTCAGCACCAGATGGGTGTTGTATTTCAAAACGTGGTTTAATATTTTTACATATAAATTAGGTTTTGGAACGGACTTGCTGAGTGAAGATACAGTGCATTCTTAATATAACGACTGTGATCTAACAGACTTATTGGTCTAGTGGTTAGTGACCCTGACTACTGAATCAGTGGTCGTGGGCTGAATTCCCACACGGGACAAACATTTGTACATACATACGTGCATAAAAACCCAAATTTTACCAATAAGAATTTGGCCCCACTAACGTAATAGGGGTCAAGCCTATTGCCGTCAATTGTGCACTTTATAACTGTTTACATACGGTCTTATAGATAACGGTACGATCCCGAAGTCGCCCTTCATGATACGAAATGGGACGGCTCATCCGCATCCACGGTGTCATCCACAAATAGTTTCCCCGAGTCTGGGAGTTCTTTGTGTCCATTGTTTGAATACTTGTAAAGCCCCCTGAGACAAAATAGTTATTCCTAATGCTGTAGTTGCCTTAAAAAAAAAACTTTCTCGATTTAAGTTTTTTTTTTCAGAATACTCTAGAAAGGTCAGACGTCAGACGCGTTAAATAAACATACTTATTGTGAGACAATCACTGTTCTTTGATGTTTAATAAAGTACGTATATAATGTAAACACTGTTTTTTATTGCTAGATAATATAAAGCAGCAATGGCTGAGATCAGAAAGGTGTTCCTTAACGATCACAGGGTTTTAGTAACGATATTTAGGACAACCTAACATTGGTGTAAAGAGCCTCCTTATAAAAATGTTTCCTAACTGCCTTCAGATTTGTTCATTGCCATGTTATTATTATATTACTTTTTCTTTAACGCAAGTAGAAAGCGTACTGGTATTAAAGCCGATGGACTAATAAATATTCTCGTACCTATGCATGATTTTAAGATAAGGTAAGCCATTAAAGTAGCAAATGACACTAATATCCAATGGAACGTTAACAGTTGAACCGGTTAAAAACTTCTTTAAAAATCTTGCCATATCTAAGCATGCTTAAAATTTAAGTTAGCTGGGATAAATTGCTATTTCATACATGGTGGGAGGCCTATCACATGGTGGGGACAATATTGTGTACACTAGTGTACTATTAATACAAAAATAAAATTATTTATAAGTAGATATTTACAATAATAGATAATTTTACCATCTAACCTAAGTAATAATTTTTAAATTGACATCCACACTAGAAGGTACAGAAAGTATTACACATTTCCGATTCCGACGGCATTGTGTCTCTACACTTAGAGTGAGATTTGTTGACACCAGATGAAAGGGATTCATAGGAATTCCTTCTGCTAACAAGGCATAGCAAGAGATACCTTATCTAAATGGCTTATTGTGTTTACACAGATGCCAAATTACAGATTTCATAAAAGAAGAAACTTTTTGTTAGTGTAAATTTTAGTAACTAATAATGTTCCAGCATATAATTGATTGAGTTAACCCGCAACTTGCCTGAGTGAACATTTTGAAAAATACAGTTTTCCGGTATATGTGTTATTCAAAACCATAATCTAGCTCTTATGATTGAGAAACAAACATCCATCAAAGCTTTCACATTTATAATAGTAGAGTAGTTTAATTTATTTTAGCTAAAATTTATTATTCGATTGATTATTTTTAATTAATTCTCAAGTTTATTTTACGTGTAGGACACATAAGACACTTTAAGTAAACTTAAGCTATAATTTGCGTTAACTGTTCAATTATTTTATAAACGATTAATTCTCATGTAATAAAGTGCAAAATAAACGCGAAAAATTCTACTAGAAAAAGTATTGTGAATGTTATATACAGGAATTTAATTTAATTACAAAATGTTTTTTTTTTTCGGAATTCGCCCCGTATATCTGTGTATTGTTTTCACTATTCAATAACAAAACACCTCGATTGCATGCTTTGAATGGGTTAGCAGATATAAAGAGGGTCATATTTTTAGATGTACATGGGAAATGAAAAAGCTTTATAATGCAGTCGGTTTTTTTTTTTTGTAGACAAAATAATCGTTTGGTCTACTTCGTCAAATATTAACAAGCCGGTTAAAATTTGAAGATTTGACATTATTAAACATGGGGATGACGTTTACGTAGAAAATAGACTTTCCAAAACAAAAACAGAGAATGCCTAATAGTATCGATTTTCATGTCCGACATCAATGGCTTAAATAGCTTTTTTAATAAATAGAAGAATTATGTAATTTGTTTTTTTTTTATTTAACTGACCAGGTTCATCTCATGATGTGTCTTTTTAATTATATGTTTTATTAGCTGAGCTAGAATAGAGGATGTAATCTTATTTTATTTATTTGTTTTGTTTCTTTTTTTTTTTTTGCCTGTAAAATTCTTTTATATTTCCAGACTTCGATTATATTTCTAGGCATTAATATTTGATAAAATAGATGAAATGCAAAACAGTACTGTCTTATAAAGGGTTTTTCAACATGAAACTTTGTTTTTTTTTAACAAAATAAAACAAAGAATTTTAATGAAGATGATTCAAATTTTTATTGTATCACAAAGACTAAGATTTGGTAATTATGAATGAAAAATGAAATCTGGCAAATGTCCACCACGACCAAACTGGCAGATGTCGATTCTTTTCATCAAACATCGTGTCACGGATTTTGAGTTATAAGGCTGCAATCGTTTCGTCGGTTTTCTCCGTATAGACTCTGTCCTTGACATAGCCCCACAAAAAATTATCCAGTGTTGTTAAATCACACGATCTGGCTGGCCACTTAACAGCTGAATTTGTGAAATAATGCGATAGGGAAATTTGGGTTGCAATAAATTGATCGTTTCGTTGGCTGTGTGACATGTGGCACCGTCCTGTTGAAACCACACGTCAGTGATATCCACTCCATCAATAATAGCAAACAATACAACAATATAACAATATAACAAAATAATATTTTATGGAAGTAAGCTCAAGGAAAAAAACTGATGCCTGGAGGTTTTCCCTTTTCAACTTTTACCACACTTATTATAAGCGACATATAACATAAAATTTAAAGTTCCAATTACAAACCCTCATTATTTGTGTTGTTTCCAGATTTTTTATTTATGTAAGTGTACTATGTACATACATATATTCTTAAATATAATTAGTGACACTAAATATTCTTGTAGAAGTAGATTATTGTTATTATTATTGTAAGCAATGTTTTATTTTGTTTTCTAAAAATTTTGGTGAGTTTTAACTGTTGGAATTAAACCATTCAGGCAGTTGTACGTTAAGCAAATTAATGTCTAGGTTACACGACTCCAATGTTGACCGCTCAGGAATACAGTTACAGTTACATGTTTTTTTAATGATACGGTTTATATTATTATACGGTATATACTATTTTTTATTATTATACGGTTACGGTTCGTAACATACTCGTAACTATTAAGCAAAATAAAAACGACGAAACGCACCACTTTGATTTTTAAGTTGATTATGCTATGTTTATTTCTGTTTATATGGACACAAATACGCCAGTATATTTATTGGTCACCATAATCTAACAGCGTTTCATTTCTATACACCCAGACCCCCTGCTGATTTTGAAGTTTCCGCTACCTTTTGTATTATACCGAACGGGGCACTGTATACATATTTTCTGGTAGATAACAGTCCGACCCCTTAGTCGCCTTTTACGACACCGCCGGGAAGCTGGGGTGGCCTTATTCTGCTCCACCGCATCTCCTACCTAACTGTAATATAATAATTATAATAGTTTAAAAAACTAAGAAGCAGGATTTGTATCGACTCGTTAAACCACTGAAATGTTTTCTAGTAACCATTCAACTGTTCTACGTAGTACGTAGATTAATTATAAATTGTTCTACTAGTTAGTTAGCTCTAGTAGTTTTGCAGAATAAAAATTGATAATAAAATTTCATTCAATTTCATTGCGTTTCATTTAAAAAATTCAACTTTACGCTATTCATTAAGGCTTCACATTCACTATGTCTTTTTTTTATACTATAGTGGGAAAGACGAACAGACGGGTCACCTGATGGTAAGTGACAACCGCCGTCCATGGACACCTGCAACTCGAGAGTCGTAAGTGCGCTGCCCGCCTTTGAGGGTGATGAGGGATAGAGTGATGCAGGGAGGGGAAAAAGAGAGGGGGGTGAGAAATTGGGAAAGAGGAGAGGGGGAGTTGGGCCTCCAGAAATCTCACTCATTTCGGGAAAATGCAACGCAAGCGTTACTTCACAACCCGTTTTCTGTGAGGCCGTGGTATTGCACCGGTCGAGCCAGCCCATTTGTGCCTAAGCATGGCTCTGCCACTATTGTCTCTGTGTCTGACGTAAGACAAATATAATCACACACACTTTTATCTCTAGTTTAGTAATTATTTATAATATAATTTACATCGTCAAAGTTATTGCTACTTTTACAATTAATGATTTATTATCAACAAATAATACTATTTTGAGTTGGCTATCCGGTAACCGGGGGAGATCATTAATATATACTAGAAAATGGCCCAATATCGATCCGTGCGGAACGCCCATTTATATCTTTGATCCCAACAAATTTACACCATTTATCTGAACCTGCTGTTGTCTATCACTAGTATGATTTAAGCATACAGAGAGCCTGCTTACAAATTCCATTATACATAAGTTTCACTAGCAAATTTTCATTAGTTACACAGTCAAATACTTTTGAGAGGTCACAAAAGATACCGAGATCATCCTTAGCTTCCTAGAATAGAATAAAATAGAATATACTTTATTGTACATATTTACAGTAGTTATGCAAAATAGAAATGTACAATGGGCGGCCTTAACGCTAAATGCAATTTCTGACAGGCAACCTTAGGATAGACAGAAAAAGACAAGATGCAAAAGAACATACTGGTAGTTCAGGTGCTTCCTAGTTAGTTATGTAACGCCATTTAGTGTCTCTAATACATAATTTTCATTCTATACTTTATTTCTACCGGTTTCATTATTAACTACTTTCCAGGTAGTATTTTATTTTATTACTAATTAAATTAGATTTTGCTATTCGACACACTTTTCTAAAAGTATTTGAATATCCTTTTCCATTTTCTTTACTACGTTTTCTTTTGAACCACACTTCTTCCGAATATTTACATTTTTCTTACTGTCAACGAGTGTACTTTGCAGCGATCTCATCTCAACAGGATTCATTCTACTTTCACCATTTTTCTGTCATACTCAAATCTCATTACCATACAAAAAAGTTAGCACCATCACGCCATTACGAGCTGTCAGGCATGCCATTTGACCACTTATACATAAAGGCATATAGACATGTCAGACTATTACCGCAACTGCCCAACCAGTTGGCCTCAGTCCAACAAAATTTAAATAGACGGTGCAACAGTCCTGCCACTGTGCAACGATGCAACACTCCTCATAAGACCTCAACATCTCATTGGACACTATCATACCCAGCTGATTTACTACGTCTCAAATTTTTGATCGCTTTCAGAATTTTCATTTACTCAAATTTTATCATCACAAAGAAAATCTAACATTTCTTCAGTACAGTCTTGCTCACTTATACATACCTCTTTCGAGCAAACCTTCAAAATATCTCTTCCAAAGGTCTAAGACTAATTGTTCGTGTCTGAGGGTGACTTCCCCAACGCTTTTTTACGAGTTTCCAGACCTATATTATATATTTTCCTGGAAACTTACACCTTTTTCTTTTATTTCTTCTCTCTTGACACTCGTACTTTCACAGTAACTTTCGTGCCTCGGTACTTTTCTTTCTTTCTTTTTTACATCATCTTCATTCTTGTCTCTATTTATTCTATTAATAGCTTCAATAGCTAATCAATAATACAATGCTTTCTTTTTTCTTCTACCATTTTGATCGTTTCATCGTCCTAGCAGTTAACTTGCTTAAACTGTTTATTTCTTCTTTTACTCACGCTACACACACCAATGGCAGTCTCTACTAAATTTCTTTATAAATGCCGCCCATACTAAATTCACATCTTCTTCACAGAGGTAATTCTCTTCTTGTTCTAGTGTGGTATTCTTTTGTACATCACTTTCTGGTCTGATTTCTCTAATCGTTCTATGTATTATTCTCTCTCTCACTCAGTACAACTCAGTAGTGGACACTTTAGCCCTATGCCGCCAATATTTAAACAGGTCATTTGGCCTACTACCAAATAGTGATCTGATCTATATTAGACTCACGGTAAGCTCTAGTATTGGTGGATGCTTACTTACTTTAGTCTTCGTCCTTTCGTTAATAATCAGGAAATAAATCATGCTCTTACTTAGTTCATTTCCAATATTTCTCTGCCAAGTATAGGATCAGCGTATGCTAAAACCACGTGTTCATCACAGAAAGTTCCGTCTCCATACATGTATCTCGCAAATAAATATTCTACCATTAATTCACCAGTGAAGGCTTTCATACCTATCCCGTTTCACTCACATCATAAAATCCCCAAGCATGACAGTTCGTTCATTCGTCCTACGCATCAGCAAAACTTCTCAGACTTATAATATTTTAATTATCCTTGTATATGTTAAATACATTTCTGTGTTTCCTTAAATACATTCTAATATACATTAAAACCAAACTAACAATTTGGCAACAACACAACACAATGCTGCGCCATTTATTAGCCGTCATAAATCGCTTCGGCGAGCATACTCGGTTTCAATTAATGTAACAAACTATTAAGGTTACTGACATGAGCTTTAGTACCTATTGCCGCTGTCAATAGCTCTAAAGGCTACATCGTTAAATTTTAAAATTTAACGTTTCTCATATTTGGTTATTGTCTTAGAATTACTGAAGAGTCACATAAACGCATGCTTATAAATGGTAATCTTATCAATTAGCATATTTGTATTTATTTATTGTATTTGCTTTTTATGTAAGAGTGAAGACCTTTCCTGCAGTGTCATGATAACAGAATTCCAGTACGTATATACTCACCTTATCTCTTATTATCTCTTAGGAAACTCTACTCATCTTCGTCTCATGATAGTGAACGGTTGCTTTTTGTTGTTAGTTGTGCTTGAGTAGAGTTTATTGTAGTCTGACAACACACCTGAATTTTAGAGCGTGTTCATAAATTATTTGATCTACTTCTTTTTTTTAAATACAAATGTGGCACTCATGCCTTGTATTCTTGTTAACTTAGGTAAAGTGTTGCCTCCCTTGAACACGAACCTTAAGCATTACGCTAATGCAGTGTTTAATGTTTACGAGCATTCATTGTTACATTCCCTTTAGACACATGGCATATGCAAGAATATGCCGTTATAATAACAAGCGACAGTGCCCTATTCGTGCTCTCGATCAAAATGGCTCACATAATCAACTCACCGTGTAAATATTTATAAATATAATAGCGCTTATATAACATATTCCACTATATTCCATCTAAACTCGCCGGGAAGCTGTTACCGCAATGGCCAAGTACACTGTCCTGGTATTATAAACAACGTATTGTAACTTCATTGTCATTTGTAGGTGGCTTATTGAACTAAAAGAAACCAAAGGTTTATTTTCAACTCATTGAAAGTAATGACTTTATTCATGAGAAAGTTTATTTACGAGTATATACTGTAGGGGTGCATCATATGTGTGGAGATGGACATTTTAATGCCGTTTAAATTCGATATTATTTTAAGTATCTTAACTTTGGTTATTTCTTAATTGATCTAATAAGTGTTACCACATGGGGTCAATAACTAAAGTGTTATTAATACATTCTTTCATTTTATCGAAATAGAAACATTTCAGTATCAAAGAATCGTAGTTATAAAGTTAACTAATTGTCAATTTTTCTACTTGTCCTATTTCATTCAAATATTACTTACTTTTTCATTCTTCTGTTTGTTTTTTTTTCACATTGCTGTATTCTTTGGAGATTTACGATATCCTTTATTTATTTTTATTTAATAAACATGTAAATAGGATAAAACAAAAATATAAGAACCTCCTTTCCACTTTCAGACTTTTTCCGGTTAGCTTAAAAATACAATATTCGTTTAGTTAATTTAGATCAAAGATCAGGAGCTCAATATGTTGTATGTACAGTGTATAATATATTGCCGCTCACGCCTCAAGGGACTCTTGACATGGCCTGTCACTACGATGCTGGCGTAGTTGATTGACGAATGGCGTTGTTTATAACATATCATATCGCTACACTTTCTCTTTTCTAACTCGTTGTGCTGTATAATTAAACCATGTAGATATAAATAATATTTTTGCACATTCTTCTCGGTTAGTGTGTTTATTTATTTTATATATTTGTAATTCGATCCGTCTTAGTCAGGATACAAGTATTGTACTTCAATTTGAATGAAACAGTAAGTAAGACCAAGATCTTGATATTTTAAAGAGTTCCTTAACAAATTTTAGCCCATAACGGTTAAAATACTTTTATAAGTTTTTAAATCTGAGAATAGAAAGAAGAAGAGTGAATATGTTTTCTTGGATAGGCATGGACGATTTTCGACTTCATCATCAGTTATCAAGTGTCATCAAAACCAAATTCGTTACCACGGTTTCATAGACATTGAATTATAGAAGAGACCGCAGTGACTAGACCGGCATAGTTTTTTCCATTTCTGTAGAAGAAAATCATCATCAGAGACCTCCATGGACTTAATGCAAATGTGGTACCACTTGCGCTCCTCCTGCTAAGGCAGGAACAGGTGACCGCTTACAATCTTTATATACAGTAGTGCGCGTAGACTTCTTACATCCTTACCTCTCCAAGTGTAAGTGCTTAGGCATATAAGCCAGGTAAGGAATGTACCACGGCCTAACAGAAAATAAAGAAACACTTCAGTTGTTAAAACACCTTGAAAAATTGATTGAAAATCGAATACGTACACATTAATTTATAGGTTCTTGAAAAATAATGGATGCAGTCACGCGACCGATTTAATTCGGGGTTACTGGGTTCTTAACGCAACATTGGGGGCCGCTATTAGAAAACACATTTATATTTATACAAGCATTCACTCTGTCAATTTACAAAAGTTATGTTATGTAGCATTATAGTAATGTATAACACTGCCGACCTATAAATTTTAATCATTGCATTTCGGATTCCGATTATCAATCACATATGTATATTCAACATGATGATCACTCCTAAACGGCAGGACAAAAATGACATCTTACAGAATAAAACGACATCTTCAATACATACGACCGTATGTATTGAAATCTTTTTATTAAAAAATAATTAGCGTAGAAAACCAGCGTCTCTTTATTAAAAATATAAGGCCGGCATGCATTTGAGACTCTCGAGTCGCTATCACGTGACCTGTCTTGTCGTTTGTACCTTTCCCATAAAAAAACCACATTGTAGCAGTTGATGCTAAGTGAACGGCTTCACTTGCCTATCCACTGTAACGAAATATTCTTTTTGACTCTTTTGGATTTGGACTAAAATTAATTATACTCCTATTTGTATTTCTACCGTAAACACCGTCGTCGAAAATTTAGGTTCTTGTAATAGGAATTTTAAAAGTTTATTACTCAATGTCTTGCTTGAATAAATTGATGTCAATTTTAAAGCAATTCCCAATAGATCGAAACGCATTAATGTAAGAAACTACAAACTGTAAATATAGAATATTACATGAGCTTTATAAGTAACACATCGACTGTTAGTTAAGGAGGTTTTGACTTCCCGGCACCAGCCACTACAAGCAACAGGTCTTATCCTGACTTACTTGAGCTTGTGTTTATACTCCCCAACCTATCTGTATAAGCAATATCCCTTCCCTTTCTATCCTTCCTTTTATTGTCAATATACTCTAAACTTTCCCATTCAATTTTCAAAAGTGGCCGAATGACAATGCCCCTATTACATAAATTGAACTAAATTATAATTGGCAAAATGTGGACGATAATTACGTCTCTGCCTGCCCCTATGGGGATATAGGCGTGACTGTAAATACATCGACTGCTAATATTCGCATAAAATGTAACGGAGAGTCAGTTACTGTTCACACAATAATGATAACGACAAAACAACTACACAGTACATTCTGCATTACGTGATATCTAAATGTTTGGAGCCAAGTTTTAATTGTGAATGTAATAAGAAAAGCATAAAAACAAATTAACTATCTCATTCTCTAAAGGCCGCATAATTAAAAGATCTTTTAATTAAACTCAAAATCTTTTTTAGCGTAAAAGTCAGCACAGTTAAGACTTACACGAGCGAAATACTCCGATGCTTGGGGAAAATAAACGAGAGCAGTAGAAACCACTAAACTGAACGGAGATGTGAGGAACACAAACAAAATTGAAGAAAAACTACACTGCAGAGTTAACATCCACGGTGCATGCTGGTTTCTAAACTAAGCTAATATTAGACAAGATTAAGTTAGGTTAACGGATTCTTTTCCTTTATATGTATTTAGGTAAATTTAAACTTTGAAACTTTTTTAGGAAATCATCAACTGTTATAGAGTTTCTGTTTATTAAGAATTTCTTATCTTTTCCTAAGGTAATTCATAAAGTATTTGTTGACAAGTAGATCATCATCACCATCATTGGCCTACAAACATCTTGATCAGATGATTTAAGCAGCGACTTGGTTGTGACGACACTTTTGCTGGTGTCTATATAGTTCAATACACAAACCGCAGCAGCGCCCACAGTACTGACAAGATAGGATTTGGTTACCCGAAGACGACGAAACAATACTTCTCTCGTGCCTGCGTATTCGCTTACGAGACAGAATCTCCAACCAAGCTTCGTCATGGGTTTGGCCGAGATAAACCTTCTCCACTGATCACGCTCCTTTGCGAGGTCTTCCCATTGGGAAAAGTAAATGTCGAATGAGATCATTTCAAGCTTCACGGCGTCCTTGAACCTCAACTTTCGACGTCCCACAGGTCTTTTGGCATAAGCTATTTCCCCGAGAAGAGTTTTTCTAGGCAAACGAGAGGGCTCCATACGATGCACATGTCCTAGCCAGTGCAATCTTTTCTGTTTTAACAGAACAGTCGCGCTAGGCTGCCTCGTCATTTCGAGTACCCACTCGTTCGTCACTTTTTCTTTCCAGGAGATGCCCAGAATGTTTCTTAGACAGCGCATTTGGAAGGCGTTTAATCGTCTCTCTTGCCCATCGTACGATGTACTTGTCTCCACTCCGTACAAAAGCACACTTAAGACGCATGTTTGATACACGATTACGAGTATCTTGGTTTGAGTTGTGAGGTGCTTATTGTTATAAACTCTTGTAATAAGCTTTCCAAACACCGTGGCCGCTTTGCCGATGCGAATACTGATCTCTGCGTCAAGCGAAAGATTGCTCGACACGACTACCTCTAGGGGTGTATTTTCCAACAAAACTCTCGACTCTCTGCATCCTTGCACCAAGATGACCGTCTTCTTAGTATTAATAGTATACTTGTGGACCATAATTTGAAGTTGTTCGGAAGAGTTGTCTACGAAAGCGGCATCTTCAGCAATCAGGAGGCTGTCGGCAAATAAATGAATAAAATAAAAACTAGTGTTATATAACAACACTTCGGTTTAGTTTCGGTGACCATTCGTGTAATTCTGCATCTTCTAAATTCTGCAATTTAACATGTATTTTTTAACACAATTTAAATATAATTAACAAACTATTAAGTTATTTAACCGAAGCCTGAACGTATACTTTAAATGTTTTCACATATAAAGATTAGATTTTTGGTCTTAGCTAGTACGTAGTAACTTAAAATACCAATCTACAAATTGTGCGTGCAGTGCAATATATAAATAAAAGTGATTTCGACTTTTGAAACATGATTTTTTATGGATAATATTTGAATGGTTTCTGGAAGCATCCCTTCTTGTGTATTGCCCACCACCACCATCACCTTTGCAATAGACCCACTTTTGACGGAACACCGTGTGGTTTTAGAGTCCGACATAACAATTCACTATCAGCTCCGGGTGTTTCCACACGTAAAAATATAAATAAAAAATAAATACTAATTTAGATAATACTATATTTAGATATGTTACCTATAAACATCTAACTTTTTAACCAAACAGCAACTGACAACCACAAATTTAATAGTCTGCAAAATTCCGATAACGCTAGCAAAAACAAGTAAAAAAGGATTTGGGGCACAAGGTGACAGAGTCGAACAGAAGTGCTACAAAAAAGCGGCAAAACCGCCATAATGACGAAGCGATGGGAAAAGCAAAACCCTGCATACGGCCTGAAAGAAACTAACTGCCATTTAATAGTGCAGTTAGAGCCTCAGTACGAAACTTCCAACTAATAAAAAAGTGAATATCAATTTACATTTCAGTAGGAACAGCCACAATCGAATAGCATTTTGTTAAATACCCTTGTCATTCTGCCTAGATAAGATCATAGATAGCATTAAATATTAATTTATACACAAATGATCAGAAGTCATATTGTATCATATTGTTAATGTGTACTCAATAACTTTCTTTCAATACCATAGAGAATAAGCATGATGGTGGTATAATAGTAGTATAAAACATAGGTAAACAGTTAACAAGCACACTAAAAGAAAATAAAAAATAATTTCAGACCCTAATACTTTTTACATTAGGTACTTACATTTATCTAGATTAGGGATGTTATAAATACAAAATTTCGGATCTGAATACGGATACAGATATATAAATAATTTATACCAATTTCGGATACAGTTACGAATATGAATTAATTTTTGATTATCCGCAAGTTTCGGATAGTTTTGGTTACGGATATTATTGTAGAATTTTAGAATCGTAAAAGTAAAATACAAACAGTAAGATTAGACTTTTTCTTCTAGTCTAGTTTATCATTTGTTTTTACAATCAGTCATATAAGTTATTATAGCCACTAAAGGTATGTACTCAAAAATACTAAAACAAAATTATAATAAACAAAAAATAATATTAGCACCTAATTTATATTAATTTTAATTAATATTTTTATAGGAATTATTACAACACAACAATCAGTCTTCATCAACATTACTTGGGTTTGAGGTGGAGGTACAATTTTAGATTTTACTCTTTGTCTTTCATACGCTATTAAAGACAAAGAGTAAAATTTAATATTGTAAATTTATAAAGTTTTTACCGCAGTGTTTACATTTAACAGAATCTGCATTATTATTTTTATTAAATGTCCAAATTAAACTAGTCTTAGGACAAATGCCAAAACTGATAAATAATAAATTTTAATGTTTGTATACCCACAATCACAAAATAAATCATAAGCAATGTAAATTGCAATATACACGAGTGGCTTGTGTGACAAGTGACGACTCGCCTTGGCAAAATAAACAAAAACCTGACGTAACCTGTAATTGATATTTTTTTTTGTTTCGGATATCTGACAGTTTTGGTTACGGTTACGAAGCTCCATAACATCCCAGGTCTAGATTTCTCCCCGCCGCTTCTTGACACGAGCCGCCTTCATAACGACAAACAACGAGTAAAGGGTCATAATAATTAAGATTTACTTTGTGATGGTATTAAGGACTTAAGTTTATATAATCTGTTTTGAGTTGTCTAGACTTGACCCTTGTCAAATATAAGTAAGTGTACTTATATAAGATACCTATTTTTAAAAGTTTATTCAAAGAGGCTTAATAATAGATTGAGATGAAGTTTATTCACAGCATTCCTTCTAGCATTTAATTAGTATGAACTTAAGTAACTCTTAAATTCCCGCATCCCCCCAACCCCTCATCACCCTCAAAGGACAGCTGTTGTCACTTACCATCAGTTGACTCGTCTGTTCGTCTGTGCCCCAATATAATAAAAAAAAATATATCGAATACGTAAAACTTCTATTGTCTCACATTCAACGAGGTCTGATTTAGATTTACATTTAGATCATAATAAAATAAGAACTGGAGAATACCATAACATCTTCCTTTAAATAAATAACACCCTTACTACAGACCCCTATTTAAATATCCAATAAATTTCCAGGTCCCATTTTATTTAGTATATTAATTAGCAGGTCCCATCCGCAGAGATCGTGATTCTTGGCGACTTTAACGCCCATAACGCCGAATGGCTTGGTTCGCGCAAAACCGATCATGCGGGAAGATTTGTTCACGATTTCGCCTTGGCATATCTTGACGCAGCTGGTAGCAACGCCTACACGAATCCCAGATGCAGAAAGCCACGTGCCTTCACTGTTGGGTCTTCTGCTGACCTCACATCCTGACGGCTACAAAGTATCCGTTGAGGCCCCTCTTGGCTCTTCGGACCATTGCCTGATTAGGAGTACGGTGCCACTCGTTCACTCGCTGCGGCCGCGAGATACAGGCAGTCGCCGCGTATGGCACTATAGGTCAGCAGACTGGGATGGAATGCGAACATCTTACATTCTTTGCATCCGACCCATGGAGACAGGTTTGCTTCTTGCGGGATGATCCCAATGTCGTTGCCGACTCTGTCGCGGATATTGTGCTTCAGGGTATAGAACTTTTCATACCATTCTCCCTGATTCCCACAGGTGGCAAGTCCCAGCCCTGGTTTGGTCGAACCGGCGGGTCGCATTCGTCGTCCCGCCGAAAGCGACAGCATGGACTTATGCAGCGACAGCACGGGATGTAAAGACCAGCACATTAAAGAAGCAATTTAACTTTGCCTCCAGGTCCCCCAAAAGAGTAATTGCTGGGGCGAAGTCGGCTCACATCGGCAGAATTGGCGAGAGACTAGTGAGTCTCCCTTCAGGAACTCGTGCATTCTGGTCTCTTGCTAAAGTTTTCCAGAGGAACTTTTGTAAGCCATCCCTTCCACCTCTGCACATAGGAGATAATTCGTTGGCCCACGACGCTAAAGAAAAAGCCGATCTTCTGGGCAAACTCTTTGCGTCCAACTCGACCCTGGACGACGGGGGAAACGCACCGCCGACCAAACCGCAGTGCGAGAGCCGCATGCATGAGTCCGGTTTACACAAAGGGCAGTGCGTAAAGCGCTTCTTTCCCTCGACGTTCCTAAGTCGAGTGGGCCCTATAGAATCTCTCCTATCGTGCTGAAGACGTGTGCTCCAGAGTTGGCACTGGTTTTAACGCGCCTTTATCGGCTTTCCTATTCTCTTAGCGTAGTCCCGAACTCATGGAAGACAGCTCTAGTGCACCCAATCCCTAAAAAAGGAGATCACTCGGATCCGTCCAACTACAGCCCCATAACCATCACCTCCTGAGTCTTGTCCGAACGCTGGTAGTGACTAGATGCGATTTCTTAGCGCTCCGCTCTCAAAAAATCAAAGTTGTGGGTTTTTCTCGTGCTACAAACAAGTTTTTGGTGTCTGGAGAACCGCCTTGCCAAGGCCTACACCGTGGTGAATTGTGCTTTAGCCGCACGTGCTGCTGTGAAGTAGGAAAAGTGTTTTTCCGCTAATTTGGTGGTTAAGTTCAAAAATTTTTTACTTAAAGTGCCATAAAGACGCCACATGTGTAGCAATTAATAAGTGAAAAGTGACAAAGTGTTGTGCTTACCCGTCTCCATCGGACACGTTGTGTTTTTGGAACGCCGGTCTTCCCATTTCCCCGGGAAAAGCAGAAAAACAAAAACCACGTGGCGGCGTGGTCGGTGAAGGAGTAGTCGGAGGTCGCTGAAAAATTGCATGTGTAAGCTCCTTTTTCTTTTATGACAAATTCTTGAAACAGAAAAATTTTATGAGCTACCAAAAATTTTTTATAAGCCATTAAAGTTCTAAAGTTTGAACCTGAATTCTGCCGGAACCAGATCCTTCTTATGAATTTTAGAACTGCTATCTTGGGCGCGCTAGTTTGAAGACCTGCCCTGCCGAAGATTATATTTTTAGATACAACAGTTTAGGAATAATAATATTTTTTAGGAAAAGTTGTGTTTTTTGAAAAATTTTTAGTTAAATTTTTAGGTATCATTTATTTTAATTTATTATTGTTATAGAACACATGTAAACATATTTTTTAAAAATTTTTGTATATTTTTAGCTTGTGTGGCTCCGAAGTTACAAATTTTTATGTTTAAATTGCTTATAAATCGGTAAATAATAGTAAATAGTTAGTTTTTACCCTGTTATCGTGTTTACCATAGATTTTGGACATAGTTTAAGCCCAAACAACATCTCCCTAGCTTTAAAATTTAAGAAAATCAGCCTAAACCACCATATTGGTTGTGGTGGTTTAAAATTTTGTAGCCCTGTATCTCTGGAGCCACACATCGCTGTAACTTGCGGTTTTTGTTGTTAATGTGTATGTGACCTAGTTAACGCGGACAGGACTATTTTAAGACTTTTCGTAAGAAAAAATTTATAGCCCTTGAACCACCTATAAAAGACGGGGGAAGTCAGGCCAGTCAGTATATTCGAAGCCCTGACTCTCTGCGGTGAGCGGTTGGAAAGTTACGGGCATTTGAAACCCGAATCTGACAGCTAGGCCGCCATCTTGGATATCTTCACAAGGCCATAACTCCTCGGCCGTAAGTCGCAGAAAGGCGCGGTTTGGATACCTAGGAAGTTTGTATAGTTCTCTAAAAGACCTATAAGGTCAAGACGTAATCTGGGGCAAAAAATTGCCTACAGCTTTAGGTGGTCTTAGCGTATAGCCCAGGTGAGGGCAACATAGGGGAACCCAAACAAGGGTATTCTGTGTCGTCTGCATCGGGAGAAATCGTTAATCAAAGTTTGCGCGGGCGTCCATTTTGAAAATTTAAAACGCCCGTATCTCCCGAACCAGTGGTCATAGAGAGCCGGGACTTCTTTCCTGTGTCTTCCCCGATAATATAGTATAAGGGCAGACAAGATTCATCCAAATTGGAGAGTCAAAAAGTGTATGACTTGATAAGAGCGGGAGTGGATGGAACTCGCCGAGCCAAGCGTATAGATACCAAGCACGACCTTTTTTGGCCCATTGGTTTTGGAGTTACAGCCTTTTAACCAGTTTGGGTTATTCAGGTGGACTGCAACCAGATAAATTTAAACTTCTGTAGCTCCGGAATGCTTGCGGCTGGCTATGGTGTGTTTGGGGTCTCTGAAACGGGGCTGACGAGAGCTATCTACTGATCGTATTGTAGTGACTCTACATAGAGTCAAAAAATTTTTTGTTATTAAACTTGACTACATTCATCGTGTAACTGACTGCAGTGCAGCGGACAACTCCCTAGAGAGTTATAATACTCTAACATTGTATATTTTGCTTGTGTATTAGTTATTTTGTTTTAACGCAGTGTATCGTGTTCTATTGACCGATACAGTTAGTAATTAAGTTGGACGTTTAAATATAGTGACATACCTACCTTTACGTAGTCTCGACCAGAGCATAACAGTAAATTAATATTATTTTATTTAAACCTTTAAATTCTCTAATTATATATCTTGTGATTTTGTGACTTTGGGTATCTCCCCTTCATTATATCACCATGAGTAACCCCACTTCGAAACCACCGCCAAAGTACCCTGCAGGCAGGAGAAGCTTAAGTGGGGACCCAAAGTGCTCGTCTTGACTCCAGGAAGCTATGCTTTACAGTAAAAAGGCCAAAACGGCCTTAAATGAAGCCAAGAATTTAAAAGGAGAGCTAAAAGTGCTAAATTTTGAGATGATTGACAGATTGACTTCGTTGGTTGGTGATATGGAGAAACATCTTGAACAGAAAGGGGGTGGGGAAAATACGAGTAAGCTAGGAAAAACAGTTGACTCCATATCTGAGATTGTTACTACAAATAAGGTATTTTTGCAAGGTATTGGAGAAAATCTCGAACAGAAGTTTAAGGAAATGGAGAGTAATTTGATAGACAGAATAGAAGAGGGTGTCAAAACGATTAATACAAACACTACCATAGCAAAGGAAAGCCAAACGGAGGAAATCTGTAAGCAAGTAACACAGGAGGTGAATAAAAGTACGATACACAATGAAAACTTTGTTGATGGCTCGTTCGAAGCTTTTATTGACAGAATAGACGCGCAGACAGAATTGATAGTTCACGAGATGAGAGAAAAAGTGGAGGTCCTAAAATCTAGCATCACATCTGCGCATGAGGACAGAGAGGTTATGGGAGAAATACGAGAAATAAAAACTGCAGTGGAGGCTCTCCAGATACGGGATCTCATGTCTGGAGTTTCTCCCTCGTACGCAGATGCAGTTAGGCAACCAAAAACACCATGGGAGCATAAGCCTACACACTCCCTAATCATCTCTTCCACTGAAGGCATGGACACTTCAGGTGAAGTGGTCGAACACATCAAAGGAGCGCTGAACGCCAAGCCAAGCTGAACGAAAGGCGGAATTCGGGTTGAGAAGCTGAGGAAAATACGGGATGGGAAGGTCATCCTCAGCTGCTCCACCAAAACGGAGCTGGATAAGGTAGAGGCTCAATTGAAAAAGAAAGCGAATATCGTCTTCGAGGTGGCGAAAAATAAAAGCCCGTTGGTAATACTTAAGAATGTATTGTCCTACAACACCAACGAGGAGATTAAGGCAGCCTTACATAAGCAAAATGACAACTTATTGGGGGACCTGGCGACCGACATAAGCCAAGCTGAGGTTATGTATAGACGCAAGGCTCGAAATCAACATGAGTGCCACTTGGTGCTCAGAGTGACGCCCGCGCTATACCAGAGGCTACTGTCAGTCGGCAGAGTATATATAGACCTTCAACGCGTCCGTGTGGAAGATCAGTCGCCTTTAGTGCAGTGCACTAAATGCCTCGCATATGGGCACGGGCGCAAAATATGCACAGAGGTCGTGGACCTCTGCTATTATTGCGGAGGCCCCCATCTAAAGGCAGAGTGCGAGCAATTCCTAGCGACCCAAGCACCGACGTGCAAAAATTGTGTTAAGGCAAAGCTAAATGACACCGCTCACAGCGTCTACAGCGATCAGTGTCCTGTTCGAAAAAAGTGGGACGCGCTAGCGAGGACGGCTGTAGCCTATTGCTGAGGTCGCCGCTGGCGTACCACCGGATAACAACGTCATCGAACCGAGCACATCTGACGTAAACCTAAACTTTATAATAGGGCACATATTAAAACAGAAACATCAAAATTTTAGGAAACTAGGCAACAAAACTGTCGGTATTAAAATATTAAATAAAAAGGCCTTTCAAAAACCTAAAATACTTACACATATAACTAAATTTGCAGATCCATTGAATTGGACGTACTTTCGTTTGAAAGGAAGCCAATCAAAATGCAAGTTGGTCAATGTCAGCGGTTTGATAAGTCTTTGGTATAAACTAATATATGATGGGTATTAGAATCTATGCTTGATTTATATTTTGATAAATATACAAGAAGCATAATGAAAATATAGTAAAGTAATAGTTATATGTAACGCTGAATAAAAAAGCTATAAAATATTAATAGTGTTAAGTATTGTATTGAGAAACTGTATTAGTAACTTTTAAACAATAGATGTAAGTGCATAAGTAAAATAGTGTATAACATGTATGTACGATACAGGTACATACACTATAAAATGTAGAAACTAAGTAGCTATAAGATACTAAATAATCGAAAAATCAGCAAAAGAATAGAAAATGAAAAGAAAAACAAAGTATACAAAAAAAATAAATAAAAGAAAAACAAAAAATTATAAAAAGAAAAAACAAAGTATACAAAAAATAAAAGAAAAACAAAAAAAAAATATAAAAAGAAAAACAAAGTACACAAAAAAGATAAAAGAAAAAGAAATACATAAATATAAGATAATCCATATTTTTCTCCTAGTAGTAAATAGAATAGTAAGAAATAAATTGTGATATGTGATCCTTTTAGATAAGTAAAATATTTAGAAAAGAAATTGTTTAAATTAATCAGGATAAGTATAGTATTGAGAAACTGTATTAGGAACTGTTAAGCAATAGATGTAAGTGTATAAGTAAAACAGTGTATACCTTGTATGTGTGATGCATTTTATTTAAGTTAAACAGGATATAAAACTGTAATGATATAAGTAGATGAAGTAACTAAATTGTAACAATGTAAAGACACTAATAAACCTACGGTACTGTAAGAAAAAGTAGCCACAAATGTAAAGATTATTATCTGAAATAAATTAAGGGGTATAAGGGGTGTTTCGCATTCCAAGCGTCATCGTGCGCGCATCATTCACTTCTGTAGTCCCTTTGTTGTGTATATTTGACTAGTGAGTTGTTTTTTTTTTACCTATACTTATTTTATCGTTTACTGACTGACTTGATTTTATGGCCTACGTTGACCGCAACTGAAATACTTGCTAAGTTTATGAATTTCACAGTAATTTTAAGATATTCTAAAGATTAAACTATTTTCAATTAATTTTCCAAATTCAAACAATTTTATTCAACCATTTATGGAGTTTTATTGAACTCATTCAAATTAAAATAGAAAACTTCATAAACATAAATCCCGATCTAGATGCATTAAGAGACATTTGTGACAATATAGAAAAAGGACTTGACCATGAAAATGAATCATTGTCGTAATATAAATATGAACCTATAACTTCATTTGATGTTGAAAGGTCCTTCTCTACCTATAAATTGATTTTAAGTGCAAAAAGAAATTGTTTGAAGACAGATTTTATGGAAAAATCTGGCGATGACAAAGAATGCTCCGTTCCTTATGAAAACTATACCAATTCAGATTAAGGAGCAACTTCAACATCAACGGAAATAATATTAAGTCGTAAGGAAATCTCCACTTTTCGTCTCTGTTCCTTGAACTTTAGGTGCATTAGCTCTACCTATTCCGATCACTGCTTATTAGACAAACTGCAAAAAAACTCACACCACCCATTTGTGCACTTATCAATCAATCCTTTTATGAAGGCATGTTTCCTGATTTACATAAAGTAGCTATAATTAAAACATTAAATAAGAAAAAATCTAAGACAGACAGATGCCCACAGCTTTGTAGAAGCCATGTGTTTCTGTGAAAATTTTAAATCTTTGATGAGGGTCAAGGCAGTTTTCGTAAGCAACATTCGACAACCATTCGTGGAATACTCTTGGATATGACCAAGCATATGATATAGTAAAGTTCAGAATATTAATAAAACACGTATTCGTAACACACGATTGGTTTGACTCGTATTTAAAAAATAGACAACAGTATGTGCAAATACACAATTATGACCTTAACCTTAAACAGATTATTAACATTCGATCTGATATACTATTTACTACATATACTGCAGACGACATATCTCTGTTCACCCCATATCAAGAAATAGATATATTAAATGATCGGATCAATTTTATAAATGACAAAATTTTAGAATAATGAATGAACACAATCTCAAAATCAACTAGGAGAAAACTAAATTAATGGCCTTCCATTAGAACTACATTTTTCAATAAAAACACAAAATGGTAAATGTTAAAGACTACGCTATTGGGTATAGATACGAATTTAAATTGGAAAACTTATATTAAAAACAAAATCACTAACATTAAAAATATCTAGATTCGCCTATGCCCTGAGAGAAATAAAAACGACGACACTTTCTTTTGACTTGGAATAATTATTTTAGACATTTTTATTTACAATTTAGGTGCAATCACAAGTAAAAGGTGTACGTTTGTTGCACAAAAATAAGATACAATGATACATCAAAGATAGATAGAACATAGAGCCTCCTCCTTTTTTGAAAACGGTTAAAAATATCTCGATACTCTCTGAAAATTCAGTGCAACAACTCGAGTCAGTCAGTCAGTCTCATTGTGTAATGTACTTGCACTGTAATGCAATAAAACAAACTCATTTTTATGTTTTACAATTATAAAGCTTTTTTAGCTTTAACGTAATAATTATGCACGATATCATCTAAGTAAGCACAAATATTGAAGATTATACTTTCTCATAAAAAAAAAAACTTTTATTATGGAAGTAATTAATTTGAAAGAATGCTAATTTTTCTTTTAATCGCTTCTTTAGCGCCGCAACTTTTATCTACTTTGTTTGAATTACTTTCGGCCGAGCAGTTCGCGGCAAGTTTCTCAAACATTTTTATACTAAGTTATAATACTGTTTTTTATAACAAAGCCATTGCTTTAAAATAAAAAATGAAATATGTAAGTACATTCATATTGTTGAAAACACCTACGTTATAAACTCGTGAAAAGAAACATATCTACTGTAGTTCTGTTTTCAATCTCAAACTACCTAATAGCAATATTTACAAACACCTATAATCATTGATTACATTCAGGTAAGTAAAAAAATACATTTTCCCTTTAAAGCACCTCAACGTTTTCGAATCACAAACAGAATAGGTAATGTGGATCGTTGAATACGGCACTACTCAACACAGATCAAATATAAACTAAATTGGATCCATTCGGATCCAATTTGTGCAACACACTGTGCCGTCAAAAAAGGTGGCCCTGTAACTAGGCATTTCGTTCGATAGGTACTCTTAGAAAAAAAATACAAGGTGACCGATACAAACAGTTTCTGTTCGTTACCATGAAATTACCAAATCTTGTACACCTACTTGTAGGTAAACAAAGGAACTTTGGACCGAATGGATTTTATTTTAGATTGTTCATTCTTTGAAGTTTATTTTTAGTGGAGGGTTATTTTGGTGGTATAGATGTGTGAAGACTCGCAGCTATTTTACTTTATAAGAAGACTTTCTGTCTTATTTTGTAACATTTCAATTTCAAAACCAAAATCGGTCGTGGTAAAAGTATAGTGGAGCTATAGCCAGTCTTCTGTAATCTTACTACATATATGTACATATATATACTATATTATACACTTATTGAATGAAAGTTTTCCTAGGTGTTCCTTGTTTACTTTTTCCCTCTTTTTTCTTCTATTGTTGTTGAGAAGAAGTTGTCGTGTCTCATCAAATGGCCAACAAATTCACCCCTTAAACACAATGATGGTCCTCAATTGGATGGCGTAGCGGTTTAAGTGTTCACCTCACGCTGAGTGCTTGTGGGTTCGATCCCCGCACGGGACGACACTTTTATGACATTCTTAATGTAGTTCTTTTTCTCAGTTTACAGCGGACATCTATTCCGAGTATATTAAGATTGAGAAGAGTGAAGAGAAAGGGAAGGAAGGGACCTTAGCTGCAAATGCACAAGCCATTGTAATTTGGTATTGAACACGACCACGTTCTTGGAACCTCATTTTGATCAATTGAGGTCCCGGTCGAGTTCTGTGACGATTTGACATATTTTTTCGACAGTGTGACTAACCTAATACCAATAAGCAAACCGTGGGTGTTTAATATAACTCTGCCTACCCCTTCAGGGATACCGGCCTGTATATGTATTTAATGTATAAAAGTACTTTTACAGAAGTCTAGAGTAGAGGACATTTGTATTGCCACTTTGCAAACCAATATTAGTTATTTAGCTCCGATTAATAGGATAAATATATGTATGATTATTGGCGGGAGTAATTTATGATATAACTCTTTGGACTAAATAAGTTTATATAAGTACTTATATCAATAAACACTGTAAACACAGTCACAGAAAATAGAATTTCATTTATATATCTTTTTTTAAATACATATGTATCTAGATAAGGAAGCAAGCAGAGAATTAAACGATACAATTTACTATTTATTCCTCGTGTTTTTTTAGTGTACTTTGTATAAAAAAATGGAACATATTATAAATATTCTCTAATCTTTTGATTATTTACTTTTCCTATAAATATTATACAAGAGCTATATTGTAACTTATTGCTTTGTGTGTAATAGACAACTTTATTAGCTCTAATGTATTGATGAATCCATACGGCTTTATCAAATTTAATCACCACCATTATCATTAAAGATATAACAGGCAGTGGTCAGCAAATCGGCCACTAATTAATTGCATCCCAAATATCTGATTAGCGATGAAGGAGATTAGGTTCCGTCCATTTGGCTACAAAATGTATATTAAATTGAAATAAGGGTATCAATCACTTTTTCTGACCTTTTGGCTCAGTGGTTAGTGATCCTGACTGACTATAGATCATAGCTTCTATTCCAACCCAGACCAAATAATATAATTGTAAGGTGTAATTCGTGTATGCATGAATTTAAAAATATATCATAAGGAATATTTTTAAATATTTCAGAAGCAGGGAAAGGGAAGGAGGATAAAGAGGAGACGGGGGGTTAGGCCATAAGGTTACCTCATTCATTCGGAAAAACACAACGTAAGTCTTGCATCACAGTCACTTTTCTCTGGCGCCGTAGTACTCTTGTCGAGCCCGCATACATGCATGGCTCTCCCACGTTAAAATAAGTATGCTTATATTGTTACCAACCAGAGTACAAACTATGCTTAGTTTGTGATCAGACGGCCGGGTGTGAGATGTCTGAAGTTATGTTTATTAAGTCCAGGAGAAAGTGTCGTTCGTACAAAACTACTCAACTGCTTCTAATATAAGTTGCAACCTTCGAGTGCCCCAGCAAGACCGATACTAAAAGCTAAAACATTGTAATTTTCAATAGCGAATATTCTCGATAGAATAGCTGTCAGTGTAAAACGCTAACGACTTACGAAGTAAGACACTACTATTGAACAAAAGGTTTTTACAATTACATATATTGTCCAAATCTGTTTGTGTGTGTTTGTGTGACTTACGAAGTAAGGCACTATTATTGAACGAAAGGTTTTCACAATTAAACTGTCCACATCTGTTTGTCTGTTTTCTGATTATAATCGTTTGATAAATATTCAAGTTTTAAAGTACTTGTTGGTAATTAATTTAGGTGTGTGGTCCCGGTGGCTGCAGAGCGATATAAGAAATACAAACATGTATGAGCTTTTGACAACTCTAAAAAAATGTGTTTGAACACGTTCGCTTAGGCATTTCTACACCCTAAAGTATACTTTGAAAACATGTACTTTCAAAAATTCTAAATATACATATTTTTTATCCAACTTAAATCTGTTTAAACATACATGTTGTATGACATGTTATGTCATCACAAGTTAAAAGTACTGAGGTTTTCAAAGACGGTTATAACAATAGTCACAGCAGAATGGAAATCAATCGATCACAAGCAAATATTTGAGTATTGTTTCTCGTAACACATATTATCTTCTCATTATCTTATAATCTTCTCCTTCTCTGCCCTTCTCATAATACCAGCAAGGTTCACTCTTCCTTTGCTGTCCAAGCCGTAAACCTCTGGAATGCGCTTCCTCAAGAAGTTAGGACGTTTTTTTTTTTTTTTTTTTTTTTTTTTTTTTTTACGTGTGGAAACCCCCTCGGGCCTTCATCCCACCGGGGCTTTCGGTGAGACGGTGTGTCGGAATCGGACCGACTAAAACCACACGGTGTGCCATATTGCGCCTAAAATAGGAGGAATCTGGGAACAGCTTTATTAAGACATCCGGATCCCTCCTAGCGCCTGCCTGCAATCGCGGGCACCACCTTCTTGCAACTCTCAATTAGGCTGCGTCCAGGCACACCAGGACGTCGCCTCCTCGCGGCTGGCCACTATAGCGGGTGGAAAGGAAAACCCGTCCCGACCACCCGCGGCCACACTCAGGGCGGCATGAGGCGCTGGTAGGCGCGCCTACGCCGCCCGGTTCGCCGGCGGCGAATTGGGTCCGATTGGAGATCGTTCTCCCGGGCCCGCTCCGCCGCCTCCTTCTGTGAGATGACCTCCTCACAGAAGGTTGCGACCGCGGTAAAATTCCTATCGCTACCAGCCATGGAGCGTATGATGGCCGGTAGTGAGAGAACCTCTCCGATGACTGCAGATAGGACCCGACGCTGAACCGCCCAAGCGGGGCAATCCACGAGCGTATGTTGAGCCGAGTCCTCACTGCAGTCGCAGTGGTGGCAGGCGGGACTTAATTCCCTCCTAGCGACCGAGTGCAGGTACTTTCCGAAGCAGCCGTGCCCGGAAAGGACCTGCGTTAGTCGGAAAGAAAGAGTCCCGTGCTGCCGCTCTGCCCATTCGACGATGACCGGCTGGAGCGCCTCCACGGCGGCAAAGCCAGCACGTGGAGCCTCCAGCCGGGACGACCAACGAGCCATCGTGGCTCGGCGAGCGGCCTCACGCCACTCGCGTACCTCTTCGGGCGGGGGCCGATTGCTGCTACCCGCCCGGAAATCAGTCGTCCGCCGATAAACTTCAGCGAGCACTTCCGCCTCCAAGTCCCACGGGGGAGTTCCGGCCAACGCGCACGCCGCCTCCGTCGACACGGTGCGGTAACCGCGTATGGCTCTAACCGCCATAACCCTCTGAGGGCGCCAGAGGCGTGCCCTATTCTGGGCGGTAAGAGCCCCCGCCCACACCGGTGCACCATATAGTGCCATTGACCGAACAACCCCCGTGTACAACCGTCTAGTAGCGACGCTGGGACCACCCAAGTTAGGCAAAAGGCGCCCAAGAGCGGACGCAGCGCCGACCAGCTTTGGGGCAAGCTGCCGAAAGTGCTCGTCGAAGAGCCACCTCCCGTCAAGGGTCAGGCCCAGATATTTAATATGGGCCCGAACCGGTACGAGGACCGAGTTGACCATGATGGCGGCACCGGCAGGTGGACCACGACGGGGCCCATGAAATAAAAGGGCCTCCGTCTTGTCCAGGGCCACCCGCAAACCCAGTGCCTCGATGCGCCGGACCACCAGAGAGGCTCCTCTTGTGGCCAGGCATGCCGCCTCTTGAAAGTTCGACCCCTGGGCTGTGACAAGAGTGTCATCGGCGTAACAGATTACTCCCAGCCCAGGGGGGAAGTCACCACGAAGGGCCCAGTCGTACCCCATGTTCCACAGGAGTGGTCCAAGGACAGACCCCTGCGGAACACCGCACGACATGGGCCGACGACTCAGGTTTCCATCTCGGTCCTCGTACACGACGGTACGCTCCTCTAAATAGTCTGCCACTAGCCGCATCAGGTACTGTGGCACTCCGTGATAGCGGAGCGCTTCCCTTATGCAACTGAATGGCAGACTATTGAATGTGTTGGCGATGTCCAATGACACCGCCAACAGTACGCCGCCACAGCTCACCGCCTCTTCGGTCACGGCTCTCAGACGCAATACAGCTCCGATCGTCGAACGACCCGCTCGGAAACCGAATTGGGCGTCCGACAAATCGGGGCCGACCTCATTCAGGTGCCGGACGATGCGGGCAGAGAGTACCCTCTCAAACAGTTTACCCGCCTCGTCCAGCAGCACAATGGGTCTGTAGGCCGCGACCGAGTCGGTAGGCCGTCCCGGTTTCCTTAAAAGCACCAGCTTCCCGCTTTTCCAGCAATCAGGGAAGCGCCCGGACACTAGACTAGCGTCGAACACCTCCCTCAGGCGGTCTGCCATGTGGTCAAGGGCCAGGGCCAACACTCGGGCAGGAATCCCGTCTGGCCCGGGGGCGGTGTTCTTGGAGCGGATCCGTAGAACAGCCGCCCATATCTCCGCCTCCGCGACGGGTGGAACTTCCTCTCCTCCGTACTCCCCGTCGTTTCTAGCCATGGGGGCCATCGACGGGGGTGAGTGCTCCTCTCGTCGCGGAAAAAGACCCTCAACCACTCCCTGCAGGAAGCTGGGCTGGAGAGTCTCAGTAAGGGGGGGGGCCATCGCACGGAGCTTTTGTTGCGCCGCACGATAAGGGCGACCCCAGGGGTCACGATTGAGACCCTCCAGCATCTCCTTTCTTTTCTCCTCCTTGGCGCGGCAAATGGCCAGCTTTAGAGTTTTCCGGGCCTCTCGGTACTCCTCTTGAAGCCGGTCCTCTTCCCCTTCTTCGCGGTGACACCGCCGGCTGCGGGTGTAAGATCTCCGGGCACGAATACACGCTGAGCGGAGATCCGCCAACTCCTGGGACCACCAGTAGACCTCCTTCCTTGGAGGCTGACGACCTAGAACGCGGGGCATGGCCGCATCACAGATCTGCGTAATCGCATCACGAAAGCGGCCTGCCCCCATGTCTACCTCCTCGGTAGGCTGCGGAGACAGCCAAGAGTAAATGATGGCTGCCTCCTCCAGTAGGTCCCGGTCAAGCTTTGAGACAGCCCACCGCGGAAAGCGGGAAGGGCACCGCGCCATGTGACCCCTTCTGGGATCCTGGGTCCGGGAGAGCTCAAATCGGATATAAAGGTGATCCGAGAGCGTCTCAACCTCTTCCAGGACACGCCAGTTCCTTACTCGTGCGGCAAGAGCAGGGGTAGCGAACGAAAGGTCCACTATCGACCCCCCCTGCTGTCGCACGCACGTGTTGGTGGTACCTCTGTTTAGAAGACAGAGGCCCACTGATGCTGCCCACTCCTCGACAGCGTTGCCCCGTGCGTCCGTCCTGGGGGAACCCCATGCAACGGACTTTGCGTTGAAGTCCCCTAGCACTAGAACGTGCCCAGACGCTAGTCGCCGTATCGAGGTCTCCAGGTTATTTAGGAACACCTCGAAATCGCTCAGACTCCGGTTGGGGGAGAAGTAGACACCATAAATGGTAATCCCCCCCCATTCAGCGGCAACATATCCAGTACCCTTGTCTCTTAGCGACAAGGGTGGGGAATGAGCCGCTGTGGAGCCGATGACTGCCACGGAGCCGTCCCAGTCACCCAACCAGTTTGGACGGGGAGGAACGTAATAGGGCTCCGCAGCTACGGCGACACCAATCGACCACTCCGCCATGGTTTGCAGGAAGAGATCCTGCGCACCGGCGCAGTGGTTTAGATTCGTCTGGACAAGGAGGCTGGAAACTTGATCCATTACTGGATCGTTACTATAGCCTCCTCCATGGGCGACGACGACAACGCACGAGTGGCATCTGTGGCAGCCTGGGCCGATTGGCTAGCCACCGATGTTTTCGGAGATGTGCGAGGAGGCTTACAGCCAACCTGCCCCATCTGGTGATTGGCGGGTAAATTACCCGCCGCGCACGCTGGGCAGTGAGGGGCGGCGGAGCATTCCGCCGCTCTATGCCCCGGTCGACCGCAGCGGAAGCAGAGCCCGCTGCAGTCAAAACAGCTTCCACACTTGACGCGGGTGTGTCCCGACGCTAGGCATTTAAAGCACCTCATCGGTCTCGCCGCCAGGACTGTGACTCTGGCGTTGACGAAACCGATAAGGATCTTGCCAGCATCACCCAAAATTTTGGCTGATGCCACGGGACAACTGGCCCACACCGCGCCAAGACCACCTGGACCGGGGCGGATGGTGCCTACCCTGATGATGTCCGCGTTGCATACCGTCTTTTCTCGAATGGCAACACGCACATCTTCCACCGTCACTGAGTCGTCCAGGCCCGATATGCGCAGCTCCGCGCACTTGGTGGGCCTAACCACCTTAACACCATCCGACGCTGTAAATACTCCCCGCAGCTTCTCCGCAACGACGTCCGCTGTCTTGGCACCTTCAGCACCGGGGAACTCCAGAACTCGAGCCCCCGTCTGAGCAAGGCGCAGCCTCACACCTGAGGCCCCGAATTCACCACCTAGGCTATCCCGGACTTTCTTGAAAACAGTCGCGTAGGATAACCCATTGCTGGCCGCCTCCGGCAACACGGTAACAACTACAGCCGCCGTTTTGGGCGCCTGCAGTTTTCTTGCCTTCTTTGTGGCGGTATCTGTCACAGAAGCGGCACTTTTTGGGGCCTTGTTTTTACCTCTTCGGGACCTCTTTTTCTTACCTCCCTCAACTTTCTGCCACCCATCATTGGAGGGAGCAGACGTGGAGGGTGCAAAAACAGCTTCAACACCAGAGGGAGCACTAGGGGCGCTCTTACGTTTTCGTACTTGAGAGGTGAGTGGAGGGAACTCCGACGCTGCCCCCGCAACAGCCCTAGCAACTTGCCTAGTCCTCGGTGCTTTTGCAGGCACAGACGCAGACGCAGCTGCCGCGTAAGAAACCGCGAGACGGCCACCCGAGACTGGAAGTGGCGTCGAACCCGATGTGGCCTTTGTTTTTACGGCGGCAATTGCGGCGAGTGGCGGCCGAACAATGGGCGCTGGAGGCAGCCTTGCTTCCAGTCCCGCCAGACGCCCGTCCATCATCCGCCACACTGCATCTGTAATTTGACGCAAGTGGGCATCAGAGACGGGGGAGGGTGAGGTGGCAGGATTTGACTGCTGTGGACTAGCAGCACTCGCCTCAGCCCGAAAGTGTGCGAACTGGGCACTCAGCTCGGCAACCTGTTGCGTCAGGCGCTCGTTAGCCGCCGTAAGGCGATCGTTTGCCTCTTGGAGGTGCGAAACCCCCTGAATGAGGCCTTCCATGGCCTCCGACACGGCCGAGGAGGAGTCCTTCAGGGCCCTGACAAAAGAGCCCTTTAGGTTGGTAGACTTGGTGGCCACTTTCCGGATGATGGCCACCGCCGCATTCGTCCTCTCCTTCAAATCCACCGGAGTAAGTGGATCAGAACCCCTTTCCACCGGTGGACGGATTTTAAGAAGGAGATCCGTGATCTCCTCCTCGGCAACGATTTCACCTTCAGCTCGCGTCCGGGCGTATCCTCCAGCCCTGGAAAAAACGGAACCTGACGGGGCCGGGATTGGCGTACGTGACCTCCCACGCCTGCTGCTCGGCACTTTTGGCGGCAGCATGTCTTGAGGCGTATCAACGTCCTCATCCCGTCCACGCTTACGGTTTTCTAAATCGCGGGGCTCTAGTTCCATTTCCTCGGCTGAGTCAGCCGCGGAACTGGTGGTCCTAGAGCGCACTCGCATCGAAATTCTTCTGCTCCCAGAAGTCAACCTGCCTTCTGGGAGCATCTCTGAGATAGGCGTTTTGGTCAAAACCTCCTCGTCGTTAGGCGAGGTCTTGTCCGCCTTCTTATTATGCCCCTTCGCCTTGCTCTTCTCCTGCATCCCATCAGTTTTAATTTTATTATAATTAGTAAAAGATTCCATTACTAGTCCCACGAGTGGGGGAGAACTAAGAGGTTCACCCGGGCAGAGATCCCCCAGTACCCGGGTAAGCGTAGATTTATTCCCAACCGAGGGGTCCGCAGGTGCCCCGGCTGGGAGTGCGCTTACGACTGAACCACCCATCAGCCATGCATCCCATGGTCACGCACCAGAACACGGGATTCGGGGTTATTTTTTATAGAGGTATTCTTCCTCGCAGTCCGGGCAGTTAAGCCAAGACTCTCGTCCCCGATCAGAGCCGTGAGACGTAACCACGACACTCCTTTCGGGATTACGATATGCCGACGGTGGCATCGAGACAAATCTCCAGATGCCTGCTCGGTGGCAGTGCGAGTGCACGCCGAGCCCGTCCTCTTTCTCCGCTGTATACAGTGGAGAAACACCGACCCGTGAAAGGGTCCCACTTTGGTAATTTTTTTATTGAGGTTTCCTTCCTCACAGCTCCGAGGAGCGAAGAGCCAACAGAGGGATCGGCATACAAGCCCACTCTGCTGGGCCGAGCCTCAACCTAGTGGCTGAAGGAAATGGCCATCTCTTCTTGCCAGAATATTAGCCGTTGGCGATGACGCCCTCCTCAAAAGTGGAGGAGGAGAAGGCTGCGTCGTCGCCAACGTTGCCCAGGGAACACCACGTGGAGGTTTTCTAGCCCGCACCCCAAGAAGTTAGGACGTCCACTAACCGTCTCACCTTTAAGGTTAAAGTACGTAAACTCTATAGAGATTTTTTGGCGGAATCAAAGGAATAATACTGTGCAAGTGTCTCGATTATCTATGTATTTAATGTGTGTATCAGTATGTATATATGTATGTATATGTGTGTGTGTTTATGTATGTATATTTCTATATGTGTAAATAATTGGTTTTAAGTTAGTATATATTATATATGTAAGTATTTCTAGTATATGTATGTAGAACGACCTATGCAACCTTTTTTTTTTCTATTTAATCATTTAAAACACCTGCCACAAACATCTCTGCATCACCCAAAGGTTGGCTGGTAGAAAATGCCTACGGCATTAAGTCCGCCTTGAGCAATTTTGAAATTGCAGGAAGTGTAATAAATAAATAAATAAATAAATATTAATTATTTATATATGTATTTAATTTCTTAGGTTTGTAGTTGTTTAATTTTGCGGTTTAAGTACAAATGTAATGTTAAGTTTACATATAAATATATATTATATATCAGGTTATTCCTATACATATATGTATTTTATGGGCATGATATTTATAATGTTATATATACATATATGGAGACTCGATTGACTCCACAGACAAACTGTTTAAAGTGTTTACCGTTGTATTAAAATAAGGCTTAATAGTTGTCAATAACTTAAAAAAAAGTGAGCAGAGGAAAAAGCTATTTCCATCACTAAATAATTTTTACACTAAATAGAATATGAGAATATGAATATGAAGTAACAACAACTATTAAACATAAATGACTAAAGGTTAGCCAAGACCAAATTTCGAGAACTGAGTTATGAACGTTGCAAGAACTTTTAATGGACTGCATTCAGTTCGCTCTATGCAAAACTAGACATTTCATGCAGATACAATATTAAATATTTGCCTAGATTTCGGTTATCTAGAGAATACGTGCATTTTAAATGAACATAATTGTTGAACTTAACATAACTTACAACATTAATTTCTATAACTTGAAATTTATTCGCTTTTGCACTTCGAAGAATTTAATTCAACGAAAGTACCAATATAATTGTTCTATTAACATTTATTTGCTAATATTTATTTTGATATTCGCCAATAGAGGATGAAGGATGATAACATACTTTCAGTAAACATTATGATCACTTTCAACTCAAGAGTCACACGAGTGCTGTCCGCCTTTTAGGGTAGGGAGGAGGGGCAAGAGGGTAAGGAAAAGGGGGTTGGGCCTTTGGTAACCTCAGTCACTCGGTCACACAATGCGAGCATTGTTTAACAGCCGATTTTCTGTAAGGCCGTTGTAATGAGCCAGCCCATACGTGCCGAAGCATGCCTCTCCCACGTTAAATAATACAGATAATATCTAGATTATTTAGATATTATATATAGATATTATATTTATATAACGTACTAAAAGAGAAACAAAACGCTGAATGCAACGCAATTAACTCCAATGTTAAACAACAGGGTTCGCAACGCTCTGCATTACGTTGTGTTTCATGTATTTTCACAGGCTCCATTAACATGCAAAAATTACTGCAAGAACAAGGCAAAATCGTGTAATTACAATTGATTTTCTTAATCGGTTGAGGTGGAGCTTCGCAGCCGGGTTCTATTCTGTCGCTTCCGAAAGTGGGCTGTTTTCAATACACCTCCGAAATGCTCCATTAAAACTTCCTTAACTGCCTTCAAACCGAATTGTTAACGATTCGCGTACTACCGAATGTTGGACAATGAATGGAATAGTCATTGAACATCTTTTAAATACTTTTTTACATTTTAGTGTTTACTTGATAGCAATGACTTATCAAAATACAAAAAAAAAATGTTGTGCAATTGTTATTTTAAGAAGTTTCCTTTTTATCTGACTGCGCACAGTTAGGGTTATGTTTTCCAAATGTTTGTGTATGAATTATATTTCTTTGTCATGTTCTCGCAACTAGATATTGATGAATATCGTTATGTTAGGTTACACATGAGTCATCTTAATAGTGTTGATGTCATGGGGTGTAACATTTTAATATAAAGTTGGCTTATAAAAATTAGAGTGGCAGTTAATAATGCAGTAGAGTTTTATAATTTTAGGGTTCCTTTCGATATAGAAAAAACTAACCATTGTGGGATCACTTTTTCTTAATTTTGTACGTTACAACGTTTTTACCGATACGCGTGAAGGTATCAAATTAAAGGTACGAAGGTACGAAATATGTATCTATTGCAAAATTTACAAGTTAAAATACTTACATATAGTTCCAGGAAATCGTTAAATGAAATATGATCCTCTTATGCCGTGTCGTTCTCGGTTGAGTGGAATAGGGCCAGCCCATATCTTTACGCGGGTGTCATAAAATGTGACTAGAGGATCAGACTGTTATCTAAACGACAGTATGTATACCCAAGAGTAAAAACAGTCATACAGAGCCCAATTAAAATTGAAAGAGCGGTTTAAGGGGTCACCTCGCCACTACACTGCATCGCCGAGTGTTGTGGGTTCGATACCAGGACGGGACAACACTTTATGTAATCCTCAAATTGTTATTCTCAGTCTGAGTGTTACTTTTGTCCGTTGCTTGAATGTTTGTAAAGTTCTTTTAGAGCTAAAAAAAGCAAGAAACAAGGGAAACAAAGGAAACCTGGAAAATTGATAATTAATTATGTAGTCTTAATAGTAAAAATGAACCCTCACATGAAATACTGGGTGTCGATGTCACGTCTAGAACATCCCTCAACAAAGTTTATGATTATTTTACTTCAGCCGGTAGTACACTGGCTAATCAGTTATTACATAAATTGAGAATCTATATCCCTCACACCAACAGATCCACATGAAGTACGACGTATTGTTTTGGCACTCCGATCACACAGTGCACCAGGATGGGACAAAATCACTGCAACAATACTGAAACGAAATATCATAACCACCCATCACGTATTTGTGCAATATGGGTTTGGAAACCGGTATTTTGCGATCATTATTAAAAGAGCTGTTGTATGCCTGATATTTATGTATATCGGATGAAAAAAGTCAATTAGAATTTGGTGCCACTAACGTAAGGGGGGGCAAGCCTATAGTGATCAATCGGGCACTGTATGGTTATACATACTGTCTTATAGATAAGTCTGAACTCTTAGTCGCTTTTTATGACACCCAAGGAAAGAGAACTCAACTAACCTAACACCTACATATCAACTTTAACCTACTTTTAGTGTTTTTATCGAAATGAAACTGTGTATGTACATGCATGTAGTTAAGATGACAATACTATTTATTATATTAGGCGTTTTGGAGCTGGTCTGATGAAGGCAAGAGTGGATAGTAGTGATTACCAGTAAACCGACAACTCTCTTTATGCTTGGTGTCATAGCGTATTCTTTTAGTTTTTTTATTAATTATTCTATAACCTTACAAGTATTTGGGTAAGGCCTAAACTAAGTTTTACAAGAATACCTCGAAACATTCATTTTTCCACTTATTTGTAAATAATGTAAACTTTTAACTTACATTATTTACAAATAAGTGCAAAACTGATTTTTTACTTCATCAGTGTTCTTAAACTGATTCAGGAATCAAGAATACAACAAGAATAATTAAATCAACTTACTAGCACAGAACTGCTACAGTAACACAAACTACCGTTACTGCAGTAAAAATTACTCATAATAAATTATGTCTACCTGTTTTAATTAAAGCGCCTGGTATATCCTGATATCCAGCAGCTTTTTTATAAGTAAAGAATACTTTTGTTATAATAATATGTGTGGGTACTTCACACATGATGATCAAACGTGTTTTTTAATGTTCAACAAAGACCAAGTTGTACCATGACCAAAGTACCAAGTACAAATGTATCAAGACCATGTTTGTACTATGTGAATAATACTACGGTATCGAACTAATCTATACCGTGGTTAAGTTGTTTAATTCTATATATATATATATATATATGTGTGTATGTGATGCACTTGCATGAAATTTACAGGAAAGTATGTGCCAAATAGAAAAAACACTGTTGGAGAGCGTTATGGCTGTTAAAATAAAGGTAAATCATAAATTTCACTCCAAGGCGCCAAAGAGACTCATATAAAATAAAACTACATCGAAGTGCTTACTCGGAAATAATGAAAGAGTAAAGTTGAATTTTGTTGCATGTGCAATACCGTGTACTACTCTTAGGCAATGAAATTCGTGGACTGTGCCATCTATGTATTCAAAAAGCATAAATATTGTAAGAAAAGTTGGCTCTCGTATAAAAGGCACGGCACTAATGTTTGTATAAATCGTACTTACCTGGCCTACCTCGGCATCCAGTACATTAGGTGTTTTGAATGCGCAGCCAAATTGACTCCATTAAAAGTTTTGAAAGCGCTCGTAGCTTAGATAATTTACTGAGAGAGTTATGCCGTCTATAAAAGCATACGTGGGTACTGAAAACTAATGAATTTATGTTTGTGTTTATATTTTCGTACTTAACTTTGCTAAGTAAAAGCTTAATATTTTAGGTGATATATAAATACGTACGTATTTTAGCTATTGATATATATTCAAGATAAGTTTAGAAGGCAAGGAACCTAAACGATTGTCGTTGAAACAGTTGATGGGTACTCAAAGTTTATACGCAATCGCTTAAAACGGTGCTTGTGTTGGCGCTCATTGGCTATATTTTAAGCATTATATGCCCTCCAGACGCTATAAAAGAATAAGTGATAAGCGGAATTCCTTTGAAAATTCGAATTGTGTCTGCGTCGCGATATACATACGTACATATAGTGCATACCTACGTCGGTGTCATTGCCAATATATCAGTAACAATCAAATGGTTGTGGATTCGAACCCCAGTCATTACAGTGGAATATGAAATTGCACAATAAACTTGCAACGTGCAGAAAAGAATCATTGTTTATTCAATCTGTTAACAAGTGCATAAAAACGGCTACCGTTTATTACACGTAGTATAATATATACTAGTCGACCAAGCCAACAAGACGACAGTCAAACATGACGTCATTCGTTTCGGCTACGGACAGCAAAAACTATTATTTATGTAACATATTTTCAGAAAGGAAATGACCTAAAGTTTTTTAAAAAAAAAAAGGATGTTAGCTAGGTACTATTATTTACTATACATATTTTATCTGTGAGTATGAGAATGGTAAATCAGTAAAACTGTTGTTTTATAAATATAAATTGTATGGTATTGTTTATGTGCTACTACTACCACCTACTCTTACGTTTGTGATCATTTCAAATAAAAAAAAAAACAAATAATAAATGAAAAAAAGGGATATTTTATTTCTGAGTTAATTTTAAAAATTAATATGAGTAGTCATATTCCACCTCATTTCAAACAATAATGATACACAACAAAATACTAACAATTTTATAAATAACTTAACATAACAAGTATTTAACGAATAACAACAAAATTCAACAATAACAAACCGATGGTTGGTTAGCGTAATATGTGCCGACGATAACAACGTTGCGAACGGTACTAAGACGATCGCGGTACCGATAGGTGGTATGCGGGAGGAGAGGCCGCATACCACCCGTTCATTTAAATCGCTTGGTCGGGTAGTATATACTTTCCGCCCTATGCCAATAGGGTACTTTCGGTAGTGAAAAATAAATTATCAAATTTGATAAAAACTGAAATTTATGTAGAAATATACTTAAATATTCTGATTTTAAGTCATATAAGCACATTATTATTATATTATATTAAAATTAAAAGTCCTGATTTTCAAACTTTATATTAACGCCATGTTATGACGTCATATAGGCAAAAACAGTCAGTTCAGTGTAAACAGCTAGGTGCATAATACATATGGAGAGCGAGTCTATAAACAACAACTAACTAACATAATGCACATGCCCTAAATATTTATAGCTGTTAACGTTGAATGAGTGCCGGTCCGGTACATGCGCGACTCCTGTTTTTACCAATATTACATAACCAAAATAGCTGACAGCGTTTTCGCGGGAATGAAAAAGGTTTAAAATTTAATTCAATTTTATGGCAAGAACGCGTGTTTATTTTGCAGAAATTTAATTTTTATGGCTTATTATTTAGAAAATCAACATTTTGGAGTATATACTTTTTCAACCATAGTCGAATACCCTATTTGTATGCAAAATCTATATGTCGTACCTTTTATGGTACGGAAATTCTTTTCTTTTTTTCTTTCTTTTTTTAAAAGACAACTCCCGCACTAGGATTAATTCCTGTGTCGCGGGGACTCTACAAACATTGAAACAACAGACACAAAGAACACCCAGACTCCGAACAAAAATTCATAGTTATATTGGCCAGTTAGAATAGAACATAATTGTTGAAAATTAAGTCAAAGCATTTATTTCAAATAGGCAGAAAAGGCACTTTCAAACGTCTATATTTACATTGAAATAGAATTGATTCTAGTCGCCCATTCCAAAATATAGTTTCGTATGGAGAAGAATGGGCAAGAAACTCCACCGTTACTCTTTTAAAATGTTTTGTTTACATACAATCATTACATATATATAATTAAAATTATATGTGAAAACAATGCAACCAGAACAATATCACTATACCCAAACAGGTAAAAAGAATTAAATCGAAGCAACGACAGATAAAATAATTTTATGATAAATACATGGTGCTCACACATTAACAAACATAGTAAAAGTAGTATACGATGTACATAGATATAGAGAATATTAACAAGTCATAAGTCAGTGTGTGGGTTAAAATAATCGTGTAAAACAATTTTACAAAATATAATTAACATACCATGCAACGGTAACATACAACAGGGACACAGGACGTAGTAATTAGGAAACGGGGAAGCAATTACAACTTTAATAGGAGAAGGTACCTATTCAAGTACGTTTTAACTTATAGGTTGCATTTGAAGTTATACTGTGCCGTTGTTAGACGACACGCTATAAACTATCGTAAACCGAGAAACAATCTAGTTATTGTACTTCGCAGGAACATTTTGCTTGGTAATGTAAAATACTTACATAACCTACATACTTAATTATGATATATACCATGTTATATGACACGTACACATTATATAGAATAATAAAAAAAATGGGAAATGTGAGTAGAGTTGGTATTGATGTCGCTGTCACTATTTAAAATTGAAAATAATGACAAAGAAATAATAATATTGAAATTGTCTTTTGTTTGTAGCCCGGTGGCGACATCCCTCATCACCCTCAAAGACGATTCTTGAGTTTCAGGACTCCACGGACAGCGGTTGTCACTTACCATCTATTACAAAAAAGGCTCTTATAGGGGATTGGGGGTGTCCTATGTTCAGCAGTGAACTAATCTAGGAGTATATGTGCTCTATGGGACTAATTGATTGACTTATTGACGTTGTGTTCCTAGCAGAGTCATTAGAATCCAGAACGTACCGTGCAAGACTTTTGTTTTATATTTCATATATCCTCTTTTTATACTGAGATAGGATAGATAACCTCATCTGCCACATAACCATAGATATAGAGTCTCAGTAATGGCAGACCTAATTAATTTTCGAAGAATCTACTTATCTACTGATTGATATGTAAATATTATGATTTTGATCATGAAAATTGAAATCAATGGTAAAATTAATATTAATATGTGTACATTAACTACAAAACCTTAGAAATTTGTTATTGCCTAATTTCATTAATACATTGCAACAACTTGATAACTGTCGGTCTGTCGGGATCTCAATCCGCGTGATTACATCGAGAGCGTCACTAAGGCGGCCTCTCGGAAGCTCGGTGTATTGTACAAGGTGAGACGGTTCTTCTCGTCCGAGCATCTGTGTCTTTTATATAAGACCCAGGTTCGCTCCTGCGTGGAGTACTGCTCTCATCTTTGGGATGGCTATGCGCAGTATCTGCCTGACGCTCTCGATCGGTTGCAGCGTCGCGCAGTCCGTATTATAGACTGGGTCACCCAGTCTCTTGAGCCTCTGCAGTTGCGAAGAGATGTCGCCTCTATGGCAGTTCTCTATCGCCTACATCACGGGGAGTGTTCTGACGAGCTCTTCCAATTGGTCCCACCTTCTCCCTTCCTCTACAGGTCTACACATGCTGGCCTGAGGAGTCACCGTTTGCGAGTCGAAGATATGCGATCCCGAACGAAACGGTTTGGCTCTTCTTTCCTGTGCCGATCAGTGAAAGCCTGGAATTCCCTACCAGCGCACGTGTTTCCTTCCCAATTTGATCCCGGGTATTTTAAGCGGGGCGTGAAAAAGCATCTCACCAGGCCGCCATAGTGTGGGTCACCATGCTGCATTGACTAGACATGCAATGAGGTGACCAAAACTCTTGGACACCATTTATTGCTTACCATCAGGCAAAGTGGAGTCATTATGGTAGGCTTACAAATAAAAAAAAAAAAAAAAACTACTTCCATTCCCATTCATTCCTTTATTGTTTTATGGCCTGGTCCATCTGCCAGCGTCATGAACACAAAATATTTGGCACAGACTGAGTAATCCTGAAAACATCTAAAAACATATTCCATATAATTATTTTATAAAACTTTATTTTAATAATTTTAATAAATAATAGTTTTTAATTTAAAACATTTTTGTGAGTATAGATTATTTTGTTGAGTATGATTTCTAATTATGTATATATATATATATATATATATATATATATATATATATATATGTATATCAGTATGACATGTCTACACATTTGTTGAACTATAATTATATGAAGGCATTTAGTATAAAAAATATAACAGTTTGCAGTCTTCTGATTTGTTTACAATGTTCCACTAATTATTTAATATTACGTCTGGCAACACTGATAAACGTCAACATTTAACGCAATATATTTCGCGGTATCCGTAAACGATTTGTCCAATTGTTTTGTTTGTTATTAATGTTGTATACGTACTTAATATTTCATGAAAATTAACGCTGTGTATTCATAATGTCTTACGGAAATGTACACAGATTTTTTTTGCGGACTATAGCGAGCCATGGAGTCCTATCTCTGCCAGAACTTCAGAAAATATTGGAAATATTCACCGGTGGTAAATATTTTCTTTACTGTAATAGCACTTCTTAATAACTATGTCTATTCCGAATATTACATTTTTGGTAACCAGTCAAAGATACAAATTCATTTCAGGTAACGAGGAAATAAAAATTCCTGATATGGTCAAAGACGTGAACGATAAAATACGTCAGTATCAGCAAGAAATTAAAATAGCAAATGATGAGGTGACAAACGAAGAAGTTGTAGTATTCATGTCCGTCGGTTATGATGATGCTACAAAATCACAAAATGTTTTCTCTGCTACTGAGTTGGAATTTTTCAGAACTCTTATTGAACAAATCATGACTACAGAATCTAGGCAAGTCACAGAAGTAAATGCTATGACTTTAGTTGGTAACATGAAATCATCATTCACTGAAACTGATGCACAAGTAAGTTATAACATGTCATGCTAATTAATCATAGCTAATGTAAAACAATGTATTGTAAAACAACACCAAGTTTGAGTGGTGGAGAAAGAATCATAGAATATTGGTTTATGAATACTTATATGTATATTAAAGCTTATTTAAATTATTCGAAAATAATTGGATCCTGACTTCTGAGCAGGAGATTGTGTGTTCGATACCCGATCGTATTTTGTCTCCACAGGACAAAAAAAAAATAATTCTTTGTGTCCACATATGCATATCTATGAAGCTGAAAAGAGACTAATATTGAATTGTGATTTATCAGTATCCCTTGTTTTAAGATCATTTTACAGTGCTACAAAAAATAACTTCAGACATCCCACACAATGCTGTCTGGTCCAAAAATAAGTAGAACTTGTACTTTGGAAACCAGATTGCTGATATACTTATATTTATAAAAATACACAGACACACAAACCAAATGTTCATGCTCATCATCATGTTTTATCTTGAGTGGTAATTGAACCTACAACCTCTGGCTTAGCAGTCAGTATCACTAACCTCTAGACAAATAGACTAGTCGTATATTTTGAGTGAAAATGTTTTCATCAGGTAATATAGCTTAAACATATGCCATCCCATGTTTATACTAATTTTAATGATGTACATATGTATAAGTATTATTTTATTTTATTTTATTTACCATAAAACCATTAAATATAACAAGAAAATTATATAAATTCCAGTTCAAAAAGTGATTATGATGGGTTGACACCTGAACTAAGAAGGTTCCAGTATCTCAGGTTATCAACCCTCTAACTATGAAGTTGTCTTATATCTAATAATTCACAATATTAAATAATGAGTAACAGAAACCTATACATTTTATGCACTTGGAACTGCTGAGTGGCAGCAGTAGTCACTTACCAACAGGTGACCTGACTGTTTGTTTTTCCCTTATGACATAAAAAAAAGTAATTTGGCATCAGTTATGCTTTTTTATGATGTTTATGTAAATAGTGGGTGTCAATAGGAATTTGTTAATTTTCTATGAGAATAATGTTTTTTTTGCATGGTAACACTCACCTTTGTTTAATTATTGCCACTGTTTTAGTTACCAGTTACAGACTAAAGACTAAAAGTCTATATGCATGTCTAGTAACTACAATAGAATTTTTGAAATGTGTTTCAGAAACTGCTCAACACATGGTGCAGAATGCGGTATCTGGACAAGGAAGAAAATAATTATGCATTAGGTGTGAGAGCTATCCATGAATTTGAGGGATACCTTCGGGAGAACATGCCAGACACCATCATTGAGTGCTGCCTTTGTAGGCAAATTGTTTATAGAGTATGTTATACATATATCTGTTATTTGATATGCTTTTAGTGCTGATAAATACTAATTTAGTACTGAAATGAAGATATAACAGTTGCTTCAGTGGTAGAGCCATGCTCAGGCACGAATGGGCCGCCGCGACCGGTGCGATACCACGGCCTCACAGAAAACCGGTTGTGAATAACGCTTGCGTTGTATTTCCCCGAATTGAGTGAGGTTTCCGGAGGCCTAATTCCCCCTCCCCCCTTTTCTCTCCCCTTATATCCTTTCTCCTTTTTTTCCATCTCCTCATCCCTCCTTTCTTCTTTCCGCTCCCTGCATCCCCTATCCCTCATCACCCTCAAAGGCGGGCAGCGCACTTGCGACTCTTGAGTTGCAAGTGTCCATGGACGGCGGTGTCACCATCAGGTGACCCGTCTGTTCGTCTGTCCCCCTATAGTATAAAAAAAAATATCAATAATTGATATAGGATGTAATCTGTTTGGCCGTGTGGTTTTCTGTCTCTTCCATTAGAATAGACTTAGGCTTACACCTGTAGGCATATTCTAAGGGACAGATTTATTATACAGTATAATATACAGTCACTGCCTGGATGATTCCAAAAGGCTTGCCAAATGTGGGACTATATTATGTTTGGCAAAATGTGGATGTTTGAGGCGCTTCTGCCTACCTCTTTGAGGATATGTGTGTGAGTTTATTTATGTTTGTAATCGTCCTATTCTTTTAATCCTAAGAAATATCTGCACAGCTTGCGTTTTAATGTTCTGTACAGCTAAAATAAAAATACAATAATAACTATGTTTTCTTGGTAATATATCTGCAATGTTTTTTATGAACTGATCTTAACAATTCCTTTTGTTTTAAATTCTGTACAATTTAAGCAAATTATATTAGGAAATATACATTTATATATAATATAAATATTATAATTTTATATCTATACAAATAAAAAAGATGTGTGGTGTCGCGGGACACCAGATAGGAACGAAGTTTCTAGAAGAAAAATCAAATAAACTACTTTACAAAATTATCATAACACCTTTATTTTATATACAATGATTTATAAAATTATAAAATAATAATATACAAAGAAACAGCTACTTACATGAATAATAATAGCAAACTGCAATAATAATAACAACCATCCCGTAGACTATAAATAAGACACTGTATAGTCCTCATACATATAATCGTCGCGACACCACACTGTTCAATGCGAAGTAGAAAGACGAAACGAAAATATCGGGCTTGCTTTCTAGAAGAGAGAGAGAGAGAGACAGACAGAGAAACATGCGCACGCCGCACGGCTTACAATAGCTTACCATAGCAAAAAGTGTCGTTACACCTTTTCGTCCTAATTTTTTCCGTCTAGCCCCCTTTTGCAACGCGCGATAAGGAACTTCGTTCCAATAAAATTGGAGTGTCTGTTTGTAATATTAATATAACCGCTTTTTACTAAGTGCATATGGACGTATACACGGTACATATACCAAAACGATTTGTTTTTTTAATTTTTTCCTGTCTGTCTGTCTGTCTGTCTGTTCCGGCTAATCTCTGAAATGGCTGATAACTGCGAACTGAACAATAACTCTTTTGTTAAATACCACGCGGACGAAGTCGCTGTAACGCTAGTAGTAAATATAAATTTATATATTACGCAATACTTTAAATCATTAAATTCGTCGGTCGACAAGTAGCCGATAAATCGCTTAACATACATATATTCATACAGTAATTCGTGGATCTTTCTCCTTTTTGAAATCTAACAGCTACCTCAGTAAGGCTAAAGGCAATCTAGTTAAACAATAACACACTATCCTTAGACATATTATCAAAAAAAAAATTAATCATACAAATGAGTATTGCATGTAAACAAACTAGGGTTTTGGATACATTTTTTTTGTAATACTAAATTACAGTGCAAAAAGAGATTATTGTGGGTTGACACCTGAACTAGAAAGGCACCTGTATCTGAGGCATTAATGGTGTCTCTTTATGATATTGGTGTAAGTACTAGGTTTTGATTGGAATATGGTGATTTTCTATGGGTTTTTTTTTATAAATATATGTATATAGTATAGGGTAACAGACGGGTCCCCTAAAATGCAATATCCCATGTGTCTAATCTATTCATATATATTAAAGCTAAATAGCATTTTTTTTTTCTTTAAACAAGGTAATCTGTAGAACTTCTCTATTTTTGTATTTGATAGTGTATTTACTAAGGAATAACACACCACAAAACATCATGCTATGACATAGAGAAGTGACCATAAATGCAGGTGAAACCGCAAGGATTGTCAGGTTAACATAGAGCAAGCTATTTATTATTAATTATTATCTATTTTCAGGGTTACAACTGTCCTGCCTGCTTCTTAGCAGTTCACACAAGATGCCTCAACAAGTATTTAGAAAAAGTTCAAAAATGGCCTTGTTGTAAAATTGATTTTAATACTGAACAGTTAAAGCGACTGAACAATGAAAGGTAGACATTTATTTTATTCTAAAAATCGTAAAAGTTGTAACAAATATTTTTTTATTCATATTAGAAAATAAAAGTAACTTTTGTACAGTTATTATTCAGGTCCATTCAGTTCACTATATAAGAAAATAGTCTACTATCTATATTGAAAAAAGATTTATATTTTTTTATTCATAACACAAAATTTCTTTATTTAACACCATCATATCGGCGTTTACTGTTGGACGACATATTAATCTCTTTATTAACTCCTAAACAAAAAGGAATATAGTATTACCAGAATTTAATTTACCGCTGGTAAGCGCGTCTACGCCGCCCGGTTCGCCGGCGGCGAGTTGGGTCCGAGTGGAGATCGTCCTCCCGGGCCCGCTCCGCCGCCGCCTCCTCCTATCCGCGATATAACCTCCTCACAGAAGGTTGCGACCGCGGTGAAATTCCTGTCGCTACCGGCCATGGAGCGTATGACGGCCGGTAGCGAGAGATCCTCTCCGGTGACTGCAGTGAGGACCCGACGCTGCGCCGCCCAAGCGGGGCAGTCTGCGAGCGTATGTTTAGCCGAGTCCTCACTGCAGTCGCAGTGGTGGCAGGCGGGACATAATTCTCCTAGCGACCGAGTGCAGGTACTTTCCGAAGCAGCCGTGCCCGGAAAGAACCTGCGTTAGGCGGAAAGAAAGAGTCCCGTGCTGCCGCTCTGCCCATTCGACGATGACCGGCTGGAGCGCCTCCACAGCGGCAAAGCCAGCTCGTGGAGCCTCAAGCCGGGACGACCAGTGAGCCATCGTGGCTCGACGAGCGGCTTCACGCCACTCGCGTACCTCTTCGGGCGGGGGCGTCTGCCGCTACCCGCCCGGAACTCAGCCGTCCGCCGATAAACTTCGGCGAGCACTTCCGCCTCCAAATCCCACGGGGGAGTTCCGGCCAACGCGCACGCCGCCTCCGTCGACACGGTGCGATAACCACGTATGGCTCTAACCGCCATAACCCTCTGAGGGCTCCAAAGGCGTGCCCTATTCTGGGCGGTTAGAGCCCCCGCCCACACCGGTGCACTGTACAGTGCCATTGACCGAACAACCCCCGTGTACAGCCGTCTTGTAGCGACGCTGGGTCCACCCAAGTTGGGTAAAAGGCGCCCAAGAGCGGACGCAGCGCCGACCAGCTTTGGAGCAAGCTGCCGAAAGTGTTTGTCGAAGAGCCACCTCCCGTCAAGGATCAGGCCCAGATATTTAATGTGGGCCCGAACCGGTAATATGTATATATACACTAATGCCTTAACGTCTACATATTGCCGAAAACAAGTTCCATTTACGTAATAGGATGCAAGCCTATTGCCGTCAAGCTTTTATTTTTAGGCATTGTATTTGAAAATTTGGAGTAAATTGACATTAAAGGGGGGATAGAAAGGGAAGAATAGGGATATTGCTTATACAGATGGATTTGGGAGTATATCTTTAACTAGAAGTGGCTGGAGCCGGGAAGTCCGAGATCCCTAGAACTTTTATACATTCCTATTACATATTCATGATATTCAAAACTCTTCTATCAGTTCCAGATTGTTGACACAAACTCAACAACCGCAGAGTACTCAACAGTCAGTCGTATACAACACTATTGCTGAACCAACTTTAAATCAGGATTCGTCTGAAGACTTTGAAGTTACTCAAGACATATCGACAGAGATTTCGCAAAGAGTTACAAGAAAGAGAAAGCGTGGGAATGAATAAGACTTACGTAGTATGAATTGTTACGTAAGATAAGGAGATACTGATAATAAGTTGAATTTAGTCGCCATTAGAGTTGAAATGTAATTTTAGTTGCCTTTTTTTTCTTGTTTTCTTTTTTTTTTTTATGCGATAGAGGGCAAACGAGCAGACGGGTCACCTGATGGTAAATGACTACCGCCGCCCATGGACACCCGCAACTCAAGAGTCACAAGTGCGTTGCCGGCCTTTTAGGTAGGAGTACGCTCTTTTCTTGAAGGTTTGAAGGTCGTATCGGTTCGGAAATACGGCATTTGTTCCATAAGCTGGTTGTGCGAGGCAAAAAGCTTCTGGAGAAGCGCACAGTGGTGGAGTGCCAATCGTCCAGGTGATGGAGATGGATATTTTGTCGCGTAGGACGACGGCGGAAACCAGCAGCCGGTATAAGTCCGAACAATTTCTCTGAACACTCCCCATGATACAAGCGATAGAGGATGCAGAGTGAAGCTACATCTCTACGCAACGCCAAGGTGTCAAGTCGATCAGAAATATCTTGGCAGTCGATGATGCGAGTCGCTCTCCGTTGAATACGGTCAAGAGGAAGAAGTTGGTCCTGGGGTGCACCTGCATAGAGATGAGAACAGTATTCCATGTGCGGCCGAACCTGCGCCTTTTAAAGTTGCAGGCGGTGGGCCGGAGTAAAATACTGTCTCGATCTGTTTAGCACACCAAGCTTCTTCGAGGCTAATATGGCCTTACTCTCTAAGTGACCGCGAAACTGGACTTCGCTTGATATATCGACGCCAAGGATTCCGATACTGGCTGATGCAGTTAGGGAAGTGCTCTCAAATTGAGGTGATACGACCAATGGCATCTTTTTAGCGGTGAACGCGCAAACCTGTGTCTGATTGCGATTGCGATTGCGAGACTGAGAGTTGCTGAATAAGTTTAATTTAAAAAAAAATACTTGAATCTAAAAAGGTAAATTACAAATTTACCTTTGATACACGGGCGCAATTTTGAAAAATTATTGTCACTGTTTTATTTGGGATTGATATAGTTGTGGATTAATTTATATTTTGAGTGTTTGTAATCTACGACAAGACCCTTTTTCCTATGCCTAGAGGGTCAGAGACAATTCAAGATTAATATCACCCTCATTCTTTCTTTTGACTTTGTGGTTCCAACAAGAGCTCTGGATAAAAAATAAAACCTTCCATTTTCTACCTTTTTCTACCAAACCAGTGATAACTTCCTAATACCAAATTGGGTAATTGGTGGGAGTAATTTGAGTGAACGTGTCTTGCTGCATTCCTTTCTCATCAGGTTTGTAAACCTGCCCTTTCATTCCCATTCCCAAGCATTCTTTTATCCTGGACTTCTTGGAAATGGGGTTTCCATGTACTAGGTCAAACACATTTCTTGTTGACGAATTCCATGTGTTCACTAGTTCTACTATTACTTCTTCTGATAGGTCCGAATTTGCATTTTTGGGTTGGGATATTATTACCCCTTCTCTAACTATCTATAGGACTCATTGTATCTGTCACCATGCTTTGGTCTGTTCTCTCAGTAGTCATGAAATTTTCTACAAAGTTTTCAGGGAGTATCTTTCTCTTCCACTCACAAATGGTGAAATCATTATCTTGGACTCTAGTGTCTCGCAAACCTTTTATCAGATTTTCAGGTGTAACCTTTATGATACCCATGCTCCTATTAAGAGGGTAAAATTGCATCGTGCGCCAGCTCCGTGGATAACGATGGAAGTACAAATGGCGATGAGACGCAGGGACCGGACTTTCTTAAAATTAAAAAAGAATCGCTCTGAGTACAAATGGAATATCTATAAGACTGCCAGGAATCGGTGTAACCAGGTGATACGCAATGCAAAACGCCGACACATTCTACATAATTTAGAGGCTTCATCTCCTAGTATCTGGAAGTTTCTTAACAAGTTGGGTATTGGCAGAACACAACGCACTGAGTTTCGGACGACAGTTGGGTTGAATGATATCAATCATCATTTCTCATCTACAACTCAACTTGATCGTCAAACCAAATGTCGGACCCTGGACCATATTGCTGGTCTACCAGACCCAATATTGACTACTTCAATTTTTCTCCAGTTGCTTCTGAGGACATCAAAAAGATTCCAATGCCGTTCCAATGCCATGGGCCGTGATGACATTGGCCGAAGGATGAGTCACTATACTGGATCATGTCCTTGAAGTCATAGCTTACATCATGAACTTTTCTCTCGACTCTGGAACCTTCCCTTCTGTCTGGCGTAAAGCTTACATTATCCCATTGCCTAAAAAAGAATCATCTCTTCCAGAGCGTTACAGACCTATTTCTATTCTTCCCTTTTTATACAAAGTCCTGGAAGCCTGTGTACATAAACAGCTCACAGTTTGTCTTCAAACACAACCTCCTAAGTCCTCTACAGTCGGGCTTCAGACCCGCAGAGCACTACTACTTCACTCCTTAAAGTGACTGGCGATATTAGGGAGGGCATGGAAGGCACCAAGGTCACTGTTTTAGTCTTGATTGACTTTTCAAATGCCTTCCATACCGTCGGTCACGAAGTCCTGCTGTACATCCTAAAACACTTGATGATCTCCTCAGAAGCTCTGGAATGGTTCTCCGCTTATCTTCAGGGACGACAACAGTGCATACGCGTTGACAGGTCATCAAATAGGTGTGATCTTTACACTGGCGTCCCTCAAGGCGGTATTCTATCTCCACTATTGTTTTCAATGTATATTAATCTCATTACAATAGACCTTCAGTGTTCGTATCACCTGTACGCTGACTACTTGCAGCTTTACACACATGCCAGCGTTGAAGAGATACCGCAAGCCATTAATAAAATCAACAATGACTTAGAATTTATAACATGTTGGTCTAAGTAGTTTAGTTTGTCCGTAAACCCTACCAAATGCCAGGCGCTCGTTGTAGGCAGCAAACGCATTTTGTGTAGGATTGTTACCACCTCCATCTCGCCTATTGTTCTCAATGGCTCAGTCATACCCTTGAACTCGGTAGTTAAAGATCTGGGGTTGCATATTGGCACAACGCTTGATTGGCGAGCCCAAGTAACTCATGTAAGTCGGAAAGTAACTAGAAGTCTCCGAAATTTATACCGTTTCAAAAATTTCTTTCCCACTAAGACCAAAACTATCCTAATGCAATCCCTTATTATTCCTATAATCGACTGTGGTGATATGTGCTATTTTGACCTGAATACAGACAAACATACATAACATATGTCAACAAACTAGACCGTCTTCTTAATAACTGCATTCGATTTATTTTCAATCTTCGCAAGTATGTCTTAAATTTGCTGGAAGCATCTTTATTTCTTTTCTTCAATAACAAAGTACACTTTTATCATGAATACTTTTATTTCTTATTTTCACAATATCACATTTACATTTCTACCATATCGTCCATTTTTCATTTCTTCACAGACTAACAATAATGTTGCCATAGATACTTTGTTATTTTTGTTTATCGCATTTCTTAACACCCTCTCTTGCGATTAACAAAAATCTAATAAATATTTAACTTTTGACTCACTAACATTAAACTTTTTTTGCAATAGTTTCTATATACTGAGCTTGACTTAAGGTCATTTTCTTTTCTTTTTTATTGTAATTAATTTCGATTCCCAAATAAGATTTTACTTCACCAATGTCAGTCATTTTAAAATTTTCCTTAAATTTTTCTTTTATTGCTTTTATTACCTTAAATTCCTTTCCACATATTAAAATGTCATCAACAAATATTATACAATACACCTTCCTACTATGATCAAAATATAGACAACTATCATGTTTGCTACGCTCAAAGTTCAAACTCTTTATAAAATTATCAAAACAATTATACCAATTACGCGGTGATTCTCTTAGGCCATATAATGATTTCTTTAAACGATAAACTTTATTAGGATCTTTTACACAACCTAGAGGTTGTTCAACATACACTTCTGATTTTACTTCACTATTAAGGAATGCAGTTTCTACATCCATTTGCTGTATATTGTAGCTACGACTACAACTAATAGCTAACATTGATCTTAATGTACTCATTTTTGCAACAGGAGCATAAATACCTTCAAGTTCCTCTTGTTGTTCGAAACCTCGCGCAACTAAACGTGCCTTGTGACGGTTTCCACTCTTCAAAGTATACAACCACTTTACACTAATAACTTCCTTATCCTCTGGTCTTTCAACTAGCTCCCATGTATCTGTATCATTCAATGCATCAAATTCCTTTTTCATGGCTTTCCTCCAATCTTCACATTCCTCACTCATAACTGCTTCTTCATATGTTTCTGGAGTACAAGCTTTCACATAATTCGCATACAATACATAATCATCAAACTTACTTGGAACTCTCCTCTCACGTCTAGGTTTTCTCTCTTTCGTCGTTTCATCATTTACACCTGTCATAGATTCATCATTACTCACTTCTTCATCCTTCTTACTATTTTCATTTATTCTTTCATCATTTTTTTCATTTATTCTTTCTTTATAATTCTCATTTTTCCTTTCATCATTCTCTTCACTTACTATCACATAACCTGTTCCTGGTTCAACAACTTTTACATTTCTGGCTAAAACAATCTTACCATCAATCAGCACACGATAACCTAACTCAAAATATCCAACTAACTTTCCTTTCTCTGCTTTATCATCTTGAGTAGTTCTCTTAACATCTGGTACTCTTACAAAAACATTACTTCCATACATCTTCAAATTATTTACATTTGGTTTCTTACCCATAAAAATCTCATATGGAGTCTTCCTCTCAAGTGTAGAACTATTCAATACTCGATTACCTATATAACAAGCTGCATACACAAGTTCAGGCCAATACTTCTTTTCTAAATTAGACTCTTTTCTCAAACACCTAACTCTGTCCATAATTGTACGATTATATCGCTCCGCTACTCCATTCAACTCATGGTTGTAGGCTGTACATGGTAATATCTTAAATCCTTTCACCTTAGCAAACTCATAAAAGTGATTATTCAAATATTCAGTACCATTATCACATCTTAATTGTTGCGTGGGTCGATCAGTTAAATTGTTAATAAAGTTATAATATTCCAAAAAATTATCGAATACTTCTGACTTATTTTTCAAACAATACACACGAGCAGCACGAGAATAATCATCTATGAAACTTACAAAATATTTTTCCCCATTATAACTTTCAACATCCAAAAATTTTACATCAGTGTGAACTATTTGACCACAGTATTTAGCTCGGGTTCGATTATTTTTATACTTTAAATTAGACAATTTTGACTCAATACAAATTTCACAATCCATATAAACTTTTTCAACTGAATTTGGCAGACCTTCTAAATAATTATCTTTGCACATAATATTTAAATCTTTAAAATTTACATGTCCCAAAATTCTATGCAAACGTTCTTTTTCTAACATATTATTTCTAACATAATTCGCTGAAATTACAAAACTTATTTCTCCTTTCAAAGGATACAACTTGTTTTTCTCTTTAATTAAAATCATTAAATCATTGCCACTGAATATTTCACAATAACCTTTTGAAAAAACAACACTCTTATTACTTTTTGTTATGGCAGATACACTTAAAAGATTTTTTCTTAATTCAGGCACATAGAATACATTTTCAATCCTAATTGTGCGCTCACCAGTTTCAGAATAAAATTTACACATAATATTACCAACTTTTGTTGCTATAATTACTGTATTATCACCTAGTTTTACATTAGCGGGTGTTGACAGATTAACATACTCATAAAAATATTCATCTGATGTTACTACATGGTCAGTACATCCACTATCTAAGAGCCATTCAATACATTTCTTTTCACTTTTAGTTGTTTCACAAGAGTTACAATTATTAATGCAAATAGAAAATGAATCAAGATTTTGAGAATTATTACATATTTCAGTATTAGCAGTAAAACTTCTATTATTTCTATAAAAATTACCTCTATTATGATTTGATCCACGATAACCTCTGTTGCCATTACCACGGTATGTTCCTTGCCAGTTTCCTCTGAAGTTACCACCAGAATTTCGAGAATAATTTCCATATTGATTACCATTGAAATTAGAGTGACAATCTTTTTGCAAATGTCCTGGTTTATTACATCGATAACACAAAAATTCCCTCTCTGGTTTCCTTGGGTTTCTAACACCAACTTGTGCTTTTAATGCCTGATGATTACTGGTTCCTGCTGGAGATGTTTGAACCGATTCTGTGAACGTACCAAGCTGCTTTCTTTCTATCAATTTCTGTCGAATATAGTCAACAGTTCTCTCTTTTTCGGGTAATATATCAATAGTTTCAATAATATGACGACAACTATCAGGTAAACACATCATTAAATAACTTAATTTTCTTCTTCTACTGGTGTCACCACCAGCATGATGCAATTCAATAACTTTTCTTTCAAATTTTTCAAAGAATTGTTCAGGATCTTCACCATCTGCATATTTCAGTCCGCTTAACTGTTTTTCAATTAATAACTGCTTAGACTCAGATTTACACAAGTACAATTTATCTAATTTTTCAATTACTTGTATTGGTGTGTCGCAATTTACCATTTTATCCGGTTTAACGGCTAATGATAGAAAGTACATAGCCTTATTACTTTTCTGCTTCCAGTCTTCTTCCTTGACATTTTCTGGCCGGTCTGCATGCTCGATAACATCGGAGCAATTCTTATACTTCATCAAATACATAAACTGCAACCGCCATTCATCATAATTTACCGAGCCATCAAACTTTGGCACAGGTACAAAGCTTTCGTTGGACATCGTGTATTTAAACTTTATCAAATTTACAAATGACACAACCACTGTTCTGCTACCATCTTAAATTTGCTGGAAGCATCTTTATTTCTTTTCTTCAATAACAAAGTACACTTTTATCATGAATACTTTTATTTCTTATTTTCACAATATCACATTTACATTTCTACCATATCGTCCATTTTTCATTTCTTCACAGACTAACAATAATGTTGCCATAGATACTTTGTTATTTTTGTTTATCGCATTTCTTAACAGTATGACCACGTGTTTGCTTTACGCTTTAAGTTAAAATGACTCCCTATTCGCCAACGCCGAAATCTACGAGCATTAACTTCCCTCTTCTCTTTTCTTAATTCTCCGTCTCCACCATCTTATTTGGTTCCCTACATTCGGTTTCTATCGTCAAATCACGATAGAAATCTTCGTTCCAATCACAACAATCTTCTCTTATGTCCCCCTCATAACTCTGACTTTGTTAACTCTTCCTTCTATGTCCAATCAGTCCTACTCTGGAATGCACTACCACTCGAAATCAGGATGTCCACTAATCGCTTTACTTTTAAGAGGAGGGTATGTGACCTCCTGTATAATCAGTTAATAATCAGCAGAAATTAATTAGTTACGGTACTACGGTAATTAAATACTTTGCTGTTTTACGCGGATTTTTATTAAATAAATTTAAGTTTCAAACAATAATAAACTTGAATACATCTCAACACTACATAACTTTATTAATATATAAACGACTAAACTACACAATAAACAATTAGGTTATATAGCTAGGTATACATTTTCTACTTTTCTTCGTACTAGTTTAGCGGACTGCGGATAATAGTCCAACAAATATTTCCATTGGTCCAGCTTTAAATATACAATATCGACAACAGTCCGTGCTCGGAACGAGAAGTGATGAGCGACGCCCACAAACAGACCCTAAAAAAATATATTATCATTATCATAATTAAATCAGTTACATAGTTTCAACAGTTATTAACATAATATGGTTTGACTGTAAAAAAATACCCTACTGTGCAACACAGAGAGCTATGTTTTTCGAAGGTATGTATGTATGATAATACTTAGTCACGCATTACAGCATCGATAAACATCTTGAAAGATTTCGACATGTGTCATTAAAATAGCCTTAATGGTGGCAATGACATAGACTGTGACGTAGAAAGTTGTTATAGACATAGAAATCGTCGTCATCAAAAAGTGGAAATTTATAATGCAGTCGCATTTTATATATACATATATATTTTTTTAATCAAGTTGTAGTGAGCCTTTTGATAGATTTGGTGGGATCTGTCTTAAGAGACATCGGGCTAAACGTGACTTATACGTATAGACGTGAATATCTATCAATCAATAATATAAATATCGAACTGCTTGATGATGCACCACGACTGGAGTTTGTAGTGTCATACTTATCAGATGTGTGTAACTAAAATTCATTCAAAGTACATATTTATTATAAAGTGCAACCTTTTGTACTTTGCTTAGTAGACACTATTCATTAATGTTTTTTTTTTCAAAATGACTAAACATTTAAAATGTTAAAAGGAGTCTAAACAGGTTTCTATTAAAAATAACACTTCATTACTCAGATACCATTTCATGTTGTTCTGAGTCAGTGTTTATGTACAGAGTGTTTGCGATAAATGTGTTTGTATGCAATTATTCCGCAAGTAAACATAATAGATATAAAACCCCCTAAAGTTTTATATTTGATATTTTAACCCCAAAACCCACGTATATCACCGCTCTCCTATCCTATCTTAAGGCCTGGAAGATATTCCTTCTTAGTAAGGCCGCCGGTTTTGCAATAATTTTAGTTATACTATCTGTTTCTATGTTAGTCTTTGGTGTACTATAAAGAATATATATTATATAGCTAGGTGTGAAAATAACGATTATTTAGGTATTTCACTCAGTGAATATAGTGACACTAGCACACCTGTTGACTGGGTGGAATTTGTAAAATCCGTTCTTAGCTGAACTCTACTCGGCGAAAGGAATATTCCTATCAAATTTCAAATCTCTACGCCTTATGGTTCCAGAGATATCACGATGAGTCAATATATCGGTGGAAATCTCTTATATATATATATATATACATATATATATATATACAGTCGTGGTCAACTAATTAGGGACACTCTCTAGTTAATCCAAATTGTGAATTTATTTTTTATTTTCCAACGAGTCTAAACAATATTCCACATCTTTTACATGTAAGTATAATTAGTCATTTATGTGCCTAATTATACAAACAATAACAACTTCTTAAACATTAAACCTCTTTACAGTATAGCTGATAGATGATCACAGTGCTATTTGTTCAAAGAATGCTGGCTGGCCATTTAATTAGGGACACTGAGATATTGCGTTCTAGTTTCAAAATCTGAATCTCAATTATTATTTTCTTTCTTCTCCTATTCTTTGTGGTAGTTTTGGCGGCAATCTAGATTTGTAATTTCAAGTTTTGAGAGTTATTTTGAAGAACAATGGGCAAAAATAAAAGTTGAAGTTTGTCGAGCGTGGTTGGTCATACCGAAGGATAGCAGGATATTTAAATTGTTCAAAAACTATGGTATGCAATGCAGTGCAACATTTCAGGCGCAATAACACAACTTTAAATGTGCCCAGAAAAAAAAGATCGAGAAAAACAACTCCGCAAGAAGATAGAATGATAACCAGGTTAGCTAAGAAAGATCCGTTTCTAGGCTCTATTTTAATTAAACATGAAGTGTTTGGGGCAGACGAAAGAGTCAGTGTATCAGCGAGGACAGTTCGACGACGTCTGGTAGAAGCAGGGTTGTTCGGAAGAGTGGCTCGCAAAGTACCGTTGTTAAAGAAAGAGCATAGAAATGCACGTTTGGCGTTTGCACGTAAATATGGGCATTGGACCTACGACCAATGGCAACATGTATTATTCTCTGACGAGACCAAGGTTAATTTGATTTCTTCAGATGGAAGGCAATACGTACGGCGTCCTGTAAAAGCGGAAATGAATCCAAGATTCACAAAAAAGCAGGTGAAACATGGCGGAGGAAACATTAAAATGTGGGGATCATTTTCTGGACGTGGAGTGGGACCTGTGAGGAAAGTTCAGGGTAACTTAGACCAACATCAATACAAGGCAATATTAGAAGAAACTATGCTTCCCTATGCTGAGGAACATCTTCCTATTATATGGACTTTTCAGCATGATAACGACCCAAAACATACAGCCCGTTCAGTCAAGTCGTTTCTTAACAGACAGTCGGTATCAGTGCTAGATTGGCCAGCAAATAGCCCCGACCTCAACCCAATCGAGCACCTTTGCCACGAAATTAAGAAAAAAGTTGCCATTTATCGTACCACAACTTTAGATGAACTTAATGAAGCTTTTTGTGAGGCATGGGCAAACATTCCTGTTGAAATATGTCAGAAACTGATAATGTCTATGCCACATCGGTGTCAAGCGGTAATTACTAACAAAGGTTTTGCTACTGGGTACTGATTTTACCCGTAATAAAATGAAGTTGTTAAAGAAATTAAAATACTGCAGATTATTAGTTCTGTTTAACTCTATTTTTCATTTTACTTTACTGTTCTTAATTAAATGTCCAGTTAGAGAATTGTACCTTAAATTGAATACATGGTTAACCTTTGATATTAAACACTTTTTTATATTTATTTAATCTTTTATTTACAGCCATTTATAGTATAATAATCGGATCAAATTATGCAAATAATAGTTACTGAGAAATCAACAGGGTTTTATATTTATATGTACATAGCCGGTTATTGCTGTCCACTATCTTGAATGTCCTTAATTAGTTGACCACGACTGTATATATATATAGAATAATGTTTTATAAATAAACCTAGAAGTTGACTATTCATATGTATGTACTGTTAATAACATTTATCAATGTGTCCTTTACGTCCGATAACTTTTTGTAAAACTCACCTTGTGAAACTTCAACTTTAATAAACTCTTAATTTAAGCGAAATGAATGTAATGAAACAATGATCTAAACATAGCGAACTTCAAAGGTGTGTGTTTGTTTAGTTTTAGCGTTTGCACATAAGTGTATTCGATGTTCGGTTTGACATCAGTTAGTAGGTACATTACATTACTTATTACTTTACATAAAATAACACTACAAAAATACTTACATTCTTTTAGTAACGTCTATCACTCTGTCATTGTAAGTGTGTCTGTCGCACACAGACACACTAACATTTTCTAGCTTATTTAAAAATGATGAGGTTCTGTGTTCGACGTTCTTTTTTATGTATTGTAAGTGAGTTTTCCGCCAATTGTTAACCGATTTGCAAATTGTTTTTTATTAGTAAAATTATAATCGGCTCCTGCGGTGGTCCCAATGTAACCAAGTCAGGATTTGATGGTGGAATCTCAGGGAAATCCAGAAAATGCCCTCAAATGTTATATGAACTAACAGTGTTTCTACATATAATTTCTATTAAGATATTTGCGTCTCATATCACTGAGCTGATGGTCATAGGTACAACTTCTAACGGTAAGGAATTAGAGGTGTTTTGTTATATATTGCACGTTTTACGATTTATCATTATGGCGTAATCTACTTTTGCAGTGCAGTGCAGCGTGGAGTGCTCTCTTCTCATTATTATACTCGCTGTTATTTTTATAATATAGGGGGAAGAAGAACAGACAGATCACCTGCCCGCCTTTGAGGGTGATTCGGGAGGGGGGGGGGATGAGGAGATGGGACTTATACTATATTTAGATTCGTATACATTTATAAGGGCATTCGACGAGCTACATAGCGTTTAGTGGTTTAACTCTTGGGTTTATTTTTAATATTTACGAATGACATCCTGTATAATAAACAGGTTGTGCACACCGCTCTCGAGTCAAATTTGGTCAAAGTTTTAGGAGCGTGCGTGGGATACAAGTTGTGTTCTTTGTTTCTTGATTTCAAATGAGACGCGAGAATAGAGAGTTGTATATACGAAATAATATTGGCCATACGAGGATTTCTCTTGCGTCTATCAATAAATACTTTTTTATTTGAGTCCTACATATGTAGGTTTTACTCGACTATGTAAGAAGGAGTATGTTTTCGTGTTTGTTTGTCACGTCCCAAGGCCTATACAGCTTGATAGATTTCGTCGTGTAACCTGTCAAAAATATAATATATTTATAATATTACACAATACCTGAACTATACCAAAACTATCCTCTGGTTCTAAAACATCGTATATTGATTCCGTTAGGTTGGGGTGTACAGTTAGCACTTCAACCTATAAAATACAAACATCCAATAATATAACGACAGTTGTAAATGAAGTAATTGCCTTGTAAATTATAATTAAACAATAAAATATATAATACAAAACTAATCTATTACACTAGATTTGCTATTGAGTTGATTGAATATGACTAATAGATCTATTAACACAGATTAATATATAAATGACGTCAAATAGACAGACAAGTTACGTACTTGTCCTCTATGTATGAAATATATGCATTGGTCTGAGTCACCACACTGCACGATGTAATTGCCAGGAAAAAATACACAGTGTCTCATCCACATGGCAAGCATCCTTCTAAAATCATTGTCGGTTTTACTGAATATAACCGATTCACTTATATGCGAGCCGTATACTGCTTCCATCACTTGACATCGTAGGCGGAAGGGTAATTTGTTGATTAGTATAGGCATCTGGAATATAATTGCGCATGTGGTACTATTAGATGTGTTATAGAAACTAATTAATGGGGGTATTTATAGAAATTAGACCGTGTGGTTCTTGGTTGAGTAAAATATTGTTACCCCGTCTTTTCCCGTGAGTGTTGTAAGAAGCGAGGGATCGGACTATCATCTATCAGACATTACATATACAGTCATACATTGCCCGGGTGATGGCAATAGTCAATACATAATAGGGGTATGTTATCAACCACCTCTTTCAGCGGGCCATAAACCCAACAGCCATAATTACATTAATTAATTATATTGGTGATACTGTTTATTTAGATCCTTACAAATAGGTATTAATGTTTTTTGTCGCCCTCACAAGACTGGCCACGCATTTCAAGGTGATTATTTATTTTGTGTTAGGAACATTAATGTTGACTCTGGTCGATAGATATTATGATTGTTTTTGGAAAATTGATCCGTCATAATCCATAGAATAAAATAAGAGAATATTCATGGTTGTTAATATACCTGGAATATTATTTGTCCCTGAGCGATAATAGGTATTATGTATTGACTGACCACTCTGATAAGAGTGAAACGACTTAGACGTATAGGGCTAAATTAAGTTATGCAAAAGGTGGATGTTTGAGACGCCTTTATTTACCTTTTCGGAGAAATTGGCCTTAGTGAATGTCTTTAACTTATTTTTTTAAAAAGAGCACTTCCGGACTATTCCTGTGTCTAGGGGACTTTACAAACATATAAAGAACAGACACAAATCACACAAATTTCTGTCTCCGTGTAGGAAGTGAATGTACCATCTTCGACTCAGCAGTCATGTAAATTATTATCGTCCCCTTGGAAAACGTTTAAAATTATTGAATCATTAGTGCCTGGTGTCAAATTGAATGTAAACATTGGCAAGTTACATTAGGCGTGGCTAAGGCGGAGTATGATAGACTCCTACCGATTAACAGTAATGGTTGACGCCTACATTGCTATAAAAGTCTGCTTTAGAAGTGGCCTAATAAAATTTTAGTTAGTTTTGTAGAACTTTTCTACTCCGACAAGCAAAAAAAACTTTTAACGTTTTAATATTTTATCTCCTAATTCGGATGTTTAATTATTTAAAAGATTATTATAAACATGTGATTGTTGAGTCCAATAGGCTACTTTACTTATATATTACCCAACAGATGGTTCTATCTTACAGCATTTAGTCTAGGAACCCGAATTATTTTAATTTAATTGAACAGCGGTTTAAGATTTATTTATAAATTCAATTTTAAATTACTGTTTTTATTTAAACTTGAAATGATGAAAACGCTATCGGCCATGATGTGACGTTGCATAATTCCTAAACAACTAAACGTCATTCATTTTTATTTCTACAAGTCTTATTCTTCATTAAAAATCACTGCTTGCGTTTAGAAAAATTATCGTGTAGAAGATTCAGGATGCCTCTTAGTGACTTTAATTAAGCCTAAGATTAACTGCGCGTCAATATTACTCTCGTAGATATTTCTCTACCCCTAAGTTGGAGGGGGGCTAGGCTCCCCGCTTTCCACGGCATCAGGCGACCAAGGTCTGCAGGGGTTCTCGGAAGCTTCCTTCTTAGGGTATACCCGGGTCCTCTGCAATAGACCTCGTTTTAGTCGGTTCGAGTCCGACATACCACTTCACTGTTGGCTCCAGTGAGGTGATGACCCGTGGGGGTTTCCACACGAAAAAAAGAAAAGATATTTCTCTACCCACTGTAGACCACAACTTTCCAAGAGTCTCCCTATATGTTTTTGGATTCGCGAATTTTGCAATACTATATCTTTTGTGCAAAGTAGTAAAATTCGTGGTTATTATTAATATCTTATTACACTTATTATGAACATAAACTTTGAGAAATTAGTCGTAAGTAAGTGACAACAAATGACTGATAATCTTTACACCGATATTTAAAAAAAGATTTCATACTGAACGGCTCCGGTTATTGTTGGTGTATGACATGACGTACTTATTTATAAGTGTATACATACATTAAATTGAGAATGCGAAAGATAATGCGGAATGCTTGGTAGAGAAAGAGATAGCTATCTTTTGTGTGTTGCACTTGAAGTACATAGTAAATTATAGAATTATTAGAACTGTTACAGAAAAGACATTGAATATCACAATCTGAATGTTTGTTAATAGCTTCTGATTGGTACTGAGTGTTCCGTAAAAAAAAATATGTAGTAAAAACAAAACAACTATGAATATGCACAGAAGGTGAATCAAACAGTTGTTGGAATATAAATAATATTTTTTGTTTGAGTAGTTTTATTCAGTATTTTTTTTTGTGGATAGGGGGCAAACGAGGAGACGGATCACCTGATGGTAAGTGGCTACAGCCGCCCATGGACACCCGAAACTCAAGTCACAAGTGCGTTGCCGGCATTAAACGGTTCCCAAGCATTCTGTATAAGCAATATTCTTCCTTCCCTTTCTATCCTACCTTTCCTTTCAATGTACTCCAATTTTCTCTAGGTTTGCCCCCGGGTGTCTATTGCCCCTACGTAAATAGTACAAAAATGTGGGCGTCAATTACGCCTCTGTCTACCCCTTCGGGAGTACAGGCGTGAGTGTATGTATGTGTGTACATTATGTATGTATGAATTTTGAGAAGTGATTTTACGCGGCAGTAATATGGGCATATATAGGAAATAAAAAAAAAACTACTAAGATTTAATTAGACGGTACAGGAGGACGAGACAACCCTTCTGTTTGATTAATCTATGACTCACGCAACGCGCCCGTTATTTGTCCTTGTTTCACTGCAGTTGCAATCATATTCTCTATCCTTCTTTTAATGTGACGTATCAAAATCATGATGAAAGACAGATATTACGTACTTATAAATATTTACTCGTATGTATGGTATGTAACTCCTTCATTCTTATTTACCTTGGAACCATAGTTTTTACACTTTTACACACAACTCTTGTATTTTGGTAATTATATTAATTCTTCACGGATCCGCTTGGACGTGTTTATTCGCTAGCTTCTACTGACAGACTAAATCAAATCTCGTGATTTGACGACAATTGTCTACATTACTCTATCTCTACCTTTTTTTATATAATATCATTGCTTTACACCAACATGGCGGACAGCGTTTTAGTATGACTTTAAAAACTTGATTTTTGAATTAAACTTTAGTGTTGTTCAGTCTCAAAATAATATAAATATATTTTTTTTTTCGCTAAACAGTGATATACCTCAGAACACTCTATTATAGAAGTTTCAACTAGCCTATTGTAAATGTATTATATTCTAAACTGTGTTCTAACTGACTTCAAAACCAAACTTAAACCTGGTTCCTTAGGGTTATGCGTCGTTCGTCGGGTTTTATTGAAAACGCAGTTTAGCAGCCTTAGTGAACTAAAGCCATTTATTTTGTCCAATAAACTATCAGTAATATCCCAATAAAATATTAGTTTCTTTTCAGTTGATCATAAACCCTCCGACGTTGTCCACCGACTGTTATCGTGTTCTGTCTTCTATGTGTAATCTAGAGCTCTTATCTATGTGTAATATAGAATCCCACCTATTACCAGAATTCTTTTTTTACGTTACGCGGCGGCAAACGAGCATATGGGTCACTTGATGGTAAGTGAATGTTGAGGCCCATGGACAATTGCAACTCAAGAATCGCAAGTGCGTTGCCCTCCTTTGACTGGAGGGTAAAAGAGGAGAAAGTAGGTTGGGCCTCCAGTAATCTCACTCACTTGATGAGACAGTGTAGGTATTGCTTAACAACCAGTTTTGTGTGATGCCGTTGTATCATTTCGGTCGAGCCGACCCATATGTGGCTAAACATAGCTCTCTTACGTCATATTGTTTGCAATTAATCCAATTAAGCAAAACTATTGACCTGTTTGCCTTGTTGCCTATTCCAAAGTTCTCGCACGTAGTCCCACATTTTGTTCATTTGGTGTAAACTCAAATCCATATCTCTAAGACCGTCTCTCAATTCATTGATATCGTAGTCGTAGTCTATACGGGACGACGAATGCGCTGTTATCATTGCTGACATTTCTGATATGAGCAACCCTGAAAATTAAGTGCATAATATAAATATGTTTATAGCTACGGTCTGATGAAGCTTTGGGATTCTTAAAAATCGCACTCAAAATTACTCTAGCTACAATCTATGCCGTACCTCTCCTAAATCAAGACACATCGAGGGCAAATTGATGATTACCCACTTATACTTCGGTTTTACAAGAGAAATTGCTAAAGTAATTTATACCCCAATTTAATAAATAATTATGTGGCGGAAATTATTAAGTACAGTCTGGAGAAGTTACGTATTCTGGGCCAAGTAGAAGGCAAGCGGACCGGGGGGGCGGATACCAGTAAGATGGTCGGACACAGTGACAAAGGCAGTGTGTCCGACCAGGTGGCAGCCTCTATTGTGCTGTGCGGTATATAAGCACGGTGGTCAAGTAAGGCTAAGAAGGTAGTGCAGGTATTTTTCCGCCAAGGTACCTGTACAAAACTTGATGACAACTATGACAATAATGGTTTCGACTACTTCGAAACTATTTTGCGCCGTTACATCTCCAGTGCCAGTTATTGTCAGTAAGTTGATCACGTACCACAACGCTGCTACGTATAAAGCAAAATAATTGCCCTGCGGAAAACAATAAACTAATTAACAAATTGTGTTTTTACATCATCTATCAGTATTTACCTAGAATTTACTACTGGTTTGTTTTCCGTCAATTCCGCATAAAATCGGACACAGGTTAAGAAAATTTATATCTTTAATAGTTTCAAAACATGAATGAGATTTGTGTTGTGAGTTTCGTAACGGGTTAGCGACCGAATGTATATTTTTGTGCATTGGTGTTTACTTTTATGAACGCCTTTGTACAGCTTTATGCTCGTTTTTATATCATTTTGATACCGGGATGTTGAACCACGAGGTAGAGATATTTTTTATAGCCAAACTTGCTTTCGCCCGCGGTTCCGCTCATAATAATGTTACTTTATTATTTATGTGGTAACCTATTAGGCGCAGACGCGATGAGTCTCTGATGCATCGGACAAAAGTGATTGATATGCATTAGTATTTTATTATTAGCTGTAATAAGCAGGGATACAAAGAATAAGGGAAAAAGTTTTTTGTATAATTGAGTGGGCCTCTAGATGTTGATCTAGACTCACAATTGAACCCAGTAGTTAGCGCTGAGATAAGGTTCACGAAATATATATATTTCTTTACTTTTGAACAGGGCAAGCTCTGGAAAACTTGTTAAATCGGCTTAAAGAGTCTAAACTTATGGTATCTTGTGTAAGTTGTTGATTATGATAATTGCCCATGAAGAATAACCACCAAGATCTGTAGTATGTATCTATACCTCTGAATATTTTGCCCGCAAGTTGAGTTCCGGCTTTGACATCCAATTAGCTGAAGTGCAGTGAACTGGGTTTAGACATGACAGTTTAAAGAACAGGCAAGCGTTTACATGTGAGAGTATGGATGCCCATATCGCTATTGTGCTGAAAATGTATCAACTGTTAATACTATACAAATATTTTAGTGTATCTTAGTTTTCCCGCTAATAAATGACTTTTTTCATTGTAGAGCCATGCTTAGGCACGAATGGGTCGGCTCGTCCGGTGCGATACCACGGCCTCACAGAAAACCGGTTGTGAAGTAACGCTTGCGTTGCATTTCCCCGAATTGAGTGCGGTTTCCGGAGGCCCACTTCCCCCTCCCCCCTTTACTCTCCCATCATCTCCTTTCTCCTCTTTCCCATCTCCTCATCCCTCCTCTCTTCTTTCCGCTCTCTGCATCCCCCATCCCTCATCACCCTCAAAGGCGGGCAGCGCACTTGCGACTCTTGAGTTGCAAGTGTCCATGGACGGCTGTGTCACTTACCATGAGGTGGCCCGTCTGTTCGTCTGTCCCCTATAGAATAAAAAAAAAATGGTAACAGTTTTTTTTTTTTTGTGAAAAGTAACTATCTTTTTCGGACCCCTTGGCGATGTTGCCGAATTTGATAATGATCGGTCCAGTAGTTGAGACGTGAAAGTGAAAATAAGCAAACCAAATCGCCTTGGGATTTACAATATCTTTTAAAATAAGTATAAGATGTTATTTTGGTGCGAAATTTCTTTTTTATAATACTTACGTAAGTTTAAACAATAAATTGGCAGAACCGATATTTGTTTTTCTATGAGTTCTATACGTGAATAAATATGATATTCTCGCCAACTGAGGTGTTCTTGTATAGCAAAATAATGACATCTTCATTTCTGGTCTGAGAGATAGTGCAAAAACCAAGTAGCATAAGGGCAATATAGATAGAAAATCTCGTCGCCTTAGATAAACCTTTGAGAAATACCTGCAAAAGCGTATTTTACAGCGTTTATAAATGCAAAATTTCAAAATAATTTATGTATTTCTTAGTAAAATGTAAACATCGATTATTTTAAGTCCACCATTAAAAGAGAAAGTTTGAAATATAGCTAAGTTACCTAAATAATGCACATGGCAGAAACTGCTTTGCACAGAAGACCAGGAGACACTAGCCAGAAGTTTACATAAGTATCTTTAGTAACAAAAATGTCTTTGAACAAACGAATTTGTTATGAACACTATGCGTTAAAAGGTTTTTTAGGTAAGGTGTTTTTACTTGTTTAGTATTAGTCTTCATTAAATTTTAACCGGGTGATAGAGACAACCTCTTAACTCACGGTCTCAACGTCAACTCACTCAAACTTACTCGTACGGTTCTGCGATTGCATATACTAATGACGTAAAGAACTTGTTTGACGAATTTGAAGTATGTGTGCTTTAGTTAGATGACACTTATAGTTTTTATAGATCTTTTTTTTAAAGACCACTCCCGCATTATAACTGATCTCTTTGTCACAGGGGACTTTATAAATATTTAAACAAGGAATACCACTCGGGAAATGTATTTGTTTATCACACAATTATTTGTCCAGTGTGGGAATAGAAAAAGCCACTGGACCAATAGATCAGGCCAACATATGCGAGCAAAGTTAGCGAGCTACAAGTACCTGAGCTTACTAGTGTCTCTGTCACCCGCTATGTCCACGATTCCACAGATTGGTACAGTTTAATTTCCAATGCCTAACAAATATCATACTCTCTCTTTAATTAAACACGTACGGTTTTAATCACGTGTATATTTCGGGGATGCCTGCGTCGGTATCGCACCTGCATCCGACGAGACACGATGCTTCACTCCTTGAAAAGGATCCTAGCTACTCGGGTGAGCGAGTACACGCGAGTAAAACCGTATATATTTTAAAACAACACAAACGTTTATTCTCCTTGACCAGGCTACTCAGAAAGTATTGCGAGAAAAAGTTTTTTGTATGAGTGACTGGCCAGTTATAAACTATTATAAGAATAATGATTATTTATAAGTAAAAATAGGTACGTTCCAATTTCAAAATTTCCCTCCACATTTTTTGAGCTAATTAAATTATCGTTTCTCATTGAAAAATGGATTTGCGCCGGGAACATTTTCGCGCTATGTTTTTTTACGATTTCAAGTGTCGCCTGTAACCGGACGAATCATTCGACAGACTTCAAATTGCATTCATGGATGAAGGCCCTTCGAAGGCAATGTGTATCGTTGGTATAATGAATTCAACCGTGGTCGACTAACTTTGGGGGATACAGAAAGAAGTGGTCGCTCTTTTACGGGTGTTACGGAGGAAAATGTGCTAGCAGTGGAGAATTTAATCCAAGACAATAGGTGAATTACGTATCAGGAGATTCAACACGTACTGCTTATTGGATCGGGAAGCCTTCACGAGATTCTACAAGTGCAGTGTGGAGGATAGTTTCACGCTGGGTGCCGCACAACCTATATTATTATTATTCATATATATGTATATACAGTCGTGGTCAACTAATTAAGGACATTCAAGATAGTGGACAGCAATAACCGGCTATGTACATATAAATATAAAACCCTGTTGATTTCTCAGTAACTATTATTTGCATAATTTGATCCGATTATTATACTATAAATGGCTGTAAATAAAAGATTAAATAAATATAAAAAAGTGTTTAATATCAAAGGTTAACAATGTATTCAATTTAAGGTACAATTCTGTAGCTGGATATTTAATTAAGAACAGTAAAGTAAAATGAAAAATAGAGTTAAACAGAACTAATAATCTGCAGTATTTTAATTTCTTTAACAACTTCATTTTATTACGGGTAAAATCAGTACCCAGTAGCAAAACCTTTGTTAGTAATTACCGCTTGACACCGATGTGGCATAGACATTATCAGTTTCTGACATATTTCAACAGGAATGTTTGCCCATGCCTCACAAAAAGCTTCATTAAGTTCATCTAAAGTTGTGGTACGATAAATGGCAACTTTTTTCTTAATTTCGTGCCAAAGGTGCTCGATTGGGTTGAGGTCGGGGCTATTTGCTGGCCAATCTAGCACTGATACCGACTGTCTGTTAAGAAACGACTTGACTGAACGGGCTGTATGTTTAGGGTCGTTATCATGCTGAAAAGTCCATATAATAGGAAGATGTTCCTCAGCATAGGAAGCATAGTTTCTTCTAATATTGCCTTGTATTGATGTTGGTCTAAGTTACCCTGAACTTTCCTCACAGGTCCCACTCCACGTCCAGAAAATGATCCCCACATTTTAATGTTTCCTCCGCCATGTTTCACCTGCTTTTTTGTGAATCTTGGATTCATTTCCGCTTTTACAGGACGCCGTACGTATTGCTGCTTCCATCTGAAGAAATCAAATTAACCTTGGTCTCGTCAGAGAATAATACATGTTGCCATTGGTCGTAGGTCCAATGTCCATATTTACGTGCAAACGCCAAACGTGCATTTCTATGCTCTTTCTTTAACAACGGTACTTTGCGAGCCACTCTTCCGAACAACCCTGCTTCTACCAGACGTCGTCGAACTGTCCTCGCTGATACACTGACTCTTTCGTCTGCCCCAAACACTTCATGTTTAATTAAAATAGAGCCTAGAAACGGATCTTTCTTAGCTAACCTGGTTATCATTCTATCTTCTTGCGGAGTTGTTTTTCTCGATCTTTTTTTTCTGGGCACATTTAAAGTTGTGTTATTGCACCTGAAATGTTGCACTGCATTGCATACCATAGTTTTTGAACAATTTAAATATCCTGCTATCCTTCGGTATGACCAACCACGCTCGACAAACTTCATGATAATTTTTCGTAGTGTTGCATCGCAACTTTTATTTTTGCCCATTGTTCTTCAAAATAACTCTCAAAACTTGAAATTACAAATCTAGATTGCCGCCAAAACTACCACAAAGAATAGGAGAAGAAAGAAAATAATAATTGAGATTCAGATTTTGAAACTAGAACGCAATATCTCAGTGTCCCTAATTAAATGGCCAGCCAGCATTCTTTGAACAAATAGCACTGTGATCATCTATCAGCTATACTGTAAAGAGGTTTAATGTTTAAGAAGTTGTTATTGTTTGTATAATTAGGCACATAAATGACTAATTATACTTACATGTAAAAGATGTGGAATATTGTTTAGACTCGTTGGAAAATAAAAAATAAATTCACAATTTGGATTAACTAGAGAGTGTCCCTAATTAGTTGACCACGACTGTATATATATATATATATATATATATATATATGTGCGTATGTATTATTGTATATACTATATGTGTATTTGTATTCATTCAAATATGTATATTTATTTAGTTATATAAAATCTACAATATTGTACACCTCAGCTACCCACTCTCTCTCTAAATCCATCCTAAGGTTGTCTGGTAGAGATCGCTTTTAGCGATAAGACCGCCCATTGTACGTTAATGTTTGTAACTAAGATCTATTGTAATTCCTAAAGTGTACAATAAAGAATATTCTCATCTAATCTAATCTAACCTCACCGATGCTCAGAAGCAGCCCCGGAAGCGGAATGGTGCCGGGATATGATAAACAAATTTGAAGCAGGATCGTCTCGGCGTGTTTACGACATCATTACAAGTGGATGGACTGGATTTTTGGCTAGTGGAGAGTATTTTGAAAAGATTTAATAAAAAAATATTTACCTATAGAACTTTTTTTTTTTTATTATCGCAAAACTTTCTGAGTGTCCCACGTATTTCAACCAGGATGTAAATGAACAACACGATTCAACGGATTTTGTTTGAAAAACATAGTGATGTTTACTTACATTTTCCTTACTTTCTGTGGATTCAATACATAGTCGCCGTATCTGTTTATATATCCACTATGAAAATCCAGAAATAGTTTGTAGAGAAATATTAAGTCAAATACAACGCATATGTAAAAAAAGTATGGCACTGACAAGAATGTCATTTGATAAACCAGAAGTATGAAATCCACGTACGATAGGCAGAGAACTAGATAGTCTGAAAAAATACACACATAGAATCTACCTAATTAGTTCATGAAAATGAATAATATCAACATAACAAAATAATAAGGATAACAGAAATCCAATGTAAAAAAAACTAGGATTAATTAGTTATTATTATTCATATAGGTATAACATCTATGTAAAGTAATACAAATACTTATTAAGAGAATTCTTTAACCAACGTAACTAGTCGATGCAGTGAAATTCGGGAGGAATTTTTGTTAAGATACCTTACTGTAAACCATCATCATAGGTTAATCAGGCTATGTGTACTCTAACAAACGTCTCTTTTTAATCTGTCTTACGAATATACAAAATAGCTAAGATTATAAAATTTTACAAAAGATTAGAAATATATTAAATTTATTGTTACCCATAAGTGTCACAAGCCCACAATCCGGTATAATGCTGCGTCGAAACCATCTGCAATTCATAGCCGCCAATTAAAAGAAACATTATTCTATATATTAAACATATAAGATTATGTGATCTCATCTTTTATATTTAAAGGGTTTTCTCACTCTTTACCCGTCTTTTATATTTAGCGGATGACATTGTCTGTGGTTCATAATAGTGAACTTAGGTCTTATAGAGTGAGAACTCATAAATAACCATGGAGGTATTGGAAATGTCTACAGGATTTGTAAAGGGTCAGTAACACGGAATATTTTCGAGAACATACAATTGAAATGAAGACAATACCTGTGAGGTTTCAAAAGAAGCCATGGCGCTGGAATATAATCTATACCCGTAGTAGAAGTCAATGATCTCGAACCGTGAGATTCAGCTATACTTTTCTCCGGACTCTGAAAAGAATATCTTTGAGTTAATGTCACTAATACTATAGACTATCTCAAACTAATATTATCGCTTTAATATTATATATTTACTTCCAAATACTTAATTGGTTCGCATTCTTCGTCTTCCTCCTCCTCACCCGTTTCATATGTAGTAGGAAAGTAACTATGGGGCTGAAAAGAACATTATGCTTTATTTGGAATGATCAGACACTTCAAGTTTTATTGTTCCTACCTACGCAGTAACTATATAGGTATTTAGAGATTTTCCTAGTATCTAGTATAAATACAAACATATATGTATATTTACATCTAGGCTACTCCTACTTAAGGCACAAATAGTTGGTAGGACGTAGTCTTTACGAGCGGCTTTAACTGATTCCGTCACTTTTCTTAGAACTGCTGGATAACTCTGAAATGTAATGAAATATATTTACAAAGGAATATTAAGTTTAGTCTTGTTCACGTTTATTAAATATAAGAAATTATAAAGATAACTAAAAAGGTGGTCGAAAATTCTATGCAGTCGTATTTATTTAGTGCATAATATTTATTTGTTGGTAAAATACACGTGTAATCGCTCTTCGCTTAGTGCCCTCTGGACAGTACAATTGTTGCTAAATTGTTATTAATTTATTTTGTTCTCAGATATAATAGTAACAAAGAAAATTACTTCATAATAGTAAATTAAGGAAACACCTTTAACAGTGAATAGAAATCCAATCCTTTAATACACAGCACATCAATATTTCTCGAGGCAACTACATTTGACATTGTCAGATATCTCTTGGCGCCTTTTATATTTCCAAATATTCCACCTGGCCCCATACATGCTTCCACTTCATTGATATTAGACATTACATCCACCTATTTTCAACACCATATTACCACATTAATACTCAATGAGAAATTACCTTACTTCGCAAAATTAAATAGTGTTCGAACTAATTACACGTTTTATTAAAGTACTGTTTACGAATGATTAACGCAATGAAATCGCGCAAATGAGGCGACTTGGTGTCGCAAGATTGAATAGATTTTATAACTTATGAAACAAGTATTATAAATAGCTTAGTCGTACGTACGTACGTACCTACGTAACGCGAACGTTAGATATTTCTTTCTACTTGGTCTATTTAATTTTAATCAGCATATCATGCCGCCGAGCCAGAGAGGCTGACGACATGAGGAAGGTAGCTGGATGCGAAAGGCGGTGGATCGGGTGCTATGGCTCATATTGGGAGAGGCCTATGTCCAGCAGTGGACTGCGATAAGCTGAATGATGATCATTTAGATGCTCAGTACGTCATAATTCCGTCAACTGGCACAGATTTGTAGGGAAATATATACATACATATGTATATGTTTAAGTAGCTATATCTAAAAAGGTGTTAAGTAATTTTAGTTAATAAGTAATTTTTTCGAGTTTCGTACCTAAAGGGTAAAACGGGACTTATTACTAAGACTCCGCTGTCCGTCTATCCATCTGTCTGTCTGTCCGTCTGTCACCAGGCTGTATCTTATGAACCGTGATAGAAACAACAAATACTAAAAAACGGTATAAAATAAATATTTAAGTTGGCTTCCATATAACAAACGTGATTTTTTGCTCGTTTATGCTCGATATTGATAACGGCAACGTCTACGCTTGAAATATTCACAGAATATTTGGTTATATATTTACTTTATAAATAAATAATAAAATTATAATAAAATTAATATTAGTTATCTATCATACAACAGATATAATTTTTTTGGCGTTTTTATAGATAATGACTCGCACTTGGCTGGTTTTTTGTATTTTCTACACATTGATTCAATTTATAACGTTCGATGATTTTCTTGATTTCCATCGTTTCCAGCAAGTCGCATCGACTCTACATATCAAGACTTATAAGCCGGGTATAATTATATATTACAAAAAACAAATTGAAGTTTTTAATAAAAAAGGAGACTCGGGAAAAGTAAAAATTATAAAGTTATCTTTATCAAGTGTACACATTTTTGATCAGGATTTTAACCGATACCGCAATAAGAAGGGTTATGTTTTTCTAGTGTATGTATGGATGTATGTATGATGTTTCTTTGTCATGCTCTAGAGCCTAGATGGCTGGATGCATTTCGACAAGGTAATAATTTAATAAAAGATAACTTCGGAAAAAAATATGTTATTAATGCAGCCGGGCTTTATACTTTAAAGATTACTTCTGGCAACGTTAACAACGTCCGTCGGTTAAAGTCTGGTAAGCTAGTATTTAATAAATAAGTATAACTACTACCTAGTGCCATAATACGTGATAAAATTGATTCACTTACTTTTCCTCTATAAATTATATACATAGTGCTTACGACCTCATTTGATCTAATAACCATGCACCCTTTCTGGAAGTATCGTTCTCGAAGTTTCTTCGCAAAAGCTCTGAAGAAAGAATATTCGACATCTTCGAATAAAGGTATTTCTCTTAAGGTCCTTTCATACATATGCAAAACTGCGTCTTCATTTAAGTTTGCATGTAGTTTACCCAAAATCGATTGATGCTATAAATACAAAATTAGGAAATAACCAAAGAAAAATGGATATTAAAATTTAACTATACTAGTCTACTAACTAACTAGTCTGGCCATAAACACTGTTCCAATAAAAAAAAAATATAATATTACATTTGAATTTGGAATCTGTCATTCTTAAATGAATTTTCATTGTTTTCTCATTTACGCTCCAATCGGTGTTAATTATGTTTGTAATATTAAAACGGAGTAGGGTGGTAACGAGAACCGAATTACTGTGATAGCATTTCACACCTAGGTAGTAGTAAAAAATTGCATTATGCTCCATAGGTACCTAGGTAGGTACCTATGGAGCATAATGCAATTTTTTAAAGTCTCCATCCGTCCAACCTCCTCTGTCTGACAGAAAAAGATATGACCGTCCATGTATTCATACGAAAAAGGCGATTAGCAGTGAAGGAAAGAACTCGAAGAAATCCTGTCCGAAAGCAAAAGATTCCTTCTCTTGAAATGATTATAGCACCTAGACCCATGTCGCGTATTTTAAAATATGACCTACTACTTGCAACCTATAAGAGACGCACTTGTTATTATTTAACTGATAGTTAAAAAATATTCATTTTTAAATGGGTGGTGAAATTAAAGCAGTACTCAAAGGGAGGTCACAGTTTCTTTTACTGACGAGTAAATTTTTACTATTAAGCAATATTTTAACAAGCAGAATCACCAAGTTTATGCTCAAAGCTCTATAGAGGCTTCCCAATTAGTCAGCAGAATTTCAACGTGTGCATTATCCGACTTCATTGATGGTCAAGTGGGGTGATTAGCTATCGAGGAGTGACTAAGCGATACGATTCTTGAGCAGGTGGTTAAGCCTCTTAACAACACCACGTTCCATAACCAAGAGTGGGCCTTTCAGCAAGACTCACGAGTCGTAAAGCTCGATCCACCCAAGTGTGGTTCGAAATGAACGTTTCTGACTTCAAAAAAGCTAAAGACTGGCCATCATCACTAAATGGACTACTCTATCTTAGTCCGCTGGATTATGATTTACGGTCAGTTTTTGAGAGAATGGCATGCTCTAAACGCCATGATAATTTGGAGTCTCGAAAACAATCGTTAAAATTGGCAGTGAAGAATTTTCCTATCGAGAGAGTGTGTGTTTCTATTGATAACTGGCCTCAACGTTTAAAGGACTGTATTAAAGCAAATCGAGATCATTTTTTTATAAACTTTTTAAAAACACAAATTTAGGTGTAAAATATAATATAGCATATATATTACGTAATGCAAGTTTTAATCCTTAGAAAGCAAATGTGGTAACATAAAAAAACATCATCTACTCTACCAATAACATTTTGGGGTAAAAACAAGATAAAATGCTGCGGTAATATATTATATGCTCGCCTTAATATATTATAACTCACCGACCATCCCGCTGTTCTTTTCCACTGATATTTCCAATAGTCTTCAATAGTTTTCTTTAGTGACAATGGAATCTTTTCTCTATTTAGGAACATTTCCAAATGTTTTAAATTTTCTTGGAATTTCGTTACCACTTGATCAGCCATTGCTTTTAGGGATGCTATTCTTGCGTACACGTAACTATGATAAAACAAACCTTTTAATTAATTAAGTAATTGTTTTTAGCGACGATAGGATATATATTTAATTAATAATACCTAAACTCACTCTGAGGCTGTAGGTACATATTCATTACAAACCGAGAAAGTGCCTTCATATTGTAAACCTTGGTATCAATACTTACTTACTCTAGTAAGGAGAAAATCACCAAATCAATGAGCTTAAGATCATCAAGGCCACGGGAAACAAAACAGCGACCCACCACCTCTCAAGCCTATCTCCCATATGTTCCAAGAGTCACAGATAGGATTGGCAGAGTTCTGAGGAAACATGAAATCAAAACAATCTTCAGGCCAACCAAGAAGATCCAACAGATCATCAGGTCGACGAAGGACAAAAGAGACCCACTTTCAGCGGCTGGAGTCTACCGCATACCCTGTTCATGCGGTAAGGTTTATATTGGAACGACCAAAAGATCAATGGGAACGAGACTCAAGGAACATAAAGCAAGCTGCCGGTTAGGACGAACTGAGAAGTCTGCAGTAGCTGAACACGCACTGGGGAACGGGGACCACAGGATACAATTTGAAAGCTCTAGGTTGCTAGCGTCCACCAACGGCTATCACAGCAGACTAGTCAGGGAGGCAATCGAGATCCACAAACATCCAAATAATTTCAACAGGAAGGAGGAAACCCTTAGGCTCAACCAGATTTGGAACCCGATCCTTAGGAGCACCCGAATCATGCCGAACGATACCCCGAGAACAGCCGAAGCGAAACAAGCCACGCCGCAACCCCCACCACCTACCCACCAGTATAAATACAACACGCGCAGGAGGAATCGTCTGTGTGCCGAGATCATCGCGAACAGCCTCGAAAAACAGTTCACACCTCACGACAATCAAGACGAGGACCACACTCGGGAGATAGAGGCGGCAACCCATCTCTACCTCTCGAGGCCCCTCGCCCAGTCTGAGGGTGAACTGCTCGTAACACCGAGCGAGGTTGCTACGATGATCAGGAAAACCAACCCACGGAAAGCACCTGGTGAAGACGGAATACCGAACACTGCACTGCAGCGACTTCCACTGAAATCACTCATAGCGTTGACACAACTGTTCAACGGTATCCTGAGGACCGGCCACTTCCCTAACATCTGGAAGCGGGGTCGGGTTATCGTACTTCCGAAGCCCGGCAAGGACCTCAGAAAACCGGAGAACTACCGGCCCATCACACTCCTCTCGACGACGTCCAAGGTGTTCGAGCGCTTACTGCTAGCAAGGGCTCAACCCACATCCGGATGAGGCCCGAGCAATTTGGATTTCGTCAGGAGCACTCCACCACGCTCCAGCTGACTCGTGTCCTAGACGAGATGGCTACGTGGTTGAACAAGGGCGGGAGCACGGTGACCGTGATGCTCGACATGGAGAAGGCGTTCGACAGAGTGTGGCATGAAGGTCTCATCCACAAGCTGTCGACATCGTCTCTACCACGAAAAGTAGTCGCGATCATCGCATCGTTCCTGACCCAGAGAACCTTCCGTGTGGCTATAGAGGATACCACATCGGAAATCAAAACCATCAGTGCCGGAGTCCCGCAAGGGAGCTGTCTGTCACCGGCCTTGTACGCCCACTACACGGATGACATCCCTGTAGTCGGAGACGTCAAGCTGGCACTGTTTGCAGACGATGCCGCGTACTTGTCAAGTTCACGCAACGCCGCACACGCTGCACGGAAATTGCGCCCCACACTCGAAGCCCTTCCGGGCTGGCTGAAGCGATGGAGGCTCAAGTGCAACGTGTCGAAGACCCAGGCGATGATAACCGGTATGGCACACTACCCGCCAAACCTACGTCTGATAGAAGAGGACATCCCATGGTCCCCAAAGGTCAAGTACCTGGGAATCACCATCGACAGATCACTGTCGATGAACCACCACGTCGAGACCATCACAGCGAAGGCCAGAGCTGCGCGGACGAAGCTGCGTCCCCTGCTATCCTCCAGACTACCAGTAAGTGCCAAACTAGGCATTTACAAAACATATATCAGGTCGCGCCTCACCTACGGTGGGCCGGCCTGGTACAACTTGATAGCAGGGACATCGCGCCAACGTTTGCAGGCTGTAGAGAACAGCTGCCTTCGCATGGTGGTCGACGCCCCCAGGTACCTCAGGAATGCAACAATCCACCGAGACCTGAAGTGGGAACCAATAAAGGAGTTTGTGAGCAGACTCGCCACGGGGATGTTTGAGCGGGCTGACCGCTCGAAACTTCCCCACCTGGTAGGTATTGCTCCGCTCCCACATCCAGACGACACAACACTCATCCGGAGGCGACTCAAACGCCCCGCTCGGGAGCTCATATCAGTTCCTTCGAGCGGGGCATTGGCTTTGCCATCGGATGCAGATAGCCAACCACCGACCTCTCGCAGGCGGCTCGCTGGACCCCTCTTCAGAGGAGCGATCGGCGAGCAAACCTCGAGGCCGGTGAGCTAACTCCAATGACCGGCTCACAGTGGTGAGCTGCGAGGAAAATCACTATAAGGAGCCCAGTGCTTCAAATAGTCTCCCCACCCCCCTCAACAGGGGTGAGATGATACCAGATGATGATGGAATCGTCAGTCTGCATCCAGTATCGGAAATGGAAGGACCTCTGAAGAAGCTGGCCACTCGTGCTAGCGTAAGCAATTCCAACATACGACGGCCTTTAGACCCGAATAAAGCCAACGAGTCATCAATCGGCCGCGAAAGCCTCAACCAATTTGTCAATACTTACTCAGTCACATACTTAGCAAATATTGATTCAGAAGGGCTACTTCCTATCAATTAGTAACAAGTTTCTACTTACCCAAAAAATAAGACACCGTGTAAATTGACGCAGTTAAATAATATCATTTGGACTACACTCTGAGGCACGATATCCCCAAATCCTGCTCCACCAAAGCTAGATGCTGCCCAGTAGTACGCTAACAAATACACCTTAGTCGGTGTAAAAGCTTGGGATTTTAATACTTCCGATCCATCTAACCAAGAGCCTGAAAATAAAATAAGTTTCAAATCATTTTTTTTAAATACATTCATGAAATACTAAGCTTCAAAAACGCACCATTCCTAGTCGGTAACCCCCTGTCGTTAACACTGTGGACGATCGGGAAAACAAGTTGTGTTCGTTCACGGTGTTGACGAAAGCTACTTTTTATTCCAACTCACTTTGCATAGAATTTGGTATATTCAATCATAATACCTTTCCTCCCTTTTTTGAAGACTTCTCAAAATGTTATAACCCTATGCCTCTTCCATTCCTAAGACGATTCAAATTATAACCTCACATGCCGAAATCAAGTCAGCCGTCTTGGCTCAAGGACATGACAAAGGAACATCATACATGCATACACATAAAAACATTAGTGTTCTTCTTGTGCAAATCCTGGTCAAAATGTCGTTTCGTTGCCTACTCTTAAAAAATTTAGGGACATTATGTAATGATGTACACACTAACCTTCAAGACAAACCATATTTCCATTCGGTTGAAAAGTTGATTTCATATAAGGTCGCGCTTGGGATAACTTCTCAACAGTGCGTGCGAAATCATCAGGATCAGAGGCTACCACATATCTGCATGTCAGGGTAATCAATACAGATGCGTAAAGGTTAAAAAAAAATAGTGTCAACAAAAGAAAATGTACAACGCTCATCATGTATGCCTGAAAAAAAAAAACTTAACAATGTATTATACTAGGTAATTTCACATAATGACCCTCTCCCCTTGCTTAGTGTGTCGAGTTTCATTTTCCATTGCACGAAGATGAATAAATAGGTACCTAATTCAGGTATGCAGTTGTGTGTTTTTGCCTTATTGATTTTTTTAATACTTACCATTACATTAAAAATGAAACATAAAACTCAGTCTAGTATCTAATATATAAAATTCTCGTGTCGTGGTGTTTGTTACGAAACTACTCCGAAACGGCGGAACCAATTTTTATGAAATTTTGTGTGCATATCGGGTAGGTCTGAGAATCGGCCAACATCTATTTTTCATACCGCGAAATGATAAGGATGACCCTATACAGATTTTTTATGGCAAAACAACGTTTGCCGGGTCAGCTAGTATTAGTATAAATTTTGTTACTTTATGAAAGTGTAAAGGAAACCATAACAAACTCTTTAGCTAATGTTTAATCAACCACACAATGTATACAAAAAAGGTTCCTGTCAGCCAGCGCCATATTCGGTTCTTCACATAATCTAAATAATAATATAACATTTAAACATACGCACACGTCTCAAAGCTCCGATAGAATCTGCCCCTGATGCGGCATACAGTTTAATAATTTGTAAAACGTTGATCATTCTAAAAGCGCAGTGGATGAAGTGGCTATTGATTTCGTGGTCTTCTTCGGAGTGGTCTTCATTGTGCTTCGGAACAAAAAGCATCCATATTGCGTACCAAGGGAAACATGTTATGATATCCACGACAAACTGACCCTGAAACAACAGTGTTCATTTTCGATAAGTTATTGGCAAACACGTAAAATGTATTGTAGATTGTATTTTATTACTTACTAACTCATTTATCACATCAAAGGGTTTAAGAGTTCACTAAGTATGTAATGGTGACGACTTACTTAAAGCATGTCGCTTGTCATCACCGAGGTATAAGGTAATGAATTTCCTTTGCTGAACACAGGCCTCTTCTGAAGATTTCTTAGGAGATGTAGAATGAAGGCCTGATGTATTGCAGTGGTAACATACCGTATCATCATCCCGTAGTTAATCGGTGACCGCGGCCATCTATTACTACTGCTACACATCTTATTTTATTATATTTCATCGAATGGGAAAGTTTAAAAGTCAGTAAAGGCATATTGCCTTTATTTAATATCCTTGCCAATTGCAACAAGGTCTGAAATGTCTCATCAAAATGAATTAATTCTGGTTTTCCTGTGAAGTTCTCCGGCCTTAATAATGTCACGAAACGTAAGTATATATGTATGTATATGATGATGACATGAATATGATAAACAAATCACTTCATTAGAATATACTAACCTGTAGGTAATGCTTTGCTGTCAAGTAAGGATGATATATAAGCTGATTTTTGGATCCATAATATGCGACGTGGAGCATTATGTAAATGTCGATATAACATATTGTCTCCAGAAATATAAGAGGTATGTTAAAAGCTTTGAACAATGGCGCCATTGATACGATCACCTTGAAATTAAAAAGGCATTGCGAGTGTTAATGTGTAAGCTAACTTGCATATGACGGCAAACACCAACGTATTATATATACATATAAATCTACTTTAGTATCTATACGCATATTCCTCACACCCACTATGTGAGTGGGACTGCAGTTACGTTAGCTAGGTTAGTAGCTGGCGTAGGTTTTTACATACATTGTTTTTACCTACTTACCGCCAACTGCTATGAAAAATAGTATGTTTTAAATCATATAGAACATATTTTAAAATTTAATGTATTTGATGTTAAGCTATCCATTAAGAAATAAAGAAATAATTTAACTGGAAAGAGTGGCGAGCGCAGGACACGGCTAAATTATGGTATATATGGTGAGGCCCGTCATGGAGGATTGGCTGGAGAGGAAACACGGAAGCCTTTATAACCGCCTGACGCTGGTCAAGGCTGCTTGCACCTGTGTCGTATAGGCCACCTGCGTGCCACCACTACGGGGGCTGTCGCTAGGATACCGCACTACACACACCTTGGCGGATTCTCGGCGTAGGTGCAGCAGTCAAGGGTTCGATTCCTACACTAGACAACATTGTTTGTGATCTATAAATAGCTATCCTGGGTCTGGTTGTTCATCGCGACATAAAAATCACTTAGGACTAGTTTTCTTATTTTTATTTACAATCAATATGTTATGATAAGGACTTATCATAATGTTTACTTAATGGGAGTACCTTTTATTCGTTACGTTACTATATATGTTGTATATGATAGTTCTCGAAAGCTCTCTTGAAGTTTGGAAGTAATAAATACGAAATTATATTTTATTGTTCTTGAGTCGCCAATATTTAAAAAAATAGCTAACGCTTGCATAATTTTACTGACATCATATGTACACTTGCACGTGATACACTCCTAATATGGATTATTGTATTCGATATAATAGAAAAACACAATCTTACAGGTATCATGAGGCATAATAAAAACGCCACACCAATGCGCATCGACGCCCATACTTTCAAAAATATACCATCTGGCTTAATGACTATCGGCATCAATATATATGGTGCTATGTTATTTAGAACTTTGAATTGTTTGTAGGATTTCCAATAGCTTTCTCTCACTTTTTTATATTCAGCGGACAGGTCTATAAAGGAATCTGTAAATACAAAATATGTATGAGGTTGCTTTAAAGAGAGAAAAAACTGACCAATATATTCTCTTTTATTGCGGGAAATACTAGTTCTGAATAACGATCTATGAAAAATTATGATTGCAATATATAGTAGTTAATAACTTTATGAAGCTTTTACTCATTACATGGTACTCGGAAAGATTCTTTTATCCTGGTAAAACAATATATTTATTCTTCTTGTCACGATCCCATAGTTGAGGTTGACCCTTGCTTGGCTTCGTTAGGAGACTGTACATCATATTTTTTTTGTCTCTACGGATCTGATAGCCACTATTTTATTACAATATTTTTTTATGTTGTACTTACTATTCAAGAAATCTTGCAGTATATTAGTTATCCTAGCCTTTGTTTTCTTGCCCTCTTTGATCCGATTGTAATGTTGTAAGTAAGAGTCAGTACTTTGAGATTTGGCTTTCTTTTCAATCAGCATTAGTTCTTCAGGTGTCATTAGACCTTCGTGTTCTTTCATATCGGGAAACAGACTTAAAGCTGAGATATAAGCGCAGTGGCTGACACATATAAGCTGGAAAATTAAATTAAATAAAATCAAAGTAATACAAGGTATCATTTAAAGGGCCCTGTTTTTTCATATACTTGCAAGTGTTTCAAAACCATTAAAGATAAATGAGCTTCATTTATCTTTATGCTAGTATCATAATAACCAAAACAATGGTTATTATGATACTAGCGTTAAAGATAAATGAAGCTCATTCAAAATTAACTCCACTGGTTTTAATACAGTCCTTTAAACGTTGGGGCCAGTTATAAATGGAAACCCGCACTCTCCGTATGGGAAAATTCTTCACGGCCAATCTTATGGGTGGTTTTAGGTGCTCCAAATTATCATGGCGATTAGAGCATGCCAATCCCCTTTAAATTGACCATAACTCATAATCCAGCGGACTAAGACAGGGACTAGGCGACGGCTAGTCTTCAGTTCTGATGAAGTCACAAACGTTCGTCTCTAATCACGGTTGGGTGAATTGAGCTTTATGACACGGTGCTGAGTCTTGCTGAAGGACCATTCTTGGTTATGGAATATGGTGTTGTTAAGACGCTTAACCATATTTTCAAGAATTATATCTTGATACAGTTGTGCTGATATTTTGACAAACATTTGATATTTGATATTTTGATTTTGATTCTAAATTGAAATGTAATATGTGCTACAATTTTTTTTTAAATTTTAGTAGTATTTATTACCACACCAAATATAAATAGGTATATATGATACAAGAACGGCATTTATCGATGACTAAATCGAATGTCTATACATGTACTAAAACGATATAGACAAAATATTATTAATTTCAGTTCTATATAATATCAGTCTATATTTCACTTCACTCACGTCACTTCCTTCAATTCAATCAAATATAATTGAGGATATTGTGTTGGTATATTATAATTTTAATTTAGTTAGCAGCTTATAGATATAATTCAATTATTAATTAGTTCTATATTTCAATACTCAATATGGACAGTTTTTTTATTAATTGTTCTAGGTGGTATAAGGCTATTCAGGAAAATTAATTATACGAGTATCTGTATCTTAACAGTCTGGTCAGTGAGCAATGAGACATCAAAGTGTCACAACAATATCACAATCATTAATGCAATCTCGTCTTGTTCTATCTTTATCTGTACTTGCATCCGTGAGCAGGTTGACATGAATAGTAAATTAGACTGTAAATGATACCAAAGTTTAATACTTACTTTTAAAGTAGAGATTTAAGACATTATAGACTTACAGTTTAAATATAGTTGATTCGTAACATTTCTAGGTACCGTCCTCTAGAAACTTTATTTAGATTAGGATTTGATTTTTTTTTATGTGTAAGCCTACCATTGACTCCACTTTGCCTGATGGTAAGCAATAAATGGAGTCCAAGAGCGGTGTTCACCATCCTCATTCTTCTTCTCGTGGGTGTTGTAAAAAGCGACTATGGGATCGGACTCTTATCAATCAGACAGTATATAGACTGTCCTGCAATGCCCGAATGACAGCAAAAGCCTTGCTTCCTATTACGTAAATGGATTTTTTTGGGACGCCTATACCTATCACTTAGGGGATATCGGCGTTATTGTATGTATGCATGTATTTTTTTTCGATTGTGATTATTATTTATTTGAAAAAAAAAACTTTGTTCAACTTCTATTTCGTCTTAGGTATTAGTTATTCATTGGCTTCCTTTGTTATCAATGTTAATGTATCTTGAAGTGAATGTGTGACTACGTAATGAAAACAATAAATCTAAATAAAAATAAGGAGCCTTTTCTGTTTCTGTATTCAATAGGTGTTCTAGTAAGAGCTTTACATAATTAATGGGATCAGGCGCATGTTATGATGGGATTTACAGGTAAATGTTAAGTACTGGTCGGGAAATGTTGGGTTGTATAAAACTTACTTTACAGTGAGTGAGTGTTACAACAGTGCTAACAGAAGGTACTCCGTATAATAGCACTAGTAAGCCCAAATGGTTGCCAGGACCTATGACTCTTTCTTTCCTCGTTTCTCTCATCTCCTTCGATGTAACCACGCAATAACCGCTTTCAATTATGTAAAGTTCTCTGGTCACTGTGCCCCCATAGAAAACTATTTCGCCCGGTGGTAGAATAATGTCTGTGGCGGCTGTAAAAGTTCTTCAAATTATTATCGTTTAGTTACAATCGTGATAAACTAAGCATATTCAGATAGCCTTTTAAAGTACTATGCCTACCCTTTCAGGGAAATAGATGTGACCATACATACGTATGGATGTAACATCTGGTAAATGTTAGCACAAATTTTCACTTCTTTCTTATGTATTATTTTATAGGTTTTTACTTACTTTCAGTTAGTGTTTGAATATATGCCTTGTTTTTAACTTGAAAGAATTTGATAGACGTTAGAGCTTTAAATCTAGCTTGATGTAACACTTTCTTTCGAAGTTCTGATGGCACTACTGTCTTCTCTAACCAATTGTCATCTGTCAATTCAACGCCCTGGAATGCAGATAAAGAATACTCAGTAGTATTATTATATATATTTACTTACAATTAAGAAGGATTATCCAAAGATAGCAATTGCTCGCGGAAAAGGTGTCAAGATTAAGTTGACCGTACAAGGCTTAGTATTTAGGGTCTGAAAGTCAGGTTATCGTTTTTTATCATTTGTTTATATCTTCCATTAAGTGTACTCGTATATGAAGGGAAACAAAGAATGTTACCGAATTATATTGCCATTGAAGTTCGTAGAACGCCATAATCCTAGACTTGATAGCTGGATGCATGTTATTCTCTTTCATAAACTTATCTATCGTCATTATAACTTCCAGAAACGCAGTTTTTGTTCTTAAAAACAAAATAATTGTAATTAGTATTTTGTATGGCCTTAAATGCCATATACTTTTATAGTGTGTGTGCAATAGTACAGCGATTTAATTAAATCGTGTAGTAATAGTAATATCACTGTTAAGGGGGAGAGGGGGGGGGGTATTGTTATACGTATACGACGTGTCATACGTGGTACGTGACCGTAATTGTAGTTATTCTTGAAGTCATTGGGTTTAACATTTGAATATGTGTTAACCTAAAACTTCTAATTATACAATTACTAGAATTTAATGGCCGGAACGCTAATATAACTGATGTCAGCTATAAATATTGACGACTTAAGTAATCTTTATGCATGAACATGTTTTAATGTAAATCTACCGCAGTAAAATAGATCAAGGCTATAACTATATGAGTTCAATGCATTTTTTTGTTACATGTTTTGTTGTAATGTTACAACATGTGGTCAGTTACCTTGACCAGTGAGTGACAACAGCGGAGAACTCAGAAACGCAGTATCCGGACAGTAAAACTCCATACAAACTAAGAAAGGCTACAAGTCCCATATCGTAGAAATCTCCCGGCGTGAAGTCCCCGTATCCGACAGAGAGTAGGATAGTTGTTGCAAAGTATACAGACGTTACTATTGGATACTCGGTTCTGAAAACATAAAGTCGTAGGATAATTTAAATAAACAACGACGTGACTTATGCAGGCCTAGATTTCCTCATTTACATTAGAAAACTGAAATGGAATATAATATATATTTTGTGATCATTATAAAATCCTACAGAGAAGATACGTAGAGAGGCCTATTATCAATATTAAGGTATTATTTATCGATGTCGTGTGTTTTTTTTTTTTAGATAGGCCTACCATAATGACCACTCTGTCTGATGGTTAGCAATAAGTGGAGTCCAAGAGTGGTGGTCACCATTCTCATTGCAAGTTTAGTCATTACATTATGGTGACCCACATATGGCGGCCTGGTAAGATGCTTTTTCACGCCCCGATTAAAAGACCCGGGATCAAAGTGGGAGGGAAACACGTGCGCTGGTAGTGAATTCCAGGCTTTACCGTTTGGTTCGCGATCGTATGCTTTCCATTCTCAAACGGTGACTTCTAAGGCCACCACGTGTTGTCGTGTAGAGACAGGAGGAAGGTGGGAACAATTGGAGGAGTACCAAAGAAATGTAACCAATCTTTATTTTATTGCAAGAGTTGCTTCCCCAATTCCCTTCGCTGAATCTGTAGTGTCTTGTTTTACGCGTTATTCGAGGTTGTTTCACTCGCAGTAAAAAATCCTCTAAACAAAACAAATGGTTTTACAGGCAATATGCCCGTGAAGTTCGTAAACACTTCAAGACAGGATAGGTAAGACACTAGTACCATAATGCTATTATATGATAAGTAAGTATAGTTAGGACCTTGCATACAATGTTAGTTAACGCTTTAAAAGTTTTTATATAGTAGCTGGGACAGACTGGATACGAAAAGCGGTTGATGGGGTACTATGGCACACCAGGTTAATAATACAATTTATCAGTTCCAGCTGTCACTTATTACAACAATTGGCGGCCATATCGCGCACGGGTAATCTCTTACGGGCAACCATGAGGTGGAGAGAAAATGTACTTACTATGTACTATCTACTACTTTTATATTTATATACTTTACTTCTCCTTTTAACCCCGTTATGTATATATCATGTTTTATTTTTCAAACCACAGTTTAGACTGTAGAGGTCTCCTGACTCGAACAAAAAATGTCATTTAATATTTTGCAAGTGGATTTTGGAAGAGGATTAAAGAGATTACTGCCCACCACTATCACTATCGATAAATACACACATCAAGTGTCTAGGGGTCAAGCACATTTTTAAATATAGATATGGGAGATAATAAGATATGGGAGAGCCATGCTTCGGCAACTAACCCAACGGCCTCACAGAAAACCCGTTGTTAAGCAATGCTTGCATTGTGTGACCGAGTTAGTGAGGTTATCAGAGGCCCAACCCCCTTTCCCTTCTCATTCATCTCCTTCTTTTCTCTTCCCCGTTTCCCTTTTCTACCCGAGAAGGTGGACAGCACTCTTGTGACTCTTGAGTTGCAAGTGTTCATGGGTAGCGGAATTCACTTACCAACAGGTGACACGTCTGCTCGTTTGTCCCCTGACAAAATTTCAAACATTTTTGACGTCCAAACTCGAGTACGTCCATACTGAAACGAGATTCATCAGAAAAGCCTGTCTTCTTCCTCCCAATTTCTGTGTTAGCGAGACCATTATAAACAGGCCCTACAATAACAGAAACGTAGACCCACTTCACGTAAAGGATTTTTGACAGTTTGGTCGCTTATCAGCAAGCCTGAAGGGCTGCTTCGTAGTCAACCTACAATTACATCGAGCAGTATTTTGGATGTACCGGTTCTGTCTCATCACCTCTTCTCGGGTCAAATGATGTCGTCGCATATCGATGCAGTTTTTTTCAGTTCCAATCCAGGAATTGACGGAGTTATATATGTATACAGATATTATATAAACGAATATACTGACAGACAAGAAAATGTTCTCGGACCGCTCTACTTAATCAATTTCTAGGAGTGATTAATGATAAAAATTTAATTGAAAAGCTCACATAGAAAAAATAATTTTCAAATTCACTTATGCTTTGTTTAAATTAACTCCAGTGCTCAGTCTAATCTTAGATTTGGTATTATTTTTGGGGTAACTCAGCAAATAAAGAATTGGTGCAAACCGTACTTTAAACAATACAGAATACTTACTGTCCCCCCTTTACATGTATATCCTAGAATGTACAATGTCGGTCAAATGTAACCCTAACTTATTTCCAAAATTATCTGATAGAATCAAACGTAATAGACGTGACAAGAGTAGACTCTGCGTGCATCATTCAAACTTTTTGAATTGTATGTTGTATGGTTTGTACTGTATACAATATGTATGGCTCCAATTATATACAATAAATTGCCTAAATGTTGGAAAGAGCTATTCATATTAAAAAAAAAACTTAATACATTCTTGATTACCAAAGCATATTATGACATTGAAGAATTCCTAAATGATAATATTATATAAAAGTGACATTGCAACTATGATTTCAATAAATAATTTAGTTTTAGATATTTAATATCATATTAATATAATCTTATATTATGTTATTGATTGGAGGATAATATAATTATATTTTGGTTGTTATTCTCTTATATTTAATATTCTCTGTATTAGCCATATTCTTAATAGTCATAACTGTTAATAGCAAAAAAATAAGGTTTTGTTAAAACACTTTTATAGGAATCCTGATTGACAGTTGATTTTCTATTTTTAATCAAAATTTAGTTTTTTTTTAAATAGTGAAATTCTCTAAAAGTCAATAACAAGCCAAAAAGTTAAAATCATAATCCTCAATTGCAAATTGATCCCTAGACAATTTTGATGTGTGTATATATAGGCACCCGTCATAAATTTCAGTTTTCAAGTACCAACTATTTCTAAGCTAAGCATCGGACGGACAAACAGACCACGGCAAAACTGGATGGATGGATCCATGTTAGGCAGACGTCACCATAAGAAAACAAGAGTTTAAAAGGAGCCCGCTCTGAAACGGTACACCTACTTGAAGCGAAGGCCATCCGAATTTATGATGTTTGCTGTCTTTAAAATTAGTCATAATACAAATAAATCATCCAGTGGAAAACTTTAATACATCATAAATAGTAATTGAATCATAACGCTGTCATCCAAAATTATATATTATGACCATGTGTTGTAAATAATGTCAATACTTCAATGCTTCTTATACAGTGTGTTATACAAAATAAGTTTGTATCCAAAAAGGCTAACGCTGTCACTGATCGTGACAGCGTTAGTCGAAATCATTGCGAAAGCTGGATTTCACCAAATTTCACCAGCTTACCAAACAAAGAAATCACCCACACTCAAATATTTTTAAAACTTAACTACCTAGTTATGTATTACGACAGACGTCTACGAGATATAAAAAGTATAGGTTCCTCTCTTACCTAGTTGATCTAAATTTGATATTTCTCTCCCAAATTAATGCTTTACTGAACCATGAATTATCTGAACAACGTCTTACAAAACAAGACTCCATGTATAGAATAACGCCGCACCAATAGCATAACAGGCATATGTACACGCAATACTTTATCACCTAGAATTTTAAAAATATACTATGATTTTTAATCGATCGAAAATTAAAGCCTTAGTATTTAATAGTAGTAGCAATAAGTTACCTTAACCACTATCGAATTCAAGGTCAATTTTCTTTCCAATTTTTCAAAGAAACTCGATACCCTCCACACCAAACAAAGTTTAACGCCTTTGCATAAAAAAAATAAGTGATCTCTGTAGCTATCGAGATATTTTACAGAAGTATGTATCATGACAATATATTCAAATGGTATAATCGCAACTAAATCCAGGTAAAAACCAAGTGTACTCATTCTATAATTCAAAATATTTTTGAATTCTGTTATGTATTTCTTTTTAGTTTTCACTGCTGTTATCGATGTCATAAAAATGTTGAGTATGAGTGAAATCGTTATAATTATTTGAGCATAAAAGGATACACCATCTGGAAATGATCTTATATAACCAATATAATAAGGATATACTACACAGACATAAGATACGACTATCAACATATAAAGTTCCCAGTATTTCACCAGTAGACAGTCTGCTTCTAACATCCATGGGAATTTAGATTTTAAACAGGTAAACATATTCGTTTTTTTCTTTACGTGTTCCGACAGAATATACAAATCCAAACAGTGCTCATCGAGATGATCATCTTTAGTCAATGTGTCTATATCTGTTTTTCCTAAACGGAAGAATATTATTATTTAACAAAAACACAACTGCATTAACATTGGGTAAATTAGTGTTGTTTAGTTACCTTGCAGATATCTTAACTTGTCTTTTAAGCACTTAATACTACTCTTCTTACGGTCTTTAGAAGCGTAGATGTTTAACGAAAATTCAGCTTGTTCTGCTTGTATTATTTTCCTACGCTTGGCTCTAGACAGCCGTTCCTTTATTTCTTTAGTAATGTGTTCGACGAGGTCTGGGTAAGTGATCATTAACTTTATAAATTTTGTCTTTTCCAGAACTTGGCATTCGACGTATGTGGCTGCCTTTACGGTACACCGCGCTGTAATAAGTATTTATTGCGTCAGTTTAGTATTAAGGTACCTAAGGTTTTAGTTCCAGCATACATTAATTTAGAAATTCGATCGAGGCTGAGTTAGTTAGTACTAATGGCACTATGGAATTAGGACGGATATGGGCTACTTATTATTATTGGGCTACTTATTATTAAAAGGGGGAGTTGAACTATAACTAATTCAACTCCCCCTTTTGACCACTCCCTAACAAACGCAGTGAAATTAAGGCATTGTGTAAATAATTATCACTTAAAATTAAAGAAGCTATATACTCACTCTTAAGTAGTGAGCGTTGTAGAACCAATAAACAACAAATAGTTATATAAATTTATTTTAGATTTTTGCATGTTTTTTATGATTTTTTTAGAATTTTCTACACACAACTTGGCACCCATATAGATCTCAAATCTCTCATTTTATTTTATGTTTTTGATGAGATTACTATTTCTGCGATAACCCGTGTTGCTTGAATTATGACATTTACAACAGGTTTTCTGTTGTTGTAACTATCGTATTTTCTAAGAGTTTGATCTTGATGCTTCCACTAGATTATTTAGTTATCGAATTAATTTACCCGGAATATTGTAGACCAGAGATATTTCGCCAAAGCAGGTTCCCTTCTCAAAAGAAATCATTGGGCTCTCATCATCTTCGTCAGAAAGTAACTCCAACACGCCATTGGTGACACACACCTGGGGCAAAAAAAAACGTTACATCATCTGATCTGTAACGTAAATATTTATTCGTATGTGTGCTTACCATTATAGTTTTGTTCTGGTTGTGACTATAAACTACATCTCCAGGCAAATAAAATTGATGAGTCATGTTTAGGGATAGTCTTCTAAGGAATGCTTCTGGGAGCTGCCGAAAAACTAAGGAGCTATAGAGCGGAACGGCGTTCAAATCATAACAGATTTCCATTTGTAAAGGATATGGTAGCATTGCCAGTAACTTTGGTTTAAATACCCCGGACTTTTGATACCACAGGTCTTCGTAATACCTTTTAAAGAAATCAGGAATAAAGTTTTTTTTTAAATATACATAGGCTAAAAAAATGATATGAAATGCATGATTTATGCTCATTGAAGGTAGACAATACTCAGATGGTCAGAAAATAATGTATGAGAACTTTTTGGGTAAATATAATAGAAAATCACATTATTATATCCGTGTCAGTGCTTTCAATTTTTATATCACTAATTACTGCTTTTGTTTGTATAATAACGATATTTACCTTATTATTCGTCTTGTAGAGTCCGGATCCATATTGATCAGTCTCAAATGATTCTTTATTTTTGTCAATTGCCTGACATATTTTGAACGTCTAGTTGTTATTGTAATAAATTGCGAAGTCAAAGATCCCACAAACACAACAGTTGTAAGCAAGAATCCGACTAGTATGGCCAATATAGCTATCAACCTTTCAACTGTTGTCACCGGGTATAGGTCCCCTAAGGCGTTTGTAGTCAAATACATGACGGACCAATACGTGCAAACGAAATACCAATCTGTTATTACTTCTGTCGGTAAATATATTGCTGACAATGACCAAGATGATTGAATTTTGTGTACGTCAAAACTTTTGTTAGCAAAAAGATACCATATACATGTCCAGGTATGAACAGAAAGCAAGAAAAGAATTAGATATTGAAACAAAAACGTAGTCCATTGATTACTTCCAGCCTGAGAAGATTTTTCGTAGAAATATTGCAGAATCCTATAGATGCGTATTGTCGCGATAATTGGCGCTATCGCATGAAAATTGAAGGCTATCTCGTTGCTTTTCAGCAAATATAGAAAGCAATACGGGAATGCTAAAATTACGTCTAAAACTACAATAAATGTATTGGGCTCCACGAGATTTAGCGTTTTTCTCCATTTTTTGGACAATTTTAAGCCAACAATTATTACGACATCAAAAATGAAAACAAAATTGAAACATAATAACATCATAATAGCCCAAAAAGGCCTCTCCTTTGGTTTGCAAAATGCGTAAATTGTAGTATCTAATTTATAAGAAATTATGAGCGTAGCTTGTATAAATACTCTCCATACAGAGTTAGAATATATTAATAAAAGGGCTCTTAGTTTGCTGGTACTGAATTCAGTTCGGGCTTCTTGTAATATAGTATACGTCTTTGATCGCTTTTCAGTACTCTTATTACTATTATTAGAAGCATTGTCTTCATGTGGGAATGAATATTTAGAACCTAAGAACTGATTGAGTTTTGCTTTCCTATACTTGTAGACGTCTAGACCCTCGTTTTGTCGATCTTGCGCTAAATAAGAAAAGAAAAAAGAATAGACAATACTTGTATTACATGTTGTTTACATAAGTAATAAAAAGATCTTACGCATTTCAGTCTAGTATACAGTGTATAATTATGCACTTTAATCTCGTATGATTTACTCTTTAATGTATTAAATAAAATACAATTCAGTTGCAGAGATTCAGTTGGAAATAAGGTTTTTGAAGTTAATAAATAAACTAGTAGGCCAAAATAGTTATAATGATATATTGACATTTTGTATATAAGGCTTTTAGAATAAAATATCAAAAGAGTTAACTACCAGTAATGTATGGGATAGTTTAAGAGGAAATCATAGTGTTAAGGCATTATAATTAATGTATTATTTTTTAAAATTATACTAACTAAATTACTTGTATAAAAGGTTTAATCACAGTAGAGGAAACTTGTGAGATGTGGAAGGATAGAAGCAAGCTGCGCGTTGTTGTCTCTGACTACCCTGATGGGAGAAAGACGTGAGCTTACGCACTCAAGTGTATATGTTTTGGTCGCCTGACTAGTTTCGGACCCGATGCACCCCCCGTGTCTTTTATCAAGGACCACAACTAATGGATGGTTAAGTAGTGAGTCGATAAAGTTTTGGTACAATGGATTTACCTGCGTACTTTAGAAATTTGATATTAAGTATTTTTAACTATAAATTACATTAAACACTTTAAGCACGTTTAAAATGACATGCTGAAAGAATACAAATGTAGAAGTACCTCTCAATGACTATAAATGACCTATGAGACTAATCGCTGATTGAACTCATGCTACCGAATGAAACATTTCTACGTGTTCTCTTTTCAAATTAGTAAATTTTTCAACAATGTAGACACATTCGTGTGGTGACGCAATGTTTTCCTCGCTACAGAAACCGTAGGCAGAAAGGCGGACATGTAGACATTCAAACCAAAGCTATGCGCACGGCACTCCAACCTACATAAATGAATATAAAAAATGCCTCAGACTTGGCGTTATTATTATTATTATTTCATTATGTTACTAATGAAGAAACATTAAGTAGATAAATTACCAATTTATTGGTTCTTATGACTAGCTGTCGTTCGATAATTACCATCAGAAAACATAATCTTCGAAATACTAGAGGTAATTTTTGCTGCGCAGTTAAATGGCTTTTTATTTTATTTTATTTCACATGGAATTTGGATTATTTATTCCCCAGTGGTAACATATTATTAAGTAGCTAGTAAAATGTTAGTTAATGTCAATGCCACCCCATTGACATTAACTAAGATTTTACTACTTAGAGGACATTATAGAATTATAGGACGCTTTGGAATTAAACTATGTTTTACAAGACAATACAGATACAGTTATGAGCTAATTTTGACGGCTATCCTTGTAGAAATTCATTTAAAATAACCTTTTCTTATGCTGCATGTGTATGACCTCTTAAATAAGTGGTGATGTTTTGAAATCAAATGATCTTATATAGAAATATGTGAGGATGAAAAGACGGCAACATTTGCAATGTATTCGTTATTCGTAAATAGTATTTGTTATTCGTTTATACCACTGGTAAAATGCGTAATTTAAGTTCCATAGCGCCTAGATAATTAGAGCCTGAACGGGTTGCCATAGTCGGAGCGGCCGCATAATCACGATACTTGTATGGAAGTCAAGCCCGTGTATCGGTGCAAAATGTTGTCATAAAACTATTTTAAATACTTTTAACATTTTGCAGCACATTTAATTTACTCTAAAGAGTCTCCTTGTTAGCTTAGTCTGTGTAAGCATTGCTTATTTAGGGAAAATATCTTTCAAATTGGATGATCGTCTTCAGAATGATGCAAATTGCGACTGCAATGAGTTTATAGTAATTATTTGCAAAGTCTTATTAACTTCAATTTACATGTTTTTTTGCTTCAACATTGCATGATTAGTGTTATTGACAGGTATTGAGAACAATAAGTTTTTTTTATGCCCATGTTTAAACAGCAATATTGATATTTTTATATTTTTATTTACATTCATGTGATATTCACTTTAGTAGACGTGTGTAATAAAACTTTCAATTTAAAAATAATGACGTAAAATAGAGCGTGGAACTTGTGTGCTTAATCCGGTTAATTCAATAGATTCACAAGAGCATCGGATAGGGGTCAATTATCCATTTATCCTTTTAACGGAATTGATAAAACGTAACTAACATGGGTGATTTTAATTGATACAATGTGCTGGCTTCGTTAAAAACAAATTTTGACGGTGAAACAAAAGTTTATTTCAGAGTTTTTATCTCAAGCCAATTCTTAGTAAACAATGTTAAAGGTAAAATACCATAAGAAGTACACATATGTTAATACAATAATTATTGCTATCAAAATGTTATAGGTACCTATGTTGTTTATTCACTAATTATTATACGACTGCCCAAAAAGGAGAGGAGTGCACATATTTATGTATGTGAATGTATGTATTAGAATGTCTGAACAGCTTCAGAATATTCAGATGTATGTAGCGTTGATCCTTACATGACCCTGGGTGCCAATGACACTCACCTTTTTTTTTAGAATAAAATAGAATTAACTATACTGTATACCTTTAAAATACAGTTTGCTGTATATATGAAACGAAAGGTACAAAAGACTGTCTTAACCCTAAATAGCTATTACTGCCAGGCAACCCTAGGATGGACAGCAATATACAATATATATACTATCTTATTGTAAAACTTTTAAATTATCAATTAGTGGGATTTAATAACTTACTTATGTACTGTATTATCAAAGTTTATGCCACTTACTGAAGTTACCAACCTACGAGTATAAGTTTTTTTATCTCAAGGCTTCTGGTGACAAATCTCAGGTTGTCGGTAGATATGTACTTTATCTAGTGGGAGGCCGGCCAAGGTTCTGCTTTCCGATCTTCTACCTTTCAATGTTTACTTGTATCTACGAGTATGTATGACAATTACTGTGATGTAAAATTATAATTTCATTTCGAATCGGAATATGTAATTCCTACTTTTATTAGCAATTTGGTGAAATTCGTAGAATGTAGACACTTTCAAATACAAAAATTGAGCTGGTTGTTGAATTTTGATTGTTAAAAACCGCCATTAGTAACATACAGTGAACAAGATAAGTAGTTAGAGAATGTGCATGGGTAAATCCGTTAAATCAACTTGATGTACTTACATAAGAGTATTACCCTTATGTTGCTAGATCAAGAATCTTCTGCAATAGCATTCAAGATATTTCTTCAATCGATCAGCAATCATACTACTATATATCTACAGTTTTAATAGTTGGCAATATTAAATACGTTGATTGTTTTAAAAAATTCATAGAAAAAAGTATCCTCTCCTATCGGACAATAGGTATATTTGTAATTCGTTGGATCCTTTTCAAATGCGCTCGCAGTTGCTAACTTCCAAAATTCAATGATATTTATCTCCTTCGTTTAAATTAGCCATACCTAGATTTTCAGATGGACCTCGCGTTTGCGTACATTTATTTTACTATACATTGCAAGAAAATCTGTCGCTTTAATAATAATAATATTATAACTGTACTTTAATATAGACTAGCTATTGCTTAGTCTCAGAGCAATCTGTATATAACTTTTTGTAGGTGAATTGACTTTCACCCATTAATTCTAATATAGCAACATGTAGAAATTTGACGCGAAATATTTTGGGTAGTACGGTAGTCTAAGTGACGTATATATACATAGGTTTATTTTCTAAATAATAATAGCTCGTTAATAATTTTGATAGATTGCGTAACTATAATATTTAATAATGTAAAAGAAATTCAGTCTTGCCGACCTCTCATTTCTTTCTTTTGTGTAAAGGAAGAAAAACTCACACTATAAACTTGACAAAATACTGCGTAGGCTTGCAAACAAGGCTGTACTGCTTAGATTGATTATTATTCTGACAAAATCATGTCATTATTCTGAGTATTTTATGCTTAACGCTCTGTAGTCTAACGTCGACAATAATCATTTGTTAAATCTTAAACTAGTCTCTCTGTTCGTCTTTCCTTTCGTATTTATTAGAGAAATACAACTATTTCTTGTTGTTGGTGTTTAGTTTTAAAATTTCGTGTAAGTACCATGATCATCTGGGTTTCTGACTGGCCGTCGTTACAGGTTGTGACCATGCTGCCAAAGCCGCCGGAACGGTAATCTGGTCAAAACTTTAGGCATAGCGTTAACCCTGTCTAAACAAAAGGTTTGGTAGTTAATTATTATAGATAATTCAAGAAGTAGCTCAGTTTTATGTTAACTCAAGTTTAGCTATTTGATTATATGTATTGAATAACTTCTATAAATATTAGGCCAGGGTTTTTTTTTTTTTGATAAACATATAGACTTTTCCTGTTGTATGTTTATCTGTAGAAAAATATGTGTTTAATAATTAGATGTTCACAATTTAAAAAAATTATTACTTATGATTTAATAATGTCGATTATGGTTAATTAAATGAAAATTGACGATATAACTGATGAAATGATAATTAAATAATGACGTTTATTTTATTAGGTAGGTAAGTACGAACTTATATTCTTATAGCAGCTATGCCATTTTGAATTCCTTTTCATTTGTTTCATCGTTAATTTAAAATTAGGTCGTAGTTCTAAATAAAATTAGCGAAGTGTAGGTATGTTAATAATATGTATTATTATTGTAACATAGTAATGTAAATATGACATTTATGGTAATGTAAGACAATATCAGAATCATAATGAATAAATTCCATAATTTCGTATTTAGTTGTTAAATAACTTACTTCCCTTTTGAAATTATCCATAAAGCGGCAATACAGTACAACTACTTTGTTTTATAATTACATAGTAAAACTGGTTACAATCATGTCAATTTATATCGTTGTAGTTGTAAATAGGTTGCATAGATGGCGACTGTGTCGCCGTATGTTCTATGGTGCGAGAGCAGTGCAATCATTGAGAACACCTTAGTGCGAGCGAGAGCAGAGGCGTGTTATTATAACGTCTACACTGTGGACGGAGTCGCACGCGCTTACAAAAAATCCATTCGACAAGAGCGCAGGCGCAGCGCTATATTCGCCCACAACTTCACTTTGATCAACTTCGTCATTTAGTGGTGATCGAAACTTCGATGTGTGTGGAAGTGAATTTAACTTTTCTAACATAATCTCACAAAATAACAATAATTTGTAACTAAAGTACAATATCTTACTTGATCGTGTTGGTCTAAACATTTAACGTGTCATTAGTTATATTAAAGTATTCAAAATGTGTGATAGTAACAGTCCTTCGACTCAAAGTATAGCGGACTACTTAGCTCAGTTGCTCAAAGACAGGAAGCAACTGGCTGCGTTCCCGAATGTTTTCATGCACATGGAGCGACTTCTGGATGAAGGTAGGTCAAAATTGTGTCGAACTATTTATAATAAATTAGTTACTCAAAGTAGGCACTAGTTCCTATCGTCGATGCTTGTCGCCGATGCGATCATAAATCGGATGCGTCGACAAATGTTACAACGCAAACGATATTAAGTTTATTTTTGTCTTCGCCCCGCCGAGTTATGGTCCAGTGATGTTTGTAATGCGATCCTTCATTTCGGAAAGCGAAGTAAAGCAGAACGTCTCTCTGTGGATTTGCGGTCAGCGGTCGTTAGATTGTCGCCGACGAGAGATCGGTGAAATGTAAGTAGTAAACGAGTTTTGTGTCCACATTTATATAGTCTCATTTTGCTGTCTACGCTGTTGTTTTAAGTAAATCTTATTAAGAAGTTGTTTTATAATTTTGAGGTTATAATTTAAAGAGGCATGTAAAATGAAGAGTCAAGTTCTTTGAAGATCCTGTATTACATTCCACGCGAGTAGAAGGAATGTCGCCACTTTATAGGTACCGTACGTCCACTATTTCTCAGCCATACGAGATTTGTACGAAGCGCGATGCAGGCGACCGCTCCTTCGTATAGCCTCGTTTTACACTGTTTGTAACCAGTCCTCAGTAACTATGTAGCCCTTATCTTTGGTATTGAGCGCCTGCTTTAGTAGATACTTGCAAAATTATTCTCGACTTAATTTGAATAAATAATGTATTCAAATAGATATTACGTACCTACGTAAGTACTTAGATGCTCCTGTTATTAATCGATTCATCTTTAATATAAATCCATCTATCTACCTATTAATTTAAATGTAATGACATACTTGCTTTTATTTAACATGCACGCGCACGCCAATGCCCCTAAGGGGTAGACAGAAGTGTGTTAAATACCCATGTTTTGCAAATTAGAATTTGGTCCTACTAACGTTATAGGGGACAAGCCCAGTGCCGTCAACCGGGCACTGTATTACTCTGACTAATATTTTTTTTTTATATTAGCCTACCATACTCTTTATACTTTTACGACACCCATGAGAGGGGGATGGGCTCTATTCTACTCTACCAAGAACCAGACGTCTATTTTATTTAACACTTACAAAATGTAGTTTTTTTCTTGCTACTTCTGAATATTGTTGTTTTTATTTTAAGGTGCATCAGATAAGAGAGTATCTTCATAATGTTATTTTAACTAACGTATCTAATGCGTATAGGAGCGTGCCTATGGCTCAATAAAAACTAGTTTTATAGATCTTTGGCACCATATAAGTGAGGGCCTTACTAGGCTCGGTGCCTGGACAGGTACGCCCGTTATTTACCTTAAGTTCTAATTGATATTAGAAGGCAGTACCTACCTACCTACAGTCGTTTTCTTACAGCAACTTACCAAATTAGGGATAGTGTAGATAGAATACTTTATGAAAGTAAATTGTAAAACTTCATATATCACACAGGCTATTTATGTGTAAATATTACCCATTAACATGTAGTAATCGAACTGCTTTCATATTACAAATTACAACTGCAAATACCATCCACTATCTATTGTTCCCTTGTTTTGAAAAACAATGAAAAATAACCTGTTCTAAATGGAAACATATCTATATACATAGTTATTTTAAAACAATGTTCATACGGCTATAGTTGATACCTAGATAAATTCTTACTAGAGGCAGTCAATTCATCGAAAGACGACGTGTCTCGTTAAAATGGATTATAAACCCAAGTCACGTCCCGTTGCAAGGCAAGGTCTATTCTACCGATACCTCTACATGTCATAATGTCGCAGCCATAACGATTTACTGTTAAGTTTTGCCCTTTGGGATCAACATTCAATAAGCGATTGAAAGTTTTTTTTCTCACCCAATATTTCGGAAATTCAAAGTTACCAACTCACTTAGATTTGTTCCATTCCAGTAATAAATTACTAAAATAGATTTACATACCTGAAAAACCAAAGCTTTTTTTGCATTTTGCAAAAGTTTAGGCTATAAAAGAGCGTCATATTGAGTTGTCTGCTAGTGATCCCATGCCGTAGTTGATCATTAAATTATGTTTCATTCTCACTAATTTCTCTTATCACTTCATCAGTACGGATAAAATGTTCAATATTCAATGTTTCCGTTTAATAAGTGTTTAATGTACCTAAGTACTTTGCTTTTACTGCCTTAAAGTATTTTTTAACCCGTGTCCCAAGCAAATTTTCTTGCGTCATTCTCGATACTTGTTGATTTAACATTTGCCATAAAAAGCAAGAGCTCTCCACTCAGAATGACTCTATAATTTGGTTTTGATAAGATTGGTAAGTCTTGAGTCATCCGGCCGCCAGATTGGGACATATCCAGTCTGTTCAACTTCATTGATATTAGCAAGCCGTTCTTTTTGATGTTCTTGCTCAAAGACTGTTACCGATCTAGGTTGAGTGACATCAATGTTGTTGGAGTTTTATGCTTTATTTGTCATGTCGCGCCGGTCCACTATATTCACTGACGACTTGACGAAAATATCGACGGCAAGCTTGACAGCCGACAGGCGTGGCGTATCGCGTTACGCCGAACTAAGAAATTAAGAAGTCTATTTTGGTTGGACGCTGGATCAGGCATATGAGAATTAATATTATTCTCAACAAGGCGTATTTTTCATTATGCTGAATTATGTACTTACAACTATAACCTTGTATACAGAATTATAACATTTAAATGAAGGCCATGTTTTGATTTAAAGTTCAACAAGTGGGCACAATAGACATGAGTTGTTCTAATGTCTGTAATAAGCTGTCATTTTTATAAAACACAACATTTGACAGTTAACAATATCGGCTGATGAATGTTTACATATTAAATTGACTATTTGGTTGTTTACATTCCATGCAGAACAGTAAGCATCGCTATAAAATAACAATGCTCCACCAAAAGTAAACATACAATTTCGTTAATCAAAACATTCGATACAAATAAAGATAAAATATATTGTATATGTATTACAAGATTAGCGAGACATTATAAACTATCGCGTACGAATGTTATCATCTCACTTATATGCATTATTATACAAGTGGATATATGTATACTTAACTCACCAGATTCCAAGATAAGTTTGATACGTTGTTCAAACTTGATTTGCAGATTAAACTACGATAAAAGATAAAAAATATGTATAATGGCCTTTAAGAATCGTTATTATAGTGATATTGAACAAGAATAAGTACTTTAAAAATGATAACATGGTTCGTTAGAAATATTTCTTCATTTGTCTTCGGTTGCTTGTTTGCCTAAAACAGTTCAGTACAAGTATAACCCAACATACTTAATAATAATATAGTTTTTGCGCTTTGATGCGTAGGCGCCTTTTACCTTTGAAGCAGTTGGATCCGCAACCCTGTAGCAAAGTGAGTCTTAGTTGGGTCATTATAAGGTTGTTTAGTATGCGATTAGGTGGGTGCACCTACATCGATGACCAAATGAGGGTAGTCGTGGGCAGCGTGGAGGTGTAGAAGCCAAGGTTGTTCCAGTCGCTTACTGACACGTAACTAACTGTGGGTTGCTTAATTGCAGACATTCAAAATAGTCATCAATATTATATTATACAATCAATTTTTAGTGTCAAACAATATTACTGAAATCAATTGCTACCTGGATACATCTATAATATATTCAGTTTATCATTCGTGTTTTTGATTAATATTTGTGACCGTTGCCTTCATCTAACTGATACTTAAGATTTTAGTTGATAATTTTAAAAAGGCCTTAATCGAGTTGTAATAATAACATTATTTTATTGAATAAAGAAATAATAATAATGTAAAGATGTTTGTATCGTATTAATTCAAGTAGCAGCTTTTCCTATCCTAGTAGCCTCTCCAGTAACGGAAAGTGAAGGGCATACAGCAGTCTCAGTCCTGTTTCGTCATATGAGATAGACGTATATCCATCCTTCCTTTGTACAAATTTTCCTTCGTTTCCGTCTTAAAACGACGACATTCCAAAGGTGGGCCAGGCAGGCAGCCGGGCCATTAAAGATACTAGTCAAAACTCTCTTGCAATGTTTTAACACATTGCACCGACCCCAAACAAATTTGGGACTTAGGTATGAAGATGATTTTGATGTTTGCATCATATTCATTTTAAAATTCCTAATAGATTTTATGGAAGTACTTTCTTACTTACTGTTTAACTCGGTAAGTAAAGTAATGCTACAGAAATCAAATATTGACACACGGTTCATTATCGTGCCAACCGCGATAAGACTACACTAATATCTCTGTAGAAAACTGGATCATAAAAGACGCCTATTCTTCAATGTTTCCCACGACACTGCCACTACGTACCACCTACACTTTACCTTAAGCGACGTGATCGTTCTGCTAATGAGAAATACTTTTTTCTGCGGCCGTGAAAATCGACGTACTTTTATAACTTTATAACAGTTACTTACGTGCCGCAAGTGCGTCATTACACCGTTCACATGCACAAACTTAAGTAACAATAACACAGGAATGTTTTAAAATACCATTTTGCACTGTAAAAGCAACTTGTAATCAACTGCGGAGGCCACTTAGAATGTTAATGAAAACTGGATGACTATCACACTTTAGTGTACCTACTTGAACACAAAAGAATACATATGAAATAGTGTGTGGGTTGTGTAGTGGAGGACTGTAATTTGAAATGAAAATCGATCTCTTCAGAATGACGGTAGAACCAGTCCCGTGGCCCGTGGGCGAGGTAAAGCCTACGCATTGTACCAAACAATCCCTCTAGTCTCAATTTTACATTTCAACGTCGTAGTATCACAATCATGCGCTGCAACACAATTTTTTACTGAATGCGTTTTTCTAGTTAATTCTTCTTTTTCCTACATAAGGAACTAGATAACGAGAAACATGACTACACTTAAGCATTGAATTGTGGGTTAAAATAGGTTTTATAAATATCTATCACGCAGGTGTAGTTTCTAACTTAGGTAACCTTCTAACTTAAACGTCACAAACATCTAAAAACAATGTACATATAAGCTCTCTCTGTTTAAAGTAAGAACTGTTTAGCATACGTGAATATTCAACAAGTTTGTAACGAGACTAGAAATAAGACATATTGCTCACTGGCACCAAACACAAATTTCGGAGTCAAAGCGTGGGAGCTGTCAACCCACGGACAGAGGTAACCTGGGTGGACTTGTTTAACTTAATTGTGGCCCTCACGCCTACGGTCTTGCTAAAACGGAACACAATCGTAACCGGTCACCAAAACTCGTAAAACAAATTAACTAATCATAAACAACTATATGTATAGGTATTTTAAGGACAACTTAGTTTAAATACTAGCAAAGAACTTCCCTTTGGCAGACCTTCACATAATCCGGCGGATGTCTTTTTAATCTCTTCAAACATAAAATGTGGGTGTGTTGTGTGAACTGGACACATTGGTTGAAAATGGTTTTGATTTTTAAGTAGGTTGTAGCTCGGAAGATATCTGTTAGTTACATACGCATGTACTACGGGGCATGTTATCACGTTTCTCAGACAATTATGGGTAGGGGAAAGCCGGACTTTGTTCAACATTTTTTTTTATCTTAGTTTGTGGAGTTTCTATTTTTACAAATCGCTGTCTGAAGCCACACACCATATCCTGCACTATGCAACATTCTCATATTTCATTGATATTTTTATTTTGACACACAACTACTTAAATATATGTACAGATTATAATGTCATTTTATATATTAGTTGTATATGTCAGTATATTTTTTCATAGACACAATTTACCAAGTACATAGAAACACCCAGATCATTGTAATTCACACTTAAATTTAAAATATTTGCACACAAGTATCGACATGAAGTGATAACTGCATTCTATTTTTGGCTAGCCTGTAAGTATCCAATTTTTTTATATATTATTCTTCTAAGCAAATGTATTAGATAAATTATTTAGATACAAGAAAATTTCTGAAGTACTTAGGTACGTATTATAAACTCATGTAGCTCACTTTGAGTTATATATGTAGGTAGGTATATCATCAATTAAACAGTTTAAAGCTACTTAAGTTCTATGAGAATGATTGAGTATTCATGATTTATTATTAAGTACAATGAATAGAAATAATTGCAACATTGCTTATTTTACCTCTAAGAATCTCCTGTTTTTTTTAAAACGAAATGGCTATATCTATTGTCTCGACAAGAAGAATCTCTTTTACCAGTGTTAACAACAACTGTTCGCCCACAAGTAACTGACATTATTTTAGAGAGACTGAGTCTTATATAAAAATCATGCGACGATCGGCCGCAAGATTTACTACTATACAATCCACTACTCGTTATATAAAAACATCATTCATAAAATTTTTGTGTATAAGAATATAGAAATAAATTTGCTAATCTATGAGTTTTAGGACACAGTAGGAAATAAGCATATGGGCATTTCCCCTTGTTTTGTTATGCTGAATGAATGTCAGTTTTTGTCTATATTGAATTTTCTTTAAATTTTTACTTTGCATCACAAAACAGCATCACGTGCGAAATACCACGCGTTATTCTGCCGCGCGATCTGAAGTATTCGTATGATTGCTGCCATTGTTTAATTAAAATTTTGTGCCACAAACTTTACCTAACAGCTGCACCTTCTCCTTTATTTCTCGCCTGTCGGTTTATATGTCTGCGTTTTTTTACCCTACTTAAGACATTTTGTTTTTTCATCGGTTTTATTTTCTGTCGTATAGAGAGCAATTCAAGATGCAGAACCTCTAACAACCAAGTCAATTGAGCGTTTAATTAATTATATATATATATTACTACTTCTTGTGTTTTGAAGACTTCTAGAAAACTGCGATCATAAAGAAATAGGCAATAAATGTAACAATGACTGATTAACGAGAAATATAAAAAAATAAGTAAATGAGAAACACTTACTTGCTATGGCAAAAAAAGCGGAACAGTCCGTTGTTTGATCAGACTTAGAAGCTATACGGATGCATTACCCGTTATAATGTACTTACTTTGTTAGTGGGAAACGTAAATACAGTGGACAGATGGAAAACCGTTGACCTACATAGAACAATAGGCCAATAAATCGTCTTGTTTTAACAAAAAAGGTTTGTGTTGTAGGTGAGCCGATGACTATTGATTCTCGTTTAAGTGCTCACACTGTCCACATATAATTCCTATTACCGTTCTATGAATAGGAGTTACCTATTCGACTCTTGAATATTCTACATTAATGGTGACATTCAATTTTCATTTATGAGCAATACCTGGAACATGAGGTTATGTTTAAAAATGCGCACTTAGTAACATATCTAACATACATACAGTTCCGTCGCAAGTTACTAATCAAGGTCTTCGCATTCGTGGACAAACTTTACCGGTGCTAACTGAATGTATCCAGTAGAACAAGGATAGTTATGTTTTTCTCAAATAATATACAAACTTAAGGTACTGAAATAAAAAACTAAATCCGAGCTGTCAGATTTGCATAACCTGGTAAATCCTATTATTTAACTGATTTTACAAACGTAGAGTACTTACGAACCTTGCAGTAGGTACCAACTATTGACAGACAGTAAAGCGAAGACGAATTGATTAATAGGATAATACGTGTATAATAGTGTGTATAAGTCCCAACAAACTTTAAATGTTTATGATTAAAACCTATTTTAAAAGTATAGTATATTATAAAAGTATAGTATAGTACTAGTTCGATAAATAATAATCTATGAGTTTCGTGAAGTGTCGGTACATTGTTTTCTTAACTAAGTTATCACTAAGATGACAAAAATAAAAACACACCTAGGTATGCTATAATTTTTCTTAGTAAGAAAACAAATGAGCCCTAGTGGGTTTAACGTTCTATTTAATAATTTAACTACTAATCTAATTTCTGACTTTTAATTATTTTTTTGTCTACATTAAGAATTAATATACTTCATATTATTCTTGTTCAATTACGAGTCGTTGGACTTACATTTACAATTGTTTGTTGCAATTACGTTAGTTTGGTAGATTCTTTTTTTTATTTGAATTAAAGCATTTATTCGTTTACTTTAGTGTCTTAAATATCATGTTAATTTCGTTTGATTTATCTAACAGAATCTCATAAACTTTCAATAATGTTGAACAAAGACTTGATACGCTAGCCTGCTGATCTAGTGGTTAGTGGTCCTGACTACTGAGCCAGAGATCACATTAATAAAACTTTTAAAGAAAGTATTACTTCGTTCACAACTTCTTTTGAAATGCAAAATCACATCACCTTTGAATCTTCTAGTCGCCAATTACATTTAGGAAATACTACCTACCTATTTATTTGTAGTTAGTTACTCTTGCCCAAGACTACTAAGTCCCTGTCACGATTGACCCTGTATAGTACTTGTAGGGGTGTAAAATGATGATGAGAGAGATCTAATACCACGCTGAGACTCTGACCTCAAACCTAATCTGGAGTGTGTGATATGTATGAATACAGAGATTTAGCCACTGACAACATACTTAATTGCCATCAACATAATTCTTTTTACAGGCGTTTTCTACCTCGCAACTCCAAAGTGTTTAAAAAATTTTATCCGTTGGCGATCAAAATGATAGCCTGTCTATGTAGAATATGTATGTTATAGAAACCTTACCTGCGAAGTTATAGAAACCTTACCCACCGTTGGGATGGTTGATTTCTGAAGTTTTCTTTCTTGTAAGTTAAATGGTGGTTACCATTCTCGTCCGTAAGTTTGATCAGAGTATTATAATTATAACTAATCCCATTGACTTCTTCATGTCTGCGACTTCTGTCAACAAGATAAACCGTGACCCATGAAAATACCGAGCATGACACTGCCTGTCAAATAGAAACCTGCAATGAAATAGAAGTACATTATCGAAGCAATACAAATTCATTTCAAAAGGGGAAAATAGGTAAAAATCAGTGAGAGGGGTTGACCTTGCAACAATGTACGACGCACAGCAACGATAGCTGCTTTATCGGTTTGCTCCGTATATAGCTTTTAATGTGTTGAATGAAAGACCACGTGTCCCCGTTGATATCCTTGTTAAGGTGTAAAAGCTGTTTCTAGAAGTGTCAACTGTTTTCTTGTGGTCTCTAAGAGCTTTTTTCTTAAAATATATTCTAAAATACTAGTTACGTCCCTTTTAGCCCGACCCTGAATCGAACCCGATAGGCTTAGTATCCTGGGTACGGACATTTGCCGGGATCTCAATCCGCGTGACTGCATCGAGAGCGTCACTAAGGCGGCCTCGTGGAAGCTTGGTATATTGAACAAAGTGAGAAGGTTCTTCTCGCCCGAGCATTTGTGTCTTATACAAGACCCAGGTTCGCTCCTGCGTGGAGTACTGCTCTCATCTTTGGGACGGCTATGCGCAGTATTTGCTTGACGCTCTATTAGTTGCAGCGGCGCGCAGTACGCATTATAGACTATCCTGAGGTCACCCAGTCTCTTGAGCCTCTGCTGTTGCGAAAAGATGTCGCCTCTATGGCAGTTCTCTATCGCCTACATCACGGAGAGAGACGAGCTCTTGCAATTGGTCCCACCTTCTCACTTCCTCAATAGGACTACACGTGCTGGCCTGAGGAGTCACCGTTTGAGAGTTGATAATATCCGATCCCGAACTAAACGGTTTTAGCTCTTTGGAAAGAAGAGCCACACCGTTTAGTAAAAGCCTGGAATTTACTACCAGCTCACGTCTTTCCTTTCCACTTTGATCCTGGATCTTTTAAGCGGCAGGCAGGCCGCCATAGTGTGGGTCACCATGCTGCATTGACATGCATTGAGGATGGTGACAACCAGTCTTGGACTCCACTTTTTGTTTTCCATCAGGCAAAGTGGAATCACCATGAACGATTCGCCGTCGCCTTATTATAAGGAAAGGTTCAAGTTTCCGTTGTTTGTAATACTTTTACGAGATGGCAGTGCTATGCCATGTTTTGTTATAAAACAAAAATCCCTAAGCTTTTTTGCAGGTCATAATAGAAACACTAGATGTCAGTATTATCAATAAATAAAAAATCTTACGTTACGGACGTTTTTTTGCCGGATAGGGTACCCCTCTGCAACGCTGCATAAGGACCGTCGTTCCAAAAACACTTTTTAATATCGTTAGAAAATATAAACAAGTACAAGAAATCATTGTTGTTTTAATCAGCTGTAGCTGTTTTGTGGTACGGAATTGACAATCTACAGCTTTAAAAAAAAAAACAAATTCTGTTCTTACTTTTTGACGGTTTATGTATTGATCAGATTCATCGGTGTTAATTGTGCATGAGGTAGGCGTCCATCCTTTTTTCAACTGTTTTGGGGAGATAGATAGCTTCCCAAAATGCCACTCCGGCCTTTTGACAGAAAATTAAACGGACGTAGCAAAAAGAGACTTTCTTCCATTGCTCATGTTTAACTGCGAAGCTTATCTAACCAATCACCCTACATTTACATGTCAAAAAAATAAATCTCTGTAGAACTCCACACAACATTTCCTGCTGGTTTATTTTTATAAATGAAATGAAATTTATTGTTTACTGTGTGATACGATAAAGTTTACCCGGCCTTCACGCTTTACACTAATCTCGATCCACGCCGATCGTTGTGCGCGCGATCTGAGTTCTGACCTGTTATTTTTATATGTAAGTTTGGCGACAGTATGAACCGGCAAATTATTTTATCATTGCAACTGCTCTAATATTGCTGTAATTGTTACCACTATATCTATATATTTGATTATAGTTTATACAGTTTTTTGTCTGTTCGTCTGTCCAACGATAGTATAAAAAAAAAGTTTCAGATAAAACATTTAAACGTTAAAGTTTGTCATAAGTTATCTCAAAAGTAAATTTTGAGTAACTGACTACGTAATCTTACTATACAGGTAGGCAATTCATACAAACTGGGCTGGTCTAGTTCTTCAACTTTCTACAGGCACGTAGGTGGCGCCTGACAGTCGACATTCGAAGACTTGTCCAACGACGACAATTTAAAATAGTTCCTCGTACTCATCTTAGTTATTTTTGTATTAATAATACTAAGGGGAGACAATACCACTGATATTGTATAATGATACGACGACGCTACAATTTTTTTGTATAAAAAAAGAAACTTATATAAGTTTGTAAATACATACAGTGAAACTTTTTAAACATATTGTTTTTAAAATTTTTTTCTTTATTTCAGTAAGCCCGAAAGAAAATAAGAAGGGTTCTCAAGTAATAATCACAATAATGAGTCTTACATATTTATACATCTAAATAAAATTGAAGTGTTTATTTTTAATGTCTAAGTAAACGCTTTTTACTAAGTGAATGTGTTCGTTCGTTCATGTCTGTCTATTTGTTCAGGTAATCTCCGTAACGTGAGCCTATTTTCACTGGAAATTACCTGACTATTTTTGAGTGAATTTGTTTATTTCATGTTTATTACCCTTTCACTATTAACCCTCTATCGCAAACCATACACTGTGTACTGGTACCAAATGGACAATGGTTAGCTTTGCCTATCGAAGCCTGAGGCGACAGCTAGTCTAAATTAAATCTGGATTTTGAGGAATAGGTGGCCAAATTTTGAACAAGTAAATCCTCCTAGTAATCCTCTAACTACACTTTTGTATGACGGTTATCACCTAAGGGTTACCAAAAAAAGCAACTATAAATCATTTTAGTACACAAGTAATGTGTGGGTACATTTTTTTCTCATGCGTTCTTGAAATTCGCTTTCTATAATCGCTTGGCAAGGCGTTACTAACAATCTATACAAACATGTCGAAATTGCCTCCGTTGCGCCACATGTGTGGGATGCTCAGGCGCCGCTCCGCCGTCGACTATAGAGTAGACGGATTAAGGGTCCCATTCATTTCGCATTAAGCAATTTGGTGAACACCGTATTTACCGTTCATTCATGCGCTTGTGCAATAATTGTATATGGTTATATTATTTAAACACACACGCACACACATTAAAGAGTTCATTTCGTATGCCTTCTAAGCCATGGGGTTTGAGTACCATTGAAACCAAGGTCAGAGGATATACAATTTTAATTATTAATAAATTTAAAGGTTGATACAAAAACTTTTGGATATAATACAGGAAACATGACATAATATAGAATCATACTTATTTAATATTCTGTTATAAATGCTCTGTAAGTACCTACATACCTACTTAAAAAGAGGTCGTGATGCTATGACTCAGCAGCAAAAAGTTGTATGCTTGTGTCTTTAAATTCAGAGGCTGTCAGTATAATAATGATCTCACTCGAACACGTCTACTAAATATATGTCTGTCACTCTCTATCTTGACTAACACTACGTGTTTGCTCGCCTACACGACGTCATCTGTTAATTTAATTACACTGACTTTACGCCATTTATATAATGTTACTGATTTTTAAAAGGTGCTAGAAGTGAGCGGTGTCTTAGACCCACGCAGTGTTAAAAATTTGAATTCCTGCAGACACTTGTGTAAAGCGCGGTTGACTTCCTATTTATAGAGACTGCTGTTGCTCGACAAAATGTTATCTTAATTGAATAGCTCGAATAATAGTATGCTTCAATAAATTGAATAGCTCTAATACATTTGCATTCAGGAACGACTGTACGAGTACCTACAGTAAATTCCTTGAACGACATTCGTTTCAGATAATGTAGAATTATTGTTACAACACTTGTGTTATTGATATACAGTCACTGTTTATCTTATTAATGAATACGCGTAGATGACAAGATTGTGTTTGTGGTTTAATCTAAGGTCAGTCGGTAGAGTTGAAGTATGTTTAATGTAAACTTTAATATTACTCGCTATTTACGTAATTCTGCATTTAATAATGATAATAGCCCTGCTTATAACTTTGTTTATTCAGGTCCAACACATCAGATTGACAACTATTCAATATGAATATAAAGTAATTTGTACGTACTTAGTATGAGTCAGTGCGAGGTCTATAAAAACGAGAATAGGCACATCATTTAACTCTGCTAGAAATTTATATAAAGGGAACTGCATCCAGGTCTGTTCTTTGGATGTTGGCCAACTTCATATAATTGGGGCATTTATATGCATTACAAAATTATTCACATACTTTCTGTGCTCCTACATTAATAAATTACTAGGGATTATATGAATTAACATAAACACCAACCATGTTAATATTTGCTTTCCATCCCGCATGCTTCCGCTTCGATCTATCCTGTATTGCATTGCATTTTCACCATGTAATAACTCCCCTTTATAAAGTAATATGTCAAATATTTTATCGTTATTTAATTCGTTTACAAGTTCTTTTTTAATAAAAGTTTCTAAAGATTTAAAGTTTTAAATTTTATTTCATAAATATGGACTATTACTACTTCATGCTACTTTCAACCGTTTCAGGCAGGTCATTACTGTATCCATAAACTACTAACTAGCTTCATGGTCTATAGAAATATTCATAGAGCAAAAATATGAAACGCTATCCAGAACCCTGTAACGACTTACACAGCCGTCTTCTTGATATCTCTGGAAGACTCGTTACGCAAATACAGCGTTTATAAACCTTATGATCTGAGTAACAAGACTGAGTTTGGTGTGCAAATATTCCTCAAATGGGACTTAATAAGACTTAATTGGATATTTTTAATGTCGTGACGTTGTGTATTTATAAAACCATCTGGAGCTGGATTGGTTTAGGAATATGTTCTCTGAAAATGTACTTAAGTACTAAATCATTTTTATGTGGCATATGGTGACCTATATCATTCTTTTGCTTTTTGTTACAGGTACGTTCAACTTATGGCGAGTTCAACTTTGAGGTTCATCTTCTTTTTATTCGCATCAGTTTGTATTAATTAACGCAATTTTCATGACCTATATTCAATTATTTTTTAGTTTTCAATCCTATCGCATCTATAATAATCCAAATATATTTCGTTACCTGCTGGAGTAGCATGTGCATTTTGACTCTATTACATATATAAATAACAACCTCCACGTACCTTTTAATATATTTCAACTCGTAGGCTGAGATTTTAGGTACGTTTTAATATCTGATCTTGTCAAATGAAATACTACTTGCCATACTAAATATATTTTTATTCTCGGATACACGTAACAGGAACTCAAGCGGCACGAGCGTGCACTCATTAAACCATATAACAATGACGGGCGGGGTTGCCTTCGTAATAAAAATTACAAGACGCTCAGGATGGGAGTGCCTAAATGTTTCCTTACTTGTCTTCGGTCATGATAAATCTAGCTGAATCATTTTTTCTACACCATTTAACAAAGGAATTTTCGAGTTTCTATTCTATCGGGTGTGCCTCAGAGTTATCGTTTTCATTGGCTAATATAGTTATATTGATGTTATGTCTATTATGATAATTATCTTTGATATGACGTATATGTAGCGGTTCATGTGTGAATGGGTCGTAGCAATGTTGGTGGTGACCAATTTTTAGTCCTACCGAGCGACGCACACCGTGAGCCAATGACGCGAGGTTCCGCCAAGCTTCCGCCGCGCCGCGCCCGTCCCGTCGCATTGGCGCGTAAACAATCGTTGGATTCGTTTGTTGTCCATCGTTTCCCACTCCGATTAATTTATTTACTAAGGTTAAACATTATTACATCCTTGGTGTTACGAACAATATAATATTTAGTAGCAGTAGTTTAGTATAGTTTACTATGTGGTTGTTTTATTTCAGGTTTCGTATTTCATACAGATGCACATACACTCAGTTTCAAATGTAATTACTAATAACACAAAGCTGATGCATTTTACGTGAGAGCGTAATAATTTTGGCCTTAGTTTTCTCCTGCACGGATCGCGTTTCAAGTTACGCAACGAGAATGCGTCGGCGCAGATTTCGTCACCGCGGAAAGCGCGCTGGCCCATTAAATTTGTTTTATTATGAAGTCGACGCCATCTTGTGTATTTTTGGCTGAAGTTTAGGTGTTTATCTCGTTGGGATTCCGTCCAAGTAGTAATTAGTCAGCGTGTCTTCTCCTGTTCACCAGGATGTTGTTTGAGAAAAACGTTATAATGTAGTTGATCGTGGAAAAATGATGTCATTTCTGAATAACAGCAACCATTGTTAATATAGTACTTGCATATATGATAATAGGAATAAAACAAGATATTTAGTTCGTCCCTCTGTTTTCGAGAATTTGAAGAACTAACATGAACATTTATGTATTAAATCCAACCGCCAGAATATATTGTTCCTCTTAGTTCAATGACCGAAGTTTGTTTGTCATCCCACATCAGAACTCTGCGCTCACCCTATCACTTGTTTCGTTTTTCACTATCGTCGTAGTGGCAGCGATCTCTATTTTTGTCAGCATACTCTAAAATTATGAATACTAAGAATAACAGGATCCATTTTCTATCGCCGATTTGAAACAAAACTATCGTAACGGGAATCATTATAAATTCTTTAACATTTTAATTCAGCCTAACATTTTATTTTTATGCAGGATTTAGGTTTACTCGAAAATCTTTCTTACACATCACTTTAATTAAATTTATAAGAGCATTTGTTCTCATTAATTTTATATAATTGTTCTTTTTCTTTTAATAGACATTATTGCCATTTCATTAGATTTCTGAACATTCTAATTTGCATTTTCTCTTTTGTCAAATGACTCGTACAAATTTTTACATGACGTTTTTACATATGAATGATGCAATGTACGTTTTGTATTATTGACAACAACTTTACTTTATAAAGAGCCTCCACGTATCGAATGCTGTAATTGACGAAGCACGAACTTTGGAAGTCACAGCGAAACCACTTACCTGCTTACGACTTTCCAGTTTCGAACCATCAATATGTTGTTATTGAGTTTATATTAATCAAGTTTCATCTGCCTTACATTTATTTTTGATTTTATCGTAAATATTATATTGCTTTTTTTTCCATCAGTTTGATAGCACTGTTAGTAAACCATATTTTTTTTTAAATTCTTTTTCATGGAGTAAGAGCGTTAAGTTTACCTCAAATATGTCTAAAGAAATTATAAAAAAAAACGAGTGCAACTTATCTAATACTAAAAATTTTACTGCGGGCTAGTTTTATGCAGCCGTGCGATTATTTTAAAATTTACAATTATTTTTGTTCAACACTATATATATCTTCTGGACTTCAGTTTACAATATTAGTTTTACACGCAAATACTGCTTCATCGAGTAACTGATTTGTAGAACCCATCGTAACTGAGCGGCGCGGTAAACGCTGCGTGGGAGACGCGAGGAACATCGACCCCGCGTGCAACTATAAATATACAGCACACTCCTAATCCACGCATCTGAACATCCTTGATACACCTTGTATTTATTTAAAAACAGTAAAATGATTATGAACTCGTCCATTACCTTACTAGAATTATGTTTACCTCAAGTAGTGGCAGTTTACCACTACTCATTCATGTACTGGCCACGTGTTTAAGAAAAAAACTTCCATATATATATAGATTAATTTCAAAGATTTAAATAGTGTCCGTTATACGAAACTCTCTGAACTCACCGTCTGAACATGCACAAGTCGGCTGTTACAAATTGTTTCGACAAAGTTCAATGCCGTCTCTAGATGGTTGATAGCAATTGAATCAGTTCCACTTGCAGCGAATTAATGTTCATTAACAGGGAATGATATGACACGATTGGCCGTTTTGTCACTAGTAATTAATGAAACTGGTGTTTCATGAAGCACTATCACATCTGCGGCAACGCTGTGATTTCTTCTGTGATAAAATATCGTTACTTGAAAACCTAGTAGATTTTCTTAGGATTTAATATTCAGTTGAGATAACACACGCAGGGTCCATGACTGATCTCAATGTTGGGTGCTACTCGGGTCGTAAAACGGAACACGGTCGTCCATGATAACTTTCCCGGCACTAGGTCAGTTTTGCGCGGCTCGCTTAACGGTACAATCAGGTTGTTGCCGTCCGTGTCGACGTAACAGTGTGATTGCAGTTTTAAAACGTTCTTCGTAAACAGTTGATAATAATTTCTGGTCTGTAAACGCTTACGCTCAAATTAAGACTAATTGTGTGACAACTGTTTCTAATTGAACATATTAAGTAACGATATATCTATATACATCTGTATGTGTATTATTTTGACTTTTTACATAGCATTTTTTAAAAGACAAAGACAAAGCGTTCGTGTATTAATGTATTTTTATTTAGAACTAAGTTGATGTCACTTTGGTCTCACTTACTTGGTCTGTTAACTCTGTGGTCACGAGTAATTGTTACTAGGTTTATATTTTATAAAGATGTCGAAAGTATTTATATTTTATACAGTTATGTACCTATTTAGCGTAGTCTTCAGTCCTTGACTCTTTTGTTGTTTAAATTAGCGTTCATGATAACGAATGTATGTATTAAAATGCGTTAATTGTGATGTTATGCAGAAACTATTGAAAGAAAAAAAGACACCTCGAAAATTATTTTAGTGTTATCGAATTCTAAATATGTGTAATGTTAAGTGATATCTTATGGGTAAGGTGGTATGTCGGACTCGAACCGACTAAAACCACACAGTGTTTCGTCAACGGGTCTTATGGCCAGGGCTATAGAAGTTTCAGGCCTGCTTCTGCTAGGGCGATAGATAGCAAAGTCCGTCGCCCTAAGACCAGCGCTCATGGAGGCTGGAGATAATTTTGTAGCCTTCGGCACCTTGTGCGTCTTCTGCGGGACGGAAGAGTATTAACTCCCTTCGGTTCCCTTTCCGCCTTCTTCTTGCAAGCATCATTGCCTCGCAGTACGAAGCAGCGGAATCCCATGCACTCTCGCTCTGAACCATAGCAATAACCATGGTCTCCAGCGAGAGGCTACCCACACCAATTGCTGCCACGAGGTCGGCACGCTGTTGCACCCACGCATAGCATTCCACTAACGTGTGGAGTGCGGTATCCTCGCGACAGCTCCCGCAGTGGTGGCACACAGGTGTTGGCTCCCAGGCTATGCGATACAGGTACTTACCGAAACATCCGTGTCCAGTAAGCACCCGCACTAGCTGGTAGGAGAGAGCACTATGTCGCCCCTCCAGCCAATTATCCATGATGGGTTTTACCGCCACAATTGTGGCGTGCCATGAATGGCACGATCCCAACGTATAGTCCCTACAGGACGCTTCGGTCCCCCCCCAAATTGGGTAGTAGCCCCGAAAGTGCGGCCGCTGCCCTCGTAAGCTTAGGGACCAGACTCTGGAAGTGGGATCCGAAGTCCCATCGGCTTTCCAGATATCTCATCGAGGACTTGATGCCGATGCGAACACCTCCCTCAATCAGACTGGATCCTCCAGGCCGCCCCTTACGAGGCCCGTGGAAGCAGAGGGCCTCAGATTTGTTGAGAGCCACCTAGAGACCCAGTCGTCGGATTCTTGTAACGTCTTGATCGACCCAGGCCGTGGCCTTTATGGTCGCATCGCGGTGCGTCTTTGCCGTGGAATACCGCATGAACATGTTCCGCCGACCGTATTCGGCCCGAGTCGGGTAGATAACGGCTCTCTCTGCCAAATATGCCCCGACAATGCGGAGGAGGTAGAGAGGCACTCCGTGATAGACAAGTGCCTTCTTAATACAACTCCAGGGCAAGGTGTTGAAAGCATTAGCGATGTCAAGAGACAACGCCAACATCACCTCGCCCCGAGACACTGCGTCCTCCGCCAAGGCTTTAACGCGCATGACCGCATCTATAGTGGAGCGCCCTCTGCGGAATCCGGACCAACTCTAGAGAGATGCTCAACGAGGCGATTGGCGATGATTCGCTCAATTTCGCTCAGCTTACACACTTCGTCATGAAGCATTAATCTATACAATTCAAACTTTAAGTGTTTATTTTGCTAAACAAGATATTATTAATTCGGGTTTTGTATAATCTAACTGTGATTATAAGACTCGGTGAGAAATAATCAAATAAAAAAGTGCATAACTCACATACCATCCATTTCTTTCACTTTTAAAAAGTAACGTTTACCTACGTCTACACAGGTTTAACAATTGAAGGTCAGATGAAAGACATGAATTATTGGATTTAAAAGTACTTTGAATTTTTATGATGATTACCCGAAAAATTTTCCACAAGGACCCTAAATCCTTGTAAAGCGTATTGCTCATTTAATGAGTTTTTTTTTTCTCTTTTCCAACGTCATGATCTTTGAATAGGAGCTTGTATGATTCAACCATGATATCACTTTTCGGACGCTAAAAAGATGAGCGTTAATGTAAACAAACAATTTGCCTGATATTTAATAATCCCGATCAAAATGTGTTTATTATGCTTTATCGAAAGAGGCCTCCAGAAATAACTGATGTGCAATAAATTTAAAGTAATCAGTGACCGGAAAAAAATGCGCACATTTGTCTGGATAAACTTAGCATTGCAGAGAAAACGCAGATATTGATGCTTCTAACAACGAATTTCCAATTTCGAACATGAGAATATTCACATAGCTAAATGTGGCACTTTAAAAACATATACATACATTCAACTAACTAGAACGACACGTGCAAAATTCACATATGCAAATAGCATAAATAAATGTTTCATATACATCTCTAATAATAAAAAACGACAAGTTGCACCTGTCCCTTAAAACCTGCGTACAGGTACTCTTTTGTACTGATTCGAGGGTTCCCTAATATTCTATCGGCGTCCCTTTGTTGATGACGTCATCTCACGCGAGTGGCATTCCACGTAGTATGAGGTAATCTCGAAACGACTACACAAAAAGTGTTCGTTTTGTTTCCTTTTTTGCCTTGTTAGTTGTAAGATTACGGAATCTCATTACTCATTGGATTTAGCTTGTCATTTAAGTTGCTTTTATAGTCTAGTACTGATGTCAGAGTTGTTTTACGATTGTATGAACCCTGGCCATAAATTGATTAATTGAAATTCTGACTAACGTTGACACCAAGCGTCATTATTGAGGTGTATGCAGAATAATAAATTTATATATCAACACCGGCTGTTCTAGTGGCACACGAATAGAGCCGGTTAGTATTATTAATTAAAAATAACGGTGTAGTGTGCACGTATAAAACTCCTGCAGTACACATTCAGCTGACCCTAAATAAATTTAGTAAAAGAGTAGGAAAACGATAAACAAGAGTGAGCACCCATATAGCGGCGACGGCAAGTAAAGTGCATACCTACTGTCTGATACATGAAATAAATAGGAAAACCCTTTATTACAATTTTAATTAAACAACTGGCCAAAATTCCTTATTAAATCCCTCAAAACGGAAATACATATATCATAGGTCTATTTGCCTTGATGCACTAATGATGATAAGCTCATTTATGTTCGAGAAACAGTCACCTCGTAAACAGTAAATACCAATGTTAATTATAATTACTGAATAGTGCTTCGTAATTGTGAATCCAGGAAAATGTTTATTAAGCGGTATGTAACCTACAAACAGCTGATCACAAGAACTCGTCTTAATTAGGTTAACGTCGTCCAGTTACCGCAAAACGAGAAACAACACAATTCTGTATATTTTAACTCTTTTATTTCAACTCTTATTATGATATTCAAGTCGTGTAGTGCTATTTTGTGCAGAATATGGTGCGGAAAAATATTTTTGTGTTAAGTCCGTTAGCTTGTACGGTACTTTTAACATCATTCTAAAGGAAAATGTATGTTTTATTACATGCAACCTAAAACGTCTTCAACTTATAGTTGTATAAGTAAAATCTGCAAAGGTATCGTATTAAGGTAAAATTAATGCAACAGTCTATTCTAATAAATAAACTATTTCATACATTCATATGTATATACATATATGCATGTATATGTAGTGTATATATGAATTTACTATTTGCGATTGGAATGTATGTAGTACAGTACAAAATAAGTGTAGGCTTGTCATTGTATTACCTCTTCACTTCGAGACAAAGGGATGACCGTTAGTTGCTTTTTTTCTCCTTTGACCGTCCCATTCGATGCGTAGTCTTAACAAATATTTCCCTTGTTTCCTGTACTTCCACATTTGCTACTAATGTACAGCCTATTGTAAAATACCAAATGATTTGAATAACAATATGCTAACAAACACGCAAAAACATGACTGTAAGGTAGCAAACGTCCATAATAAACTAGCTAAATATAGTATCGATTTCTTGTTTTAAATTAATAGACATTTGTCACTATTCAGGGTGATTCAGAGGTCAGTTGCTGCCATCTCGCTATAACTGCTTTAATATATCAACTTTAATCGCAGATACAAAATATTTAATCTTTACTACCTACATACGTGACCTAAAATTACGAAATCAGTAACAATAAAATTACTGTTTTACTAAGTCTTAACCGCAAGTCCTGTGTAGAATACAAACCCTTCATTTTCTTAACACTATTAATCAACAATAAACCTAAGTGTACTGCTTTTAGAATCTCATATAAAGTAAAATATGCCACAATAAACAGTGCTGAATTATTTGGACCGACATTGAATCCAATTGCTCTCGTAATAAAATCTATTCTTGGTATTCGATTGTTTATACATAGATATGTTAAGTATGTTAGACGTCGACGTCTCGTGTTTCAGCGTGGTTGATGTTAGCGTCAGTGATACACCTATTTGTTTCGAACGGCTGCATTTTGCCAGCGACGTCAACCATATACCACAGTTGTAACCATTATATTTGTATTTATAATTTAGAACTTTAAAATTTTGAATAATCTTAACTTGTACATATATAAATTAATTTAAATACCTAAATAATATGGTCATTTATGTGGTCAAATGGTAATTGCTATACAATTAGTAATAGAGGTGTACACAGGATAATGATTTTATGTACCAACACAAGTAATAAATCATCAAATCCGGTGAAAATGATAATTAAACAATCTCACTGATACTCTCAAGATCGCATTATAATATAGAATTGAGTATTAGAACCAAATCATTCTGTTATATCATGAAAAGTGCTGCGCGCTTTGGGGTTATAGTATAGAAAGGTTTCTGTAGTATGTTTTAAATATGAATGCTAAAAGATAAGTATGCAGTTCACTAAAACTAAAAACACGTCAAGTCACTTTGTAGCTTATACCGTGCGTGCGTAACGTTGACAATATGCGACCTTGCATCGTACATTCTGATCCTTTTATCTCCATAATAATACGCCGTTGTGACACGATTTATGAAATATTTTATTTAGTGCATAATATAAGGCTTATTCTAAAGGTGGGTCTTAAGGTCAACGGGACCGTTAAGACAAGGATCATGGCGCCCAAGTGATTAATAACTCCAGGAGAATATAATATGACTTATCTCGGAACCACGTTTATTGTATTGACACTTCTATCTGCTTGATCACACGAGCACAATGAAATTGGAAATTGTAAATCATTCAGTGCTGGATGGTCATGGTCTGATTGTTTGATTCCAATAGATTTTATAAAGGAACGTTGTATTGGATTTGTCATTTTGGATTGATCCAAAATTGTTTGTATATTAGTGAGGCAGCAATTTCTGCAGTCTTAATATTTCTGTTCTTATTGATGCTCACAAGGGATAAACGCTTCAATCTGATTTTTGACTTTTCTACTCTATACTCTGTTCTATATCTGGTGTTCCGTAAGTATTATTTATTATGTATACCGCACTTTTATGTGACCTCGATATTACAAAACAGATCATATAAATTCTGGTTTCATTCATTGTTAGCTACAATATTGTCATCACAGCTTGTATACACCTTGTCGTTGTAATTTGTCACAGGGCTAGATACAATAGGCAATACGCTGCATGAAATATGGACTTGTGGCAACATCCATCACCTTAGCTGGCTATCGATATATCATATAAGTAATCCAATATAATATTGTCTATTATCATATCAAATTGGGAATTTTAATAGAATGTCATTTTAAAGATAACTCTGAGTCTATTGCATTCAACTATTTGCGTTCTGTATTACTACCACTAAATTAATATCGTTTACAAACGAGAATATTAAAACAAAGTAGGTATTGATTAGATTATAACAAGTTTAACAAAGTTAGCGGGTAGGTACGTGATTAATTTGTAACGGAGGTTTTGGAACTGGATCTGTACTAGTTAGGCAAGTGTTTTTATTTTAACGGGAGCTTCCATTTCGTTGCATGATAAAGATAGACATTTGTGTTAAACTTAGTTCACAAAGGAAGTATATTTAGAAAGAAAGAAAGAAAGAAAATACATTTGTTTAGTGGGGTTCTAATCCGTAATCTCTCACTCGGTCAACAATTTTCTATTACATTAAAACTGTACTCCATATACTGAATTTATTTTTACTTCAAACAAGATTAACCATATATTAGAGATGCAGATTTCGGTATGACCAAAAATTACCATCTAAGTTCGATACGATTATGATACGAACTCTAACAATCCACAAGAATATTATTCTCTGTTTTTTCATGCCTGCATAATATTTTTTTTACGATTCTGACAATGCTTTAACGTGTATGGAAAAAACCAGTTTTTCTATATTTCTCGAGGAATTCTTACTCCCAGAAATGCAAATAATTATCATCATCTGTTGTAACTTTTGGTCATTCAATTATATTGCTACTGTTTATTACTATTGTAATGTCTATAAAATTATGGAAAATAAATTTATATCTCTGATTATATATCTATCGTTGTATGGGAAATACAAGTTGATTTGGTTATCATAATTGGTTTCGTATGATGATTGCTATACCACTCAGAGTTAAATTAGTCGTTTATACAGTCAACTTCAGCTACAAATAGAACTTTGTAGGACCTTATAAGGGCAGGGGCCGGGTTGTAAGTGCCTCCTACACTTTGCTGTACAAATGTCCATATTCGTCATTATGGGCGTTCTGACTAAGACGACCAGCGAATCGGCTACCTTTGTTAGATGTGAGCTGATGACTGTAGTTTTTACCGCAGACGTGGGTGTCCAATATACCTTCGATATAAAGATTATCCGATTCCATGTAGGAGGGGAGTACCAATGATATAAGAGTACTTAGGAAGTATTCGTTTCGTAATGACAGTTCCTATATAGTGTGGGCAGTAATGACGATCCGCAATGAAATACACAAAAAAAAATATAATTTAAATTTATTGCGTAATTTATAGTAGATTCTAATGATATCTAACCTTTTTTAGGCAAGGATTAATATTTTTTTTTGCGGTGGGTACACTGGTCCAATCAATTTTAGGGAATTAAAATATCGTATCGAACCTACATACATCTTTTTAAAAATAATAGCTGTCTAATGTATTCTTCTCATATTAATTCTTATGAAGAGATCCTGTTAATGAAAATGATGGAAATATTGGATCCACACAATGAACAAAGTGAAACACAATCAACTTTAAACGAACTTGCATAGATACTTCTAATAAAATTAGTTAATGCTTAAAATAAAGGTCTGAATAGCCTATCATTTTGTTCGACGCCGACTAAAGATTAGTCGATTGAATTGTTTCCTCTTGGCTACCGAAGTAAGATAGATAAGCTTTGTGTAACAAGATAATGTTCTTAGTGTAAAGTTTTGTTAGACAATGCTTCAATTAATCAATCGTAATCTTAAATTTAGTAGGTGGTTAGTTCAAACTTGAATAACAACAATAATAACTGTTATTTTATGCATGTTTAGTCTAACAACTTCTTGCCTAGACTAAATTGTGTGGGTTAGATGCGGTTTCAGGTAAAAATGTAGTAAAAATTTAACGAGGTATTTGAATACAAGTAGCAATCTCCTGTGCATATTCTTAAACCTCTTATTTGACTGCATGTGTGAATTGTTAAAAAACGTTACCATATAACTTAATATTCAGTATATGTAAACAGCATTTATTTTAAGAAGTAAATATTAGTTGGAGAGACAGCCCTAATTTTGAAGTTCACTTAAACGATATACAGATGATCCATCTGTTTAAAGTACTATTCATTTCGAAAAGTAGTCACGCATAAATGATGAGGCCATTCTCATCATTTATTTATAAATATAATAACATAATTTCTTGTAACACGAGCAAAACAAACTTCGTTTAAAAATTAAACCCGTGTCTAAAACATTTGACAATGAAGCGTGTATAAATAAAATGAAATAAAATATTCGATTGATATATCATTATGTTCTGTAGTTTGCATTGAAGACTATTAACTATGTATTTTTTATAATATTTAATATATATTTATACAAAAGCTCATCCATCTCAGTTAAATATTTTATGTACACACAACTATGTTTATTTATATCGATGTCGACATAACATGATGGACTTTCTTACATGTTTCATATCTAGTTTAATAAAGGTGTAAACTGCTACACCAAACTGAATATTGGGAAAACTCCAAGTTCCAATTTTAAACTCTTCATTCGTTTACAGCATTACCAATCGTAACGACACTAAAGTTCTTGCATACTAACTAAAATTGATCAATATTTCCTGAGCACAATGATGTCTTTCTCAAAACATTTTTTATTAAATTAGATGATGATGAATTATACGAAGAGGTATCACCAGAGGTGTCACAAACACCAATAAATATAACAGCTGCTAAGTCCAGTCAATGGTCACAAGCTGGGTTTAAAACTTTCCTTTTAGATCTATGGCTCGTAATAATACACCGAAGGAAAAAGCAAATATTATCGAGAGACCTACAGGGATATACCCGCAACTTCAATTTCTTTAAGATCCAAATCAAATATTTCGTAATAGTCAAATAGGCCTATTAATTCAAATTCAATTTTAGATACATTTCAAGTGTAATCTAAAAAAGAATTTCTTAGATAAGAGAAGACAAATTTTACAAAAAGTTCACAGATTAATATCTTGTGTATGAACCCTTGAACTTTCGGCCGAATGTACAATGGGCATCGTCAGTATATTCAATTAGACGCAGGGGCTTTGTGGGTGGTCCGAATATGTTACTTTGCCCTATAATCAATAAAAAACGCCTTTAGTGTTCATGTCAGTTGAAGTGACGTTTTGACGGAGCCGCTGTGTGGTGGTTTTGTAACAGATATCTTTTGGTGCCAAACTTTGTATTGAACCTTGTTAATCACGGTTGCTATGTAATGATCACATTCTTTAGTGGGTTTCTAATCGATTAGGATGTTTTAGATCATAGGTATTATATTATATAGGATATTATATTGATTTTTGGAGTCGGACCTCTTGGTATACATGTCGGAATTTTATTTTTATTTCTTAATTAGTTGTGAGTTCAACGCTTTCTTCTTCTAAATTTGGTGATTCTGCTGTATCTGATACTGCATATATGAAAGGGTCTCAAACCCAGCTTAGTATATTCATATTTATAGTATCCTGGAATCGCTTTGTAAAATCAGATTTACTTACTTACTGCCAACGCCTGGATGCTCTACATGCATCCAGGCGTTGGCAGTAAGTAAGTAAATCTTCCTGTTTTATTGATAATGCTGATAATTAAGAAAAGTGGCTGTATTCACATCTTCCTAGATTTCGTTTGGATGGAAGAAGTTTTCCCTCAAAAACAGCTATGACCTTTTATGGTGTTTATTAAATTCAACTCATCACCTTGCAATTGTAAATTATCTCGTTAAGTATTTGAAAAAGGTCTGTCAAATAACCGATACCATTTATGAACGCAATCAAGTTTCCGCACAGTTGTTATCAAGGAAGTCCCGTACTGAGTTAAATAGATTGTAAAAGCGATTCAGACAAATACCTTTCGAGAGCCATCGTTCTTCTGTGTGCAGCAGGCTATTATAGTCTCCATTATTTTTACCTCAAAGTTGCCCAAATGATCTGTTATTTAATGAATTGCTGCTTATCTTGTTGACTGCTCAAATAACGTAATGCAGCGACGTATGCAGGCGTTCATTTACATTTTTTGCAAACAAGTGCTGACGAAGAATAACACAGTGTACAGCGAGTACATTTGGTACTTCTTGTTTTAAATGCCATTGTAAGATCAATGCGTTTTAAAAATTTGATTACGAACACGCAACAGCTTGTATGCCTTTGTTGGTTTGTTTGTTGGTATTATTCAATATTCGCATATAAATTGATTTCAATGTTAAAAATCACCTGTTTTTAATTCCTTTTTATTTTGCCATGTTACAGATTTACTTAAACAATCATTGAAATGTTGCATAGGTATTTCTAGGCATGTGTGAATTGAAGCCACAAGTATGTAGGTTATATGTACGATTTCGCATAGTTAAAGCCCTTTGGGCAATACAATTTTGCATGTGCAGAGCATATAATTAAAGTAACTTTTGCATCAATGCAAATCATTAGATATTGTGTGACATTTATTTTATACAGGCGTAGAATAAATAACAAGGATATAGCATTAAAACTGCAAGAAGAAGGAACCTTGATTGTGCCTATCATTTCATTGTCAGTGATGTTAATTGTACACATTGTCTTGCATAGTTATAAAGACAATAGATCGTCAGTACCCTTTTAGCCAATTTACCTGATGTTTCTTTTTTTTAATTGTTATTATTCGGTAGTTGTTTTTCCTAAACATATTGTAATAGAAGCAATTGGCTATCAGAAAACTTAAAGGCAGGTAGGTAAAACCCGTTTGGAATAACAGCGATGTGTGTCATTGAGGTAATGGATATGCAAACAGTGGTTTATTTAAATTAACCTGAATCATACACCTGTTATTTAATGATAACACGTGTACAAAATGAAGTAACATTAAGAGCCTTTTTTCAGCAGAGTGGAGTCATTATGATAGGCTTATATAATAAAAAAACCTAATGAATTATAATAATCATTCAAAATTATATATCTATTTTTTTTATATTAGAATCGTTTAATTTGGAAAAAATGTTGACAAAATGTGTGTCACCTAAATTAACAGCCAATATAAATAAAGTCTTATATCCCCCGTCGTCGTCGTTCAGTATTTATTCAGTGATTGGAAGTATTCTAATGCCACGAATGTTGATATCGATGAAGTCACAAGTCTTACCTAAAGAAATATATACCTTATACAAATAAGACACAAACCGGCCACAGTCCATAACCAAAGTTAAAGCTGAGTTATTCTTAACGTAAAGGTTCATAAAAACTTCGAAGGTATTTAGAACGTTAGAGATAACTGTCTATTTTTAAATAAGAGGGTAGATATGAGTATATGAAGAACAGTGCTCCCTTACAGTATGTAGTGAATTCTCAATTAGGTTATTGAAGATAAACCCCGTATAAGGAAGGCGGTGAACTACAACTTTACCGTTATGACAGGAGATTGTACCTTTGAAAACAAAATTATAAGTGGCTTCAATGTATAAATAGTAATAAACTACTTTTAACCCTTTTTACCTACCTTAGAGGTAAAATATTTTCTTCAAATTTAAACTATATCAACCTAGGTTAGAACTTATTCATTAAAGTTGTCTATCAAAATTTGTTAAAATGCTGCACGTATCGAGTAGGTATCAGAAACTAAACAATTTCAAGCAATTGAAATACTTATCTTTTTTGAAGTCTTTTACAAAGCAGTGGGTTTTAGCGAAGACTGTTTAAAAAAAATATAAATATCAGTGATTAGTGATGAGTAGTAGTAGGATTAGTGAGAGAACAAAAAAAATGCATGTAATTTTATTGACAGAATTTAAAGAAAATTTTCAAATACTCAGTCGCATTACAGTTTGCTGTAGCGTCCGTCAATGACGCCGACGAATTTTAACAAACAAAGTGATTAAGCCACTATTTGTCTTTTTATTTTTAGTTTTTTATTGCAGTTTTCATTTGTGTGTGCTGGCACTTAGGGTTTGTGCCAAGAGACTACCTCGTTAACATGTGTAAAGAAAATGTATTATTTTTTAGTATCACCTTGAGTTTATGTTATCGCTAAAGAGGATTTAAGTTCAGAGTTAATAAATCCTTTATTGGATTAAAAATAGAAGTCTATTATATGTATGTACATATTTACAATATTTAGAGGAACTAACGAAATCAGCTAGAACATAATAGAATAACATATTTTTTTTACTTATTGTACACCTAAGATGACCAGAAAATATTAACTTCGCTATAGTGTTATCGCGAAAAGAGATATCTTTGAGACAACCTAGTCTCGAGGTAATAACATAATTATTTAATAAAAACAGTTGCTGATGGCATAATAATCAAGATATAGACAGATATGCATACATATAACGTTACTTAGTATACCTTCTCCTTCGTTGTTTCCTCACTAACGAGTGTCGTGGCCTTATATGATTTGTCTTTCTTTAATAGATCGTTGTAGAGTTTCTCCTGTTGCTTCTACAATACTTTTACACCATCGTGTTGGAATTTGGCCCCTGGGGCGCTTCCCCTGCATCTGTCCCACCATCATCTTCTTTTCCAACTCATGCACATGTGATCGCCTTACATGTCCAAAAAGCTTAGTTTACGTTGTCGGCATAGAGAGTAGAGAGGTTAGTCGTTATTTGATGTGGAGCTCTTGTAAAATTGATTCGCTTGTCCTCATGGCTGCCCCTGGTATCTTTAGCATTTTAATGTCTCCAGCACCACATTTCGATAATGCTTATTTTGGTAATGTCACGACTTTTAAGGGGCCTGGTTTCAGCTCCGTACAGAAAAAAATAAAACATGTACCTAGTCTTGCCATTTTTTTTTACTATTGACTGATTTCGAAGCTTCTATAGAGCTTTGAATATCGAGTTCATGCTCAAATTTCTATAGAAACTTCCCAGGTAGCATTCTGTTTGGTAAAATTTGCTTAATAATAAATATTTTCTTCTCCGTCATTTTTTTTAACCCTTTGCGTATCGCTTAAGAAGTTTTGATATTTGAACCCTATTATTTTTTTAATTATCATATAAATAATAAACACTGCGTCTTTAATAGGTTACAATTCCTCGATTCTCTTTTAAAATACATGACATGATTCCAGATGTCACATTAATTTGCCAACAGTCTTTTTCTTTCGGACAGGATTTCTTTGATTTTTTTCCTTCACTTCTTTGATGAAAACTGAGAATATAATGAATATTCATATAAGAATGACTCCAAGATTCCAAATTCAAATAATAAATATTAAAATATAATGGGTTTGTAATTGTAACAGTATTTATGGGCAGACTCGGTATAATGCAATTTAGAAGAGAAAACACAGTTTTACAGATAGCAGTTTGATAACAGTTTTACAGATGAGGGAATTACATTAGGGAATAGAAAAAAGAAATAATATTATAATTAGGTATTGTGGTGGGATAGTAACCCGTGATTTCCCTGTCGTTTCGACAATAGTTCTCAGTGGTGCACACTCTGAAGTCAATCCTAAATAGAAGATTAGGGTTTTCATTAAGAGGATAAAGAATTTTATAATCTGATTTAATGTTACCGCTTTCATTCCCGTAAACAATTAAAAATATATTAAATAAAATCGTATAGTGTAAAAGAGGTTTTGATAACCTCGGTCCACTAAAATTTACTTTAGCTTCATCATTGTTTAGTCGTCTATAGGTATTCAAATGAAAAATACTTATGCCTTTATGAATATACTAGTATAATATTTTATTGTTATGTGTTAAGTTTATTACTTTGTGTTACTATTTTATGACATGCGCAGTCTCTTAGGTTATACGCTATTTGGTGTTGCACAATACACTCGGAAATATGACTTCTTATCTCTATAGTTGACATGGGAGAATTATGTGCTATCATCTGATTTGGTTTATTTAAGATACCCCTTTAATATTATTTTATTAAAATTCTTCTCATTATCATGTTTATTTACAACTAACTAATAATGCATTAGATAGTACTTCCATTCTCTGAGAATACGAGTTGGGTGTCCCCATTTCATACATTTGCTATTTACAAAATAGTTTAACGGTTGCATCGAAATCAGCCGCGCCTAGTAAATAATGTCGGGCAAACACTAAATGTTTTAAAACTATACTTGCATCACTGATTCTTAAAAACCAATAACTTCTTGTTGCTCAACATTTGTTGGAATATGAACAGTATATTTGGAACAGTATACAGTTTTGTACTGTTCTCCCTTGTTAGTTTACAGAGAAATCATGAATGAGTTTATTGGGCCAAATGTGTCGCTTATTTGATATTTACGGGATAATGTGAATATAGATTATATGCGAATAATAATATTCTGAAACATATTACACAAGTCTATTAATATTAAATACACGGGCACACTGCCTATAATGTTACTACATTTAAATTATATATAAATGTATTCTTTTAGCTAAAGCAATTATATCCTTAGATACGTTCTCTTTCATTTAAAACTTCTAAACTACATTCAAGTTATAAATAGAAACCGAAGGAAGAAACGCATAAACATAGGAAAAATAAACTTTTTCAAGTAAAAATAAGTTTAAATGTATGATATTAAATGTATTCTAATTGTTTTACATTTATTATAACTTTCATAAATACATTTTAATAACACATAGCTCGGGTGTTAAATTTTCGGTTACATAATTTATTTTATTCTTATTCTGCTAAAAGTAATCACTAAGCACGTGCGCAAATGTCATTTTATTTCAATTTGAAAGTGAGTGCTCATACGTATTCCAATAATTATGGTAATCTATTTCATCATTTAGTTAATTCATATTTTTTATATGTAATGACACAAATATGTATACATACCTATTATAAAAAATGTGAGATAAAATGAGTATGGAGCTGACGTTGAAGTGGTATGTCGGACTTGAAACGACTAAAACCACACGGTGTTCCGTCACAAATGGATCTATTGCAAGGGACCTCTTTATACCCTAGGAGGTTTGCTTCAAGGAACCCTGCAGACCTTGGCAAATATTGTTAACTTGGAAATTCAAGGATTTTAGCTCTTAGGTTCATGGGCAGTAGTAATATTTGCTGTACCTAAGCTCTTATTACATTAGTAATATTTGTATTTTACTTTCAGGTAAGCTTCGTTCAAACCAGTGTTGAAACGTGAGAAATTCAATAGAACTGCGCGACACGTAAGTCATAAAGATTTTCAACGAGTTTTTTTACAATCGTCTATTAGAGAAAACCAACTTTCTTCACCTCGTGTACAATTTATTGTTCGAGGTGTTACTATTTTATGTTGGCGTATGTTTATTATTTAGTTCGGTTCATCTAACGAAAAAATCAACATTTCATATAATAACATTGGTACCTACGTGTATAGTGTTTCGATATATCGTGTTTTTACATTAAGTAAACTGATATTCTTTGCAAATTTAAGTTAAATAAATATTAAAAAAAACATACCTTGGTAATTTTAGAAACAGTTTTTGAAGATGACAAGTATAAATCTTCTTCTACTTATGTAGAAATAAGTCCCAACGAGTCTGTCAACTCCAGAATTTGATACCTTGTGTTAAAATAATCTCTAATTTGCTTGCTTTTTTGCTGTAAAAATTTGCTTTTACATATTGTTAATTTAAATATAGCATCTTCAGCAATCATTCTCAGATTGTGGATATTATCACTCCTTTTTTATAGCACTTATTTACAAAATTATAGCACTTATTGTCTGTAACCTACATAAATATTTTTTGGAAAGAAAAATCGTATGTGTGTTGTTTGTAATCTATAATAAGTTAATTCTAAATAAGGGCCGTGCTCGGTGGAGTAGAATAGGGCCGCCCCATCTCTTCCCGCGGGTCTCGTAAAAGGCGACTAAGGGATTTAACTACTGTCTGTCAGACAGTATTGTGTGACTCTTAAGTTGCGGGTGTCCATGGGAGGCGGTAGCCACTCACCATCATGTAACACGTCTGCTCGTTTGCCCCTTATCCCATAAAAAAGTCATATAGCGTCCAGTTGACGGCAATAGGCTTGCTCCCTTCCCCTTAATTTAGTGGGATCAAATTGTAATTGGTAAAATGTGGATGTTTATCATACCTCTGCCTACTCCTTCAAGCATACAGGCATAAGTGTATGTATGTATGTACATATGTGTATGTAGATATAGAATAATGAAATAATATTTGACTAAAGTTTTGTTAATATTTATCTTCGTCTGTTATTCAGTTGTGTAGTGGTTATTAGGTAGCTGAGGTCTATGACATCATGCTTTTTTCTATTAGGTTAGGGACGCAGAATCAATTAACAAAATTAGCTTCGTTGAGACAACACAGACTGGCCTTACTTACTTGTATTTGATTACACCTACGATTATTACAAGAATTCCAATTGGATTTAATTCAATCATTGCACATATGTTATTATTGCAAATCCTTGAAAAGTGTATTTATCATTCTTGACAATCCATGAAAGTCTGTAATAATAATCATGTTTTGTGGTCCATGAAACGTTGGAGTATACGTTTAGTTGCTATTTACGACGTGTGCTCATTAAAGGTATAAGTATTGTCTTCGTTTATGATTGAGTGTACAATAGACAGGAAAGACAGACAGAGAGTGACACGTCTGTCGCGGGTAGGCGTTGCAGCTACCTAGTCGCCTTACCGGTTATGCACGGCAAGGTTGACTCGCTCTGGGGCAACTACTTCAGCTCCTGGCACATAGTCATGACAAGCCATTATCAAATATTTGAGTCAAACAATCCGTCGCGCTTGCAACCGAGACCGCTACATTACACGTAGTCGTCTTTAAAGCGCAACTTCACATATTGAAAAACGACTTCTCATATAAACACGAATTGAACGTTATTGTTGGTAAGAAATACACAATGTGTCACTCCATGACGCCATTAAATATGTTTAAAATTGTTGTTAAAATGTTTATTCAATAGTTTGTCATTGGTACAATTCTGTTATTGAATGTTTATAAGCTACGCCCACCGGTATCTATTGAATGTGAAGCCTGATCCAGAGTGGGAAATGCCGACAGCTTTTATTGTTAAAGAAAAAATACCTGTCAATATGTTTGATATCAACATGTCACACTGTATCACTTACGATATAAACTATTCTGATTCACAACACATTTCATTATTATTATCTGTTCAACAATTATACCGAGAAGGTTCATTTATGCCTTCCTGCTGACACCAATTTTTGTGTGAGCGCCTCAAAACAAGTACACCGGATGTTTTAAACTTTCTATTGAACGTGTATAATGGTACATAAAGTCGCAAACGGCCACGACATATCGGAACATCCACGCAGTAGCTTTACGATATATAATATTAATATCCACATCAAATCACGTTGGTTGGCACCACATAATACATTAAAAGGCAACACCAGTTTCCCTACTGTAATTTCATCCTACATTTACAAACAGGCCAAGTATATCGTGAAAAATAAATATTAGGTGATAAATCAGTGAAAATCTCCGTTTTACACCAGTTCTTTTATAGCTATAATAAAAGAACCGTCAACTGTTCTGAGAATAAATAAATAGTATAGATCGCGGTCAGCATTCTGGCAACGCGAACGCGTAATAGCACACATTGGTTCAGGTTTGACACATATAGGCGATCTTAACTAGTGAGCTTATTTACACGTGTCGAACCGGCGTAAATCCCAACGAATAGGACCGTAAATCTGTGGCGGTTTTGTATGAAAACTTGCGTGCTCCAACTCGTTTGCACAATTTATGTTAGAAATAATTCCGTTTCGTTAGTAAAATATCATCGAACCACTATTATAATAAAAGATCGTTCTAGTAAGCAGTGTTAAAATACGCACTTAATCTGTTATATTTTATGGAATGATTGTCTTTCATGAAAGCGCTTGCAAATTGACGATAACTTTTAACAAAATTATATGTTATGATTACCCAGTTTTAAAACGTAAATATAATTAACGTAAAAATATTTTAGAAATAACTTTGTTTTTTTTATGCTATGGGGGGACAGACAAACTGATGGTCACCTGATGGTAAGTGACAACCGCCGTCCATGGACACCTGCAACTCAAGAATCTCTAATGCGCTACCTGCCTTTGAAGGTGATGAGGAATGAGGAACGCAACGGAAACGCAACGCAAACGTGGCTTCACAATTGGATTTCTGTGAAGCCGTGGTATCGCACCGGTCGAGCCGGCCCATTCGTGCCTAAGCATGGCTCTACTACTTTGTCTGCAACAAACTTTTTTGTATTTCACTTCTACTCATACATATGTATATATGTACTTGATACATGATTATGGTAGCGGTGTGCAAACTACATACTTATAACGTATGCAAGTTCAATAATGTTAACGAATGTGTTTTAATCCCCTATTCTTTTTTACGAGTATTTTCATATAATTTCAACTTTTTCTACGAGAATGAGAAATTCCTACCGAGATAATATGCTCATAAACATTTATTTTTGCTATTCATAATAATATAAAGGCATACAACAATGTATAACTACAGGTATTTTTCTTATAGTTAGGCCGACCATCTGTTTACGTGCACGTTCACCGAATTATCATAACATGTTTCGCGGTCGATATTCATATTTCTCAACTTTATTGTACACAATTGGCTCTAGTCAACTCTACTATCAGAATGCGTTTCTATATTATCTTGTGTAATGTGATGATCATTGATGGCTTGCACCAGTATATATTTTAGTTATTTTTTACATGTATCGCTATCTAATACTGTGACATCATTTCATCATCATTAAATTCTGCGATACATGATAAAAGCTTTTCAATCACAATTGTGAAAGAAGCCTGCATGGGCATTTCAAAGGTAATATTTTCAATTTGTAATGGCCAATGTTTGGTCTTTTCTTGCTGAGATTTATATTATGAATGAACCTTAAGCATGTTTATGCATCGTTATTTTTATTCTCATGTGAATCATCGTCAATCTCATTTCGTCACTTTTCTAAGTATAATTATTTTCATCGTATTGTAGGAATGAGTAATGGAGCTCTTGTAAGAACCATCAATTATGTTACTAGTATAACACTAGCGTCATTAAGTTTCGTTGACATACAGAAACAATTTTAACACTACTTAATTTTCGTTCAAAAGATAAAGGAGGCTGTTGTTTTGAATGTTCAACATGTCTTTCATCTTACTTAATGCAGTTGTTCTTTCAATATTTTTTTTATTTTAAATATGTAATTGTAACATTTTACGAAACTTCACCCATCTTATATTACCGCGGTTATCGTAAAAAGCGACTAAGCGATTGGGATGTTATCTATCAGACCGTATATAGTCATACAGTGCCCGGATGATGGCAATGGGACCCCCTAATACTTAAGTAGGCCAAAATTATGTTTGGAACAACTTGGGCGTTTAAGACGCTTTGGCCCTTCGGTAACGTATTTGTTTGTCTGAAACTACATCATTATTATCAACAATTTATATGATATGTGTTCATAGGCCTTAAAGACATTTTAAATTATTCTTCAGACTAATTTTATAGGTAAGATCTATTCGCGGAATCAAAATTTGGATCATGTCCTAAAATACTCACAGCTTCATATAGAATTACTCGTGAACTTTCTAAGCGTCGACAGCTGCGTTGACGTTTTATTTAATCTGTATTTGCATAATGCATGTGCATGACTAGACATTAGCCTATGGTACTTGCAGGCAGGAAGTCCAGCATTACGAAACTTTGTAAATAGTTACAACTCTTTTCAGTTGGATGTAATTATTAAAAACAATCCTGTTTTGTTAAATACTTAAAAATGACATTACACTATTAATTATAAAAACGTTAAATTTCGGTTGCTGTAGATGTTGTGTAAATTCGGTCTTCTAATTTCGGTTCTTCTTCTTCTTTCTTATTAAATTTGTAGCCGATTTTTTTATTAGAAGGAAACATCATCGAAATAAGCTGCACTATCACAAATTCCATTATACATTTCTTCGACTATATATTGCTTAAGAAGGCTACTTAACGCACCATTGCCCTTTGTTTATCATATTCCCATCTATTATTCTGAAGTGCATAAGTTTCTATTAATACACGGAGGCTGACGTACTTATTGGTATAAGATGTATGAAAGAGCTAAAGTATATTATAATTTAAAAGCACTTTGATGTCAAACATCATTAGCTTTAAACGGGTATCTGAAACGGGAATACTTGGTCTGATTGGAGAAGTAACGTTATAAAAATATAACGGCTTTTAGTTTCCAGTGATGCAAATGAACCATCTTCTCGCAGGGCAAGACTCTCTCTTTGAAATTTATCTTAGGCTATGTGAGCTTTTTGTAGGATTATCACGGCAAACGGTTTGGTGTTCCAAGTAAAATAGGCTCTCATATTCAATTGCCGTTATTGGTGTACTTAAAAACGTTTTAATGTACAAATACGATACAAACAAATATAAATAAGTAAAAGCATACAATTATTATTAAAAATATTCAATACATGGTTTTCATGATCTTCAATAAAGAAATCAATAAGTCTTATATATGTATATGTGACCATAAAACCAATTTTATATCATAAGTACGCTTATCTGATATCAGTGCTTTTATTCATTAATTGATGTAAATTATGTAATGCGTAATTACATGATTTAATACGTCAACATAATTATTCGCGTGATCCAAGTCTTCGTGGTTCGCCGACGCAAGCGAAGCCGGTTGCATCTGACCGTGGCGTTTCATTTACGCATCGTCGCTTAACGTGAGAATATTTCCCTTATATTTACATTGTTCTAAAATTACCCTTATATATTTTATTCAAGGTACATTAATCTCAATCCCAGCAGAAGACTAAACGCTTTATTTTGGGATACTTGGATAGTAAAGTTTGAAAGCCCACTTTTCAAACATTTATAAATTTAAAAAAAATGTAAAGAGGGAACGTAAAGATAAATGAGTAATCATTCGTCCTATACTAAATTAAGTTTATTTTGCTTGTTTATGCTCTAATTGTGACAGTCAAGTTTAATTAATACATTACCTTGTAATTTCACTGTCTAGACTGCGCGTCCGTTGGTTGGTTGGTTCACTAACTTAGTTTGTTATTACTACGGCCATTGCATTAGCGTCGCCGTTAAATTACAAAACACCATCCATCCATCGTGGTGATGAAAGAAATTAATTGTTTCCGCCGTCCGATGCTACAAACGAAAGTGATTTAGAATCAGTGATCGTCTCGTAGTGGAACTATATTGCGTTACGCTGTGTTTGTGTTATAATATATTACTGTACAAATTAGTGTATTTGCACAATTATGTGCTAAATGCCACTTACAGAAATACATTTTAAATCACTTAAATTACTCTACATTTGTGTTTTCTCTATACTACTAATAGCCTATTTGTTTACACAACAACAATAGCATAAAAAGTATGTATATATTTACTTTTAAATCGTGGTAAATATTTTTGCCACGTACCTAGACAACATTGCCAAATCACGACCACCTTTAGAAGTCACAAAATGTTTACTCAATAAAAAAATGTCGCTTGTCGAATGTTAGGTGACTTATTTTTATTCGTATGCCATAATGCAAGTTTTTAGAACACATACCTATAGCTCACGCCTTTCTCCCATCAGGCTAGGCAGAGACATCAGCCCGCTACTTATTAAACCTCTCATAAAAGTCCATCGGTCTCGGGTACTCCTGAAGTTATGTCCTTCCTTCAGAAAACCACAAATTTGAAAATGCGGCGATATTTATAAATAGGAGTCATAGGAATCTTGAAATATATGGAAATGTTTATCTAAAGAGTCAAAGGGTCGACACTTTGTTCATCAATAATGAATTTAAAAGATCGCACCTTTAGCAATAATAACGAGTTTAAGGTTTTTATTAGAAACTATTAAAGCTTGTGGCGGCAAGTCTTGGTGTAGAATATAAAAGTTTAATCACGTACGAAGGCGTGTGATGATATCGCTGTAGCGGTTGATGGTACAGCTTATTAAATTCGTATTAGAATAAAATGAGAGAGAAGGGATTACAGAGTGAATGCACCGCTCGCCGCAGCCATTGTGGATAAGTAGTGACAATGCGAAAATGCATTGCATTATTTAAACCAATAACTGTACATTCCTCTTAAAAGTACACTGCTATATTGCATAAGGTAACTGTACCTATTTACATACTTCAAATAAAACAGATTAACAGACTGCGTTTAACTGATTTATATAACTCAAGAGATAGACTTATTAAAAGATTATTATGTTGGTTTTGATTGATCCCGTTGAAATTATATTGTATTTTATAAAATCTTCATACTCGGTCACATACGTATTTGTTACGGCGGTGAGTATAGACCAGGATTTGGAGAGATCTTATACTTCTAATAGGTATCAACAGATCTTTCATAGTTATATAGTTTTATAAATAGTTTTATATAGTCATTTGTTTTGGTAGATGTCACGGTTTCTTTTCAAATGTACAAAATTTTCTTAGAATGTTTGCCGAAAACCATTTGAAGGTATAAAGTAATTACTGTTATTTTAGTCTTCAACTGAATTTGTATTTGCTTGCTGCTCTTGTAGTGAATGCTCTTTGTACGCCACTGTTCAAACATCATTATAGTATAAATATACCAATTTTTAACATCGCATTTTGAATCTTAAGTATTAGACATAAAGACAGTTGTGGTTTATTTTCCTAATTGAGCCTTGCAAGGCTAGAATTACGTACAAAGGATGATCTCGATTGCGGTTAAAGTAATTCGAGTAAATGATAAAATTAAACCTTGTTAACAGATATACATTGTACTAGTTTATACAGTTATAGATGTATTTTACATATGTATATATAGTTTATATACTAAGCTTTGTAAGCAGCTTGTGAGTTACTTATTCTGAATGTAAATTTTAAAAGTGGAAAATTTAATTTGTATTAAATTATAACTAAATTTCAACATCAACGAATTTCGAAAGACTGGTGTTAAAACATTCATTAACCGCTGGTTAAGGATTTTTAAAGGTTCCTCATGAATAAAAGGCTATTTATAAGAAATAGGTTAACGTGTTTCTTGCTTGGAAGAGATAAACACGCTGGCTGTCATTAAATGTATTCCGTTGCATCTGGGAGCATTATAAAATACATTACTTGAGACTTGAGCCATTTGTTTTGGATTTGTAGATGATGAATTGATGACTGACGATGGTATTACCTAAAATAAGGAAGAACTTCCAATTTTTGTCGCGTTAGTAGAATTTTGAAAATATTTTTAATTTGGTAATTTGTTTCTTGTCACAAAAAACTATCAAAGTAAATAAATATTATCGTTTTAGGCATCTAATTCCCTAAAGTACCCGGATGAGGATAATAGGCTCGCCCCATAATACGTAAATGGGACTAAATTATTAACGGCATGGTAATAACAGTGGTACAGCAATGTTTAGGCACGAATGGGGCCGGCTCAACCGCTGTAAATACCAAGGCCTCGTAGAAAACCGCTTGCGCTGTATTTCCCCAAAATGAGTGAGGTAACCAGAGGCCCAACTGTTTCCCATCTCCTCATCCCCCCATCCTTCCATCCATCAGGTGACCCCTATAGAATAAAAAAAACTGCAAGTTTTTGAGGTTACTTACGTCTCTGTCTAACCCCTTCGGAGATACAGGCATGTAAAAAAAGAAAGTAACTTAATATAATCCTTATCCAGGGAGGGTAGATCATTAATGACTGAATATTTTAAATTTGTTTAGCAATATTATTTATGACTACACGAATGGTGTAGTTATTTAACTGGTCACGTTGCCAACTACCGCTGTGCCTACCCATGCCTATATTTCTCGAAGCTATAAATGTTTTAAAAATGGAACTGGTGTCATTAATGTACCTAAACTCGTATCCTAGTCTACTTTTATATTTTATTCCCAATCTCAAAATTCAATTCAATCGAGTTCTTTTGTTAGTACTATATCGGGTCGGGGTCGAGAAGTTTTTTTATACTAAACACATAGTCGGTTTATATTTAATCGACTCAGTATGTTTACGGTTAAACAATAGATGGAATGTTATAAACTTTAATTATAAATAATAATTGCAGCATCTAACAGACTGTGATTTTATGAGTCTCTCTAGTCATATGTACCTACGTATTTCATTTTGCATAAAGGTATCTATAATGTTTTGATACATTCTATAAATAAAGTTGATATGTTACTTTCCCCTTGTTACTTATAATAAGATATGGAATCGGAGTCAATTCTTCTACCTTATAAGGCTACGAGTTATACCGAGTATCGCGGCCCTAATGAAGTTCATTACTGTATTGTAAAGGAAGGGGACACGTATACGTATATGGTACACAAATGCTTACTTAATATACAGATGACGTAATAAACTCGTTCATAAAATTCAAAAACATTAATCAAAATCAAGCGCATAGAAGCAGAGTGACTGATGGACAACCCCCAAACCACTTGCGACAGAACATCCTCTATTATAAAGTCTTTGTTTAGTACAAACCTTTCATTTACAAGTACAAAGAGTCGTAGACTGCTTGTATTGTCCCATTGCTATTACAAGCATTTCAACACCCGTCAACGTCCGTTGTGACAAGTTACAAAAAGTTCCGCCTTGATGCAACACCTTGTATTGACCATTAGATATATCAACTTATCAAACGGTGTATTTTATGTAAGCACTTAGATATTTTTAGGAAGAACCAAAAAAAAAACCAGTGAAGTGCGAGTCGAACTCGTGCGCCGAGGGCTGCGTACCTACCCATTATACACCATATTAAAATTGGTATCATTTTTATTGGTAGCTCGGGCTCATCAAATTGGGAAGTGCATAGTGTAACGATCGCTTTAGTCTTTATTGTAAAATGTTCTGCGTACTCGAGCATAATATTGTAATAAATATATCCTTTATTTTCATTCGCACAGGAGCACAATTTTATTTATTTAAATTATAGCGACTAGCGTAATTGCTACCAACCTTAATGGTAGCAATTACGCTAGTCTTCTAAATTGTTAGGCGTGGGTAGCCTCTCGCTGGAGACAATGGTTATGCACATGGTGGTGGTTAGGATTCCGCTGCTTCATTCTGTTAGGTAGTGATGCAGGCCAAGGAAGCGGCGGAAAGGGAGCAGGAGAGAAGTAGCACTCTTCCGTCCCGCAGTAGACGCACCAGGCGCCGGAGATTTTGGAACTTACAAGTTTTCGCGAAAATGTAAATTTGCACATATATTTCTATATAGGGACTGTAGACCTCAGAGCCTGGTATAAATATCAACTTGCTAGGTCCACCCGTTCCTGAGAAAATCGGTGGTGACACACGGACAGACAGACGGACACGAGAGTGATGATATAAGGGTTCCTTTTTTTACCTTTTGAAGTACGGTACCCTAAAAATTTAAGTGCTTATATAAGTATAATTGAATAAGTTTTATATCATTGTGATTCCGAGAAATTACCAATAAATATAATTATACATATATATATAAAATATCATCCTAATCATCCCACGGTCAATTTGCAACAAAATACGGCAGTTAAATATATAATCCATCGGCTGTCACACGAGTCTCTTGGCGGTTTAATAGCTTGTTTACTCACTCTGCTTCCCTTATATGGCGTGAAAGCTCCTCCGCATTGTCGCCAGCCCCTCGGCGACTCGGTATGGCCAGCCGGATACGTGCGTCTCAGCATATGAGCCATTTGACCGCACATACCCAATGTAAATCTTCAGATAAGAATAATGTATTTTTAAAATTACTGGAGAAATTTACAACTTGAACTGAAATAATTAACTGGAAAGTTTGGAGACCTACTTTTCAACTCGTTGTTGCCTAAGATACGAAGATTTACGCTACGGAATAAGTCGCATAGCGCCGACAGTTTTGAAATGCTTATATTAAAATTATAAATGTGAATATGTATCACAAGACAGATGGTTCATCGATAGCACGGTCTGGAAATTAGCAATGACTCACCTTTCTTTCATAAGGAAGATAACAAGAAACCGCGCGTTTGCACAACGAATCTTCACATACGGTGTCGAAATCGCAAGTTTCTGTATTAATTTTTTGCACTAACCAGCCATATGGTCTTTGCACCTCCTTCTGCAGATGATAATTATTATTGCTTTATTTTCTTACGTTTTTTTATAATTCAGTAAATAGGAATTACAATATTCTATTCGTATTTATTGAATTATAAAAATGTATTTATTATTAAGTTTACCTATTCATGATGACAAGTCATACTTATTGGCGGTGCAACATAGGATCAAACAATTACCGTCTCGAATGATGTCATTACCATCGATCAACTGTTGCTGCTGTAGCCTTCAAAACTATTATTTTTCGTAATTGTAACCAAAATATTGATTACACACTTGAAACATTTGTTTTAAAATAAACATTACTTATAATAATTAGGTACATGGAAACAAAATAATTGTAGAGCAAATTATATTACAAATTTTGTTAGGTTTCGTAAAATAACCAGACCAATAAGAAAACCAAGAATTTGAACGGCACATAAAGTTTTATCTTTACTAATAAATGTTTGGGTGGGAACGCCAAAACTACCGAGTCAATATGACATGTTTCATCTTTAAAATTTATTACTTGCAGCTGTTGTGAGTGTTCTAATGTCTGTTGTCTTTTCTTTTGCAGAAATAGCAAAAGTTCGGGCAAGTTTATTCCAAATAAATGGAGTTAAGAAAGAGCCACTCGTCCTACCAGAACCAGAAGGCATGGTCACCACATTAACAGAAAAAGTTTACGTGCCAGTAAAAGAACATCCAGATGTAAGTAATGACGTAATTAATAGTATTGTAAAGGTCTGATTTATTATCTAAAAACCAGTGAAGCCAAGTCTAAGAAATGAGAACAATGTTTTGATCTCTTTTTGCCAGAAAGGAATCTAAGAATTAACGCAGTAGCTGTGTCTTTCTTAACTTCTAATAGCTTGTGTTGTTATGTTACTAAGTATGTAATTTGTCAAAAACAGAGGACAAATGCAATGTACCCATTAAGTTTACGTATGTATGTGTACACTTAAGTAAGGCTACAATTATTCATATATCGAACGACCAATAAATGCATGAACAAATGATGGGGAATTAATATATTTAATACAAATACTAGACGTTTACTACATTTTTAGTTTATGAATGACGCTAGTTTGCATTAGTTACGTGGGTGTCATTGTGCTTCATTTGCCAACACGTTGTTTTAAATGCGGTATATTCTATTTTCTCAGCTTGTAAGCATTTTTCTTTAAAAAAAATATCTTATCTACATTTATATAAATAAATATTGTTAATTATACAAACACGTGTAAATTTGTAAAACGTAATGACCAAGAATATAGCTGACGTGCATAACGTATGTACATTCTGTGTGACATCATAGTTGAACATGTTGAATAAATATAGTCAACAAACTGGAGGTTGTACACTATAATTTTGACATATTAGTGATGTTAGAATTAAAAGACCCATAAGTATATTATTATGCTATTGTTAAGATTTTCACATGAAGATCGATCGATCATACCATTAAACCTATAATCAATAGCTCTAGCAGTCTTTCGTTAATTTTTAATTGCTCTATTATTAATAACATGCTTTTGCCCGCCACTGCGTTTGCGTGAAACCGTATCTTTCTCCAGCATGGCGTGTGTGTAACAGATCCGTTCAGCCGATTTATCGCAATTGAGTAACAAATGTAATTAAACTTTTGCATTTAAAATAGTAGTACGATTATTGCGGGTATAGAAGTACCCAGAGATTATTACAGGCTTTTGTCTATTAGATTAGTTTGAAAAAAAAAATCGGACTAAAGGTTTTTGTTATAAAGCCAGTAACTATAGGAAAACTCAGTTTATCTCATTGGCCTTACAAATAGATGCAAAAACAATTGTCAAATTGGTGCGACTTATGCTTCATTCACGGTCATTTATCAAAATATGAATGAGAACTTTCTGTAAATAATTATTCATTCATTAATTATTCAACTGTCATGAGTTAAACAGTGTTTTAGTTGGTATTTGAAGTGGCAAAGTGGCATTAATGGTGAGATGTACTCAAGCAATTATTCCTATGATGAAAATAAATTTCTTTGTAAACATTGGTGTAATTAATTCATATATCAGTTAATTATTTATTTATTCTAATTCATTTGTTGATACATTACCTACTTTTATGTGCGTAAATTATCATTAGTATATTACATTACTTCGTATTATATTTTAATTGCAAAATGAAAGGTCATCTGCAATGAAAATAAACATAAACCTACGAGATATATATTTTTGTCGTGGAGCATGTAAGCATTTCTCCAATGCTCTGAGGTCGCTTATAACAAATTGTGCAATATTGTAGCGCTGTTCTAGTCATACAAATAGAAGCGCAAGGTTGGCAGCCTGCTTCATTTGGTGACTTATGTCAGGGCTATCTCATCTTTGGAATGATTGGAGCTGATACATGCATGACAGTATGTATGACCCTCGGCAATATCGTCCGTTCATTTTAAGTAACAAAGATTAATATTCATTTGCAGGCAAACTCGTATAGAATACCATTTTTGGCAACGAGTTCAACGAACTGAATGATTCACTATTAAAATTAGATAACAGAGTTCTTTGTATCGTGCCAAGTTTGCTCTCACTTTATCAAAACATTTTTAATGCTTACACGTTCGCCATATTTTGCGTACTCATCCGTATGCTTTAATAACAAGATATACATATTAAAAAGTCGTTTACATATTAAAAAGTTTCTTGGAATTCTAAGAAGAATAAAGATCTTCGAACATAATTATTATGAGAGCCAAAAAATATTACTAGAAGCATTTTTATTTCTTTTTGTCGCCTTTAGTAGAAACAATCGTATAAAAGTAAATGTAAAACTATGGAAAGTTAAGTTCCTTAGTATGTAGCAAAATTAAATATAAGCATACTTATACCTATATCAGACTATATATTACCACACTATACTAGAGTATTTTAACTAATAAGATCGTTAAGTGTTCCCCTTATTTTTACCAATGTTTTATCTATTTTTAATGTCACAAAGGTTGCTATCTGTGACTGCTTCGTAGTAATATATCGTTGGCGCCAGCAGTTCGTCTGGCTTACCTTATACGGCATCATCTAACGAACCTCGACCACTGTTTTAAATAACAACTTTATCATAAATTTGTAAACGCCAATAATAATTAAAGAATTTGTAACGGGATGATATGAGAAATAAGCTACTGACTCCACGTTCTTCGACCCCTGAGTTAATGTAATACATAATTTGTACCTTGCTTTTTCGCAACTCTAATTTACCAGTATTTCTACCTATATCCGATCTGTTTATACAACACTATGAATATTTATATTTAAGATTGGATCAGTTTTTATAGCATGTTGAGTAATTGTGAGGAATTTAACAATGTGAAATCTTGGATAAATTGAACGGTGAATGATAATGATTGCCGATCAAAAGAACCGTACCTAAAAATCGGTCACGTACTCAGAATAACAATGAAAACATCTAACGATGCATTATAAATGTCTCTTGAATGAGTTCATAGAAACAAACCCAATTAAATCTATGAAAATCTAGAGGATCTAGAAACATTTTTATATAATCGAAGATATAATCATGTTATCATCATGTTGCCATTTGTTAAAATAATGTTTTAACAATTGAAAATCATCAAATCATACCATCAATGTTTTATTCGCTCACAAAAACCGAGACGTAAAGTAAACTAATCCAGAAATAGAGCCAAGCAGTATGTGAATCGTACGTCGAACACATTGTCGAAACAATTCGGCGGTGTGACTAATGTCTTAAAATGTTTACTTCAGTACATCTTTATAGCTAAAACAAATTGTAAAACCTTAATTCTATAATATAGTTTTTAACTTTACATTATAACGTTATTGTTATACAATAAACTTGCTTTTGTCGGTGATGATTTTGCTCCAGATCTCTTGAAATAACTTATCGTGAAATTTGTCATTTTAAATAAATGATTTACTTTATTCTATTTATAGCAATATCATTTATCTCATTGAGGCGTAATGCACATACAGTTCAAGATAGATAGCAACTTAATAAATTACTTTCCGAGGCGGTACATACCTACCAAGTACTTTAGTATGAAAAGCCTAGATAGACCAAATGCGGCGGAACATGATCTATTCCGCATTGACAAGGTTGCAAATGATATGCTGAGCACATACAAAGAGCTTGAAGGTGTTTCATCATACTACATCGAGTTTGAGCCTCATTCTCGTCCTACGGGTTCGGGTGGTGATGCTGTCGATATCGATAAAATACTCATATTGCTTTTCTCTCAAGTTCAGTGTCGATATTTTCTCCAATTTTAAATATTTTGATGAAATTAGGGGTCTATTCAAATGAATTTCTTTAAACTAAAATTTGTTTTTACTGAAAAAGTATATTTTGTGAGATAGGATTTATTAGTCAGTCGTTTCATTCAGATCTATGGATTTACTTAAAAGTAAATTATTTTTATATTCCGGTATAATTTGTTGATAAAACCTTCTTTATTGGTAATTTAATCAAAATTTGTTATGCTCATGTTGACAAAAATTACATTTATTTTAGTATGAGGCTTATAATATAGCTATAGTTACCTACTATTTTTAGCTCTCACAACATTGAAATATAACAATGTGAAGATAATCATAGTAGGACAGAAAATCGACATCGCGATCGTCTCAGCGCGGTGCCGGCATCTGCTCTCGCCATTTAGGGACCTAAGAGTTATTAAATCCTGCCATATCGGTGGAGTCCGTTACTTCAGCTTTTTGCTTCCCAAGAGTATATACCTACTTGATACGCGACTTAATGGACTATCTTAGATATAGAGAAAGCTCCGTCATCATCACGTATGTTTGATTGTAGTTTGTTTAAAGATTTATCAAAAAAATGTTCTTCAACTTTTTTAGTACATATCTAGTAGCTTTAACAAACAACTGTTGTACCTGTATACATATAAATAAAATATAAATTATGTTTATGTTCAGAAACGACTCTAAACAAATTTTGTAGTAAGTGATTTTAATGTAGACAAATGTTGGTTTTTTTAGGTATATACATACACATATTTATTTATTTACTAAAAACTGAAAAACTTTCATCCTGGTCACCCAGGTATATACATAGTTTATTCTGCATAAATTGACTACCAATCTCGCTTTGATTACTTACGTACAGAAGAAAGCCTTACAACCATTAAGATTCAACTAACTCATGGATTCTAAACGCTCAGAGAATATTTATAAGACAAGAAGCATTTCTACTGGGTATTTGTTTGCACATAAACGTGTGCCCATCTAAGCGGATCTTTGTTGTCTTCGTTTGATAGGCAATGTTAAATTCGATTGAACAGCGTACAATGATCGTTTTAAAGGCCAATGACACTGGTGTATTTGGATGCGACGAATCGGTTTCGGTAGTAAAATCCAGTATCTCCATAAATACATTTTAAGCTATTCATGCCGTCACAATCCTTTGTGTAAGGAAAATATTTGTAAATTAACAGTTCAGAACTTTCATAATTTCGACGGGCCTGTTTGTTTATTCGTTAATGACCCTGACTGCTGAAGCGAAGGTAGTGGGTTCGATTCCCAAACGCGCAACTATTTGTCGTGCACACGAAAATTTGTCCACAAATAGTTGTCCCGAGTTTGGGTGGTCATAGGCCTTAGGTCCGTTGATTAAATGTTTATGAAGCTATTCACGGTTATTATTCCTAATATTGTTGTCTTTAAAAAAAAAAAAATGTAAAAGAACACATTTGATTATGTTGTGATTTTATTAATTATGTTATTTATAATGCGTAGGTACAATTAGTATACATTATAAACTAATCCCTTGTAACTTCTTATCTTGCAACTATAAATAATGATTGGTTATTAATTAAATTATCTTTGTAACACTCTGGTATTACTATAAACTTACCGTAAATGATATCGGTGTGATTTTATCGTAACGATGTTTACATATACCTACACTGTTAAAGTAGGTGACAACATAAACAGGATTATATTTTATAGAAGCACTGTGTACTTTATCATTCACGAGAGCAAACATTTTAGTAAAAGCTAGCGAATGTGTTTCAAAAAATTAAACATCTGCAGTGTTAAAAAGACTGTTACTGTTACATCCATGGATATTTATATTTGTCTATGAATATTCACATTCAAACTTTTATACATAAAATAATGCCCTGGCCAGGCCTGCTGGTCTAGTATCCAATCCCTTTTTTTCCCCATCCTGGATTATGCCCCTGCCAGTTTTACTGTCTCACCGAACACCAACTATCATATAGCCTTCTGATCTTGTCTCTGAATTTCGCACAAAGTTCAAGTGGTCATATGCCATACGCCTTCACCGGAATACCCATTTTTTCTATCTTCTCTATAATATTATGCTTAATACCCAGACTCCTGTCTCGAGTCCTATTTAAAATAACGTTTCATATTCCTACAACAAACCCACTCTAGGTCCTTAAGATCATCGGACATTCGACAAATTTCATGGATAAATCATTTTCTGTTCAAGCTGAGAGACTGTCGAATGCACCGCCGGTCAGTGTTTTCAAAAATTTGCTAAAAGTTTACTATATGGTAAAACAGTAAAGTCTCGTTTAATCTTTTATGTGTTTGTGAAATAGCTATCTGTTAGTAAATTTTCATACGGTATACATTTATTATATTATAAATATTTCAATAAGTAATGTGTATATACAGATGTGTATATATTACTACTTTCATTAATTTATTATGTCTTCTTATCTTATTTTCTATACACCAGAAACTGCCCAATAGCTCCTCTTAATCAAGTTTGCTCTCCATCACATGGTTGCTTGTAAAAGATTGCGTGTGCGCGATAAAGACGCCAATTGTATTAATAACCTTAAAAATGTATTCAAGCAGGCGTATGTATACCAGTAGACATCCTATGGCTGAAATTATGATAATGACGATAATGACCGTAACGGATATCAATTTTGCTTAACGACTGCGTAAAAATTTGTGTTATGGTACAGATAAACTTTCCGCCGACAGTCACCATTTCCGTTTTTTATTATTTTCACTAAACTCACGTAAAAGTCTTCACGTTATTTTTTTTTTGTCGTAAAATAAGTGACGTTCGCGTCATTAGATTCAGCAGACGAAGTTTACTCTCAAAATTTGTAGGCACTCTGAAGCGAATACATCCCTGTTTTTCTGTAACAAACTTTGTACGAACTTACATGCATACACTTTTTTTGTACTACTTACGTAATATTGCCAGGCTATTGCCAGTATCCGGTCACTTTTGGGACTAAAATGGTATAATTTGGGGTATATCGACAGCGAAGAGAGGATAGAAATGGGAAGTAAAGGGATATTGCTAATACGGATTGCTTATACTCCATAAGCAACAGCTCAAGTAAGTCAGGGTCGCATCCCTATCACTCGAACTGGCTGGAGCCGGAAAGTCAGAGTTCTCTAACTAAAACTTTTTATTTAATGTAAAGCTGTAACATGTGCTGTATTCATGTCGTATGTATTACAAAGGTATTGGTACTTATATACGTTCCATTTATCTATAAAATTTGTGAAACTTAACAATAAAAAAGGAACTATTTAACTCTTACTTTCAACTGACTTCAAAAAATATTAAGTATTTTTTTTATGTTTTTACCTCAAAACTTTCTACTGGGTGAACCGATTTTGATGATTTTTTATTTGAAAGCTGGTGTTTCCTGTGTGGTCCCAATTTAATTTGGTCCAGTTCTGACAATTGTATCCATGTGTTTGTACCCACTTGCGTAAAAGTTATTTAATTTATGCGGATACTGAAAGATACTTTATGGCCTTTTCTGTATCCCCCTGCATAATAAGTGTATACACAATTTCATGATGCTCAATTTGATCGTTTCGACTTTAAGAAGTTACAAAGAAACAAAGTCACTTTCGCAATAATAATGTTAGTAGCTGATGCCCGCGATTTCTTCTGCGTAGAATTAGTTATTTGCGAGTAAGAAACTCCGTCCACGCTGGGCGTTTCACTAAATGAACATCTACTGCCTGCTTACCGAAAAGCATATATATATTGTGATTTTTTGTATCCCTCATTCGAATAATGATTGGCCTCCCATACACACTTTGATTCCTCTAATGTTGTTTCTGTACATTCGCAGTCCTGTTTATCAATATACTAAAATTTATCCAGATTGGTTTCGGATCAGCTGTGAAAGAGTTAAAAACGGTCAGTGAGAGTTTTTTTCACATTTATAATATTAGTATGTTTTTTTTTATTTTATTTTTTTATTACGGATATGTAGCAAGGATTTACATCCATGTTCAAGGTCTCTGCTTTGTGTATTTTGTTGTACGATAACAAGGAGTGGTGTAAATTTAATGAGGTTGGTCGCAGTTAGTTCACGTAAGGGTCACTGTTTAGTCGCCTTTGACACCAGTTTATAAAAGACACCTTTGTCTATATCTCTAAATAGATTATATTTCATCATAAGAACCTGTAGTTATTTAATATTAAGAAGCGAGTGACTACATTATAATGGCATGCGTGGCTAATATGAAGGACTTTTCTTAACTTTTGTTTATCAGTAAACTTACGTATAATAAAACAGTTGTGTATATACTAATATAATTGTTATGACTAATGCTACCACTTCCTAATGTTTGGTTACTCAATCATCATTTCGACGGAACAATAGTTGATCATGAATATATGCAAAGTAGGTTTACGTCACACTAAAAGGTATAATATTGTTTATATTAAGCTACATACGCCCCAAGAAAGTTTAGATCGAGTTTTAATCATGAGAAAAAAGTTTGTATGTTAACAATAAATGAAAGATCTAAGATCTGAGACAAATATCTCTGCCACATATTTTTATAAGATGTCACATTGAAAAATTCAATTTGAAATGCACTAGAACAGCTAAACATGCTTAATGAATGAGTGTTTTCCATTGTGAATGGACGTGTTTAAAAATGCAACCGAGTTAAAAATAACAACCACACCGCTGCTATAAGCTATTGAAACATTGCTGCGTTCAATTAAGCTTAGAGTAAAAAATAATGCTACACTATATAAAATTTGAGAAGGTATTCTCGAGATTCATTATTTTTTAATATTAGTCTAAATATTATTACCGACCTCATTTGTAACAATATTTTTTACATTTATTATGCCAAATCTAAAAGTTATTACCGTCAGAAAAACAGAATTTTAACAACACGAAACGTACTTAATCTTCCAACTGAACGACTGAATTTTAATTATATGGAAATAAGTAATTAATATAAAAAGTAAACTTAATATTATGTAAGTGTCATTTTTTTTATAACGAATTATTTTTTAACCAGATACTATACTACACGATAGATATAATCAAATATGTATTATATTTTTGTATTCAATGTCCTCAGAGTTCTTGCCTCGTTGCAGTTCAAACTGCGTTTGTACTCGTAATGAGGTTGATCGGATTGGTCTCGCTCCGGTGACTACGGGTTACGGGTCGTGGCCCACACTAGACTTTGTCTAATGTTCGTATCATTCATTAGTACATACATTGTCTTCTACGTCGTTTGTTAGGACAAAAACGGGCGTTCATTCCCATAATTCCAAAAACAATACAAAGTATATGTAACAAGATTGACTTACTTCCTTATTTACACGTTGTATTATAAGCCTTAGTATGCGATGCAATAACTACATATATTACACATATATGGCGAACTGATGATTCTCATAACTTATACTAAAAAAATATTAAATTAAGAGATCATTTAATATATGTGTCTACTATTAGCTTTGTAAGTTTTTACTGTTACTTATGATAAATAATATTATAAAAAGGTAAGTTCTTGGAAACATGTCTTAACATAACAATTTTCCTATTGCGTCATTGTTATATAAAAATAAATAAAAAATAGGTAAACGACGGTCATGACTATTTCAGGCAAGGTTCTTAAATCGTTAAATTGCAATATGATTTATTACAATATTACTTTGGTGTCGTACTTAAATAAGTACAACACCAAAGTAATATGTACCCGTTGTACGTTCATATACATTGATCAATGTACATATCTTGGAGAATGTGAAATTATTCATTAAATCTGTTGAACCTCCTTTGCTGTGTAGCCTTATTATCTGTTTTTGTTTCATTCAAATCGAGCAAATACTTCGGATATTGTGATAATTAAAATTTTTCAAATCCACGTGTGACGTCACTTTACAACACTCGCCGCTCTAACTGCAATGTTTCACTTAATCATTGCTAACGAATATTCCCTAAGTTTAATCTGAATACCGTTTGCAGGTTATGACATTAATATATAACCCATTTTTAACCTTAAGTTCATGATGCGTACGCCTTACTAAAAACATAATATCTCCGTATCAAAAAAAATGTTTTACATTATTATTCGCTAACATTATTCAAGACGAATAACATTTTCTACTATTTTAATCGTTTCAGGAAATACGGAATATAATATCGATAGAAGATATTGTCATAGATCTGTAATTACTCAATTTCCTCAATTCTAAAGGCCGTCGAATAGATACAATCATCAAACAAGTTTATTTTTTTTAAATTTAAATTGTATTACACTGTGGTTGAGAATATGCAGTAAAGTACACAGTTCATTTATGCTTTGCTCTACAGTGACCCGAAACTTTTCAAATCACATTTTACGATGTGCGTGGGACGCTATAAACAGATCATACTTTCTGGGACTTTTCTCTGTTCCTACGAGTACGTACGTAAATATAGATATTTATTAATATTAATGCGAAGTTAATGTGCATCTAGCAGGATTTGGCACCATGCCGAGATATTGTAAGTGAAAGATTATTCCCCTGAATATAAATAAGCAATTTCGTGTTAATACTTGCTTTTAAAAATTATAAACAGCGATTGAGCTTTAATAGTTGCTTATTATATATCAGACACTTAGCCCTACCTTACAAAATAGATGGTTCTATTACAATACATTGCCATGATATCACTTTTAATCATAATGAATTCGAAACGTGTAATAAATCCACAAAGGCTATGTACCTGTTAATAAAGTAGTATTACGAGTATAGATTATAAATATAATGTCAGTAATAGTCACATGCTTTGATGATATTTATAAAGTCTATCGCAAGAGTGGTTTCGACTGATCGTATTATATTAATCTGTATTATAATGAAAATATAAGTAAAATACTAGAACTTCGATTTTATTCCTACATGTGGAATATTAATTATTAAGTGTTGCAATCATATTTTAATGTCGCATAATAAGGCTTGCAGTAAGTACGTTTTGAGCTTGTGCAAGCAACAGTTTCTTTCAAGCCGCGTACCACTGCACAGTCAAATTTTTAAGGTTGAGGTAGAACTTCCTTTCGTTAAGAATCTAGAGCACAAATAGGGATCATATTTCATATTAAAAAACATAATTCACTAAAAAAAGTAGACAAACGACTTCCATGCGTTTATCATAAGGTTCCATATAAATTTAACACATTGTTTTCTTATGGATGCCATTTTCAGAACTGGACCAAATTGAAATGGGACAACAAGAAGCATCAGCTTTCAAATAAAAAACAAAATCGTCGAAATCGGTTCAGGCAGTTGAATGTTCTGATTTAACAAACATAAAAAAAACAGTCGAATTGAGAACCTCCCCCTTTTTCAAGTCGGTAACAAAGGCAGCTACGCCTATTTGTAATAAAGTCCTCCATAAGCACTCTGAGTCTTAGTTATAAGTATAACTGTCGATAAACCAAAGTACTTTTCTGAATATTAATAAGGTTTCTCACATGCTCTCATAAGACAACCGGTGCGATCCCAAGAAACCGTAGGTAACATTTATATTTACTTACGGTTTCTCGAAACCTACATTTCATTTAACATTATTACATGATGTACACAAAACAGCCTCTGAAACTGCAGTATTACTACAAAAGTCTAGATGGACTGGTTTAATAACTGCATTTCCATATATTCAAGTAGGAGATACAATCGAAAGGTTAAAAATGTTAAACCCTGAAAAGCAATAAATAGTTGTACAAGTTAATGTGTTCTTAGCTTTATTAGAAATCTATCGACGCAAGCAAGTCGCGCCCCAAGGCGGCTTCAAATATCGCCGGTCGTGACCAATCGTTGTACGACAATTATGTTAGAATTATACCATCAATCAATTGCAGTATGGTACCCGTGCACACCCACCTGCACTCATCTGACATCACTAATAATGGGCAATCACTCGCGGTCAATAGTTCAGTTGCTTTGTTATTGTGTTTTTCTTTTTTACTTTACCGGTATTTTTTTTTTGCATTCTCGCTTCCTACTTATTATTGGGTGTGTACTTACATACAAAATGTGCATACACTAACTGTCCGTAACTGTGACCACTGTGGCTAACGTGTAACAGTTAATGTTAGGTGTGAACTATGAGTGGCATATTGAAAGCTATGCCTAGCCCATTTGACATAGCAGTTTAAATGGAACGGAACTAAACCACTTGTGAAACAGTGCGTTTTCGAACTCGGCTACTACCTATATTTCAAAATAAACATATTTATTTACTTCTAAATGTAGTGAACTTGAAATAAAGTTACTATAGAGCGGTAGATAGCAACTCACGAGATTTATCGAAAAACATGTTTTTGATTATTTTATTAGTCAATCAAAAATATTTATATACAGAAAATTGAATATATACAGTATGTCACTGTGTGATATATATAATGTAGATTGTTTCAAACGTGTTTCCAAGGCCAAATAATAAAAAAAAAAATACTACAACCAAAGTTTTTTTTATTTTCACTAATCGGCGGACAAATGGGACAAAAGATAAGGACGGATAAAACATATTTACTAATCTACATATCAATGTGCCAAGCATTTCAATATTTTATATATTTTTATTTTGTATTGTTTTTTTCTTTCATCTTTTATAAACCTGGTTTTTATATTAAGATTCATACAATATACATATAAGATGGTCTATTATACTTAAATTAGGTAAGTTGATTTGTCAGCATAAAGGTGAATTTACTGCTGCAATATCATCGTCATACTATTAATTACCTATATTCGCGTCTGATAATCATTAAGTAAGGATTTTTCATTTAGTTTAATTGTATGTTTTAAGGCCAAATCTGAAGAATGAACACGCAAATGAACTAATTATTGACTACAAATGTGTACAAAACAAATAACCCGCAATCCAAATGTAACGTGTTAATACGCAAATTATTACCCACGCTACGGTAAGTCTATGGTAACTGCTCATCATCAGGTGGACTATACGCAAGTTAAACAAGTTAGTGGTATGAACAAACACTGGCCAACTAGGCTTGGTCACGGTGTCTTCCTTTGCAAACCGACACTTTTGGACTGGTCCATTTACTAATTCAATTAATTATATTATAAATACCTACGTGTAGTTAGAAATTGTAGTTGTCTGCCATTGTGCAATGTAGAACTAATTAATACTAAAAGTCATCAGAAAGATTACGTCTTGGTAAGAGACGCTGACTAATGGTTAGATGCTCCACCATTAGTTCTGATACAAATTATTTGCAATTGTTTTAACGTCCAAATATTTTTGTGTCCAGCTATTTTCGGCCTATTGAGCGAGATATAAATGTTTCTTGTAGTTAGCTTAAGTATATGATCTAAAAGACTTCGTGCGTACTGATGTAAGGGATTCAGTTAATTAAGCCAGTTCGAGTTTCACTTTGTTCGACAATGACCTTCTTGACCTATTCCTTACACTTCCCAGTCTATCCGTAATAAGTAATACCCCTTTTCTTAACTTTAGAGCCTCTTTTTCCATTTAATACACTCTTTATTTTACATTTCATATCCAAAATGATCTGATAACGGCAATTGGCTTGTATTTAAATTACAATTGACAAAATTTAAGTGTTGCCTATGCCTATTTGCCTTTATATTATGGTATTTTGGCAATACAGCCATAAGGGTTTATGTATGCACTTGTACCATAACTTAAAATATATATATAAAAATAATTGTTGTCTTTTATATTTACACATTTTCTTCCATTCTACATTTAACTACATAGCGAATTGAAGTGTAAGTCGTGTTAAACATTAGAAGTGACAGGTTCCGTTCACGTTCAGTGCAACTATTGAAATAGATGAATATTTTTAATATTAATATTGAATATTATTAATGAATATGATAGTCTAATTGTATCAGTCTACACCTATTTTGGTTCTAAATAGCACTATTTCATGCTATATTCATTCAAGTAGTTTTCGTACTGCTTCGATTTTCATGAAATAATGAGAACACAAACATTTTTTCTGTACATATAGTACAGACCAACCTATTACAACAATTATATATACGTTACTCTATATTTTTAGGTTGTTTTAAATCGTATAAGTTATTCTTTGATTATAATTCATATATATATTATAGCACGAGTAGTAGTCACGTTCTTGTAATGTGAAAAGTCATTGTGCTCATAGATCAATATAGATTTTTTTGCTCTACTTTCCTCGTGGCGATAAGGTAACGGCAGTAGCAAATAGTATTGTATTGTTATCGCCTTTACTATGCATAGTAATAACTTATGAGTAGACATTCGCATAGCGTTGATCGGTGTTATTTTTAATCAGCTTCCGTACATGCATATGTCTGTGTATATGTATGTACATGCCCGAGTCTAGTATTACAATTCGATACACGGTCACAAATTTTTGCGATATATTGTCAAACTAAGCATATGTACATTTTAATCAACCTTCTATATGTAGCTTAAATAAGATTTTGACTTTACTTGTAGTTCTAATATTTTGTTCGACAATTACTTTTTTTGCACACCTTTTAGCATTCTGCTAATTACGTCCGGTTGTATAATAGTTTATTGTGTAACTTTAGTGTATTACATATAGACATTAGTGTGCTGAATAAATATACTAAATTCATTATATTTTATTTTTGACTTAGAATACAATGTGAATGAATATATTCTATGAGTATGAATGATAAATTGAATTTATCCTTAGAAATGTAGTTTTTAGGTATTAAACATAATAAAATGTTATTTATATTCATTAAAAATCCTCTAAAAAATAAGACGTTCATACAATATCAGGATATTACGAGACTTATTTGTTTCGGAATAAAGGAATCTAAATTACATATTGTGTTTTAAAATCGTCACAATATTTAATTAACTAATTAAATATTGTGACAATTTTGTTATATGTTAAACAACATTTTTATTCAAATTCTAATATTAAAACTACAGAACTGATGCAATCACATTTTTGAACAAATCTTCTTCTCCAAAAAACCATAAATTATACGCAGAGTGGATCATTCTGATCAAGAAAACATTTGATATACAATGAGCAAAGCAGTAGCACTTATAACGGTAAATGTAAACAATGCTTTGAAACAGTGAACCACGTAAAGTTATAATGATAATAATAAATATTTTAAAACGATGAAACGGCATTCGCTTGTTATCGTAAGACACGGTCATTTTGCAAGCGTGAACGGAAGAGGAAAGTATGACAATGCATTACACAAAACACGAAATTTAATCAATTGACACATTCTTACTTTAGCAACTGAACTTAATATCCGCTGACTAAAAAGCCCAATTATTAATGATATGCAATAAAGTAAATAAAAGTGTAAATAAAAGACTAATTTTATTATAACTAATTGACTAGTGTACCGGCCTTGGGCTACATAATTACTATTTTATTTTGTCAAAGACGAAAAAAGTAAAAAGAAAAAAAAATATAGAATATTCAACATTGTACAAAATGTTTCTGTTCCAAAAAAAAAATTAAAATTCTCGCGAATAATTTGTTTTTCAAACCGTGGGTCACCAGCATTCTTGTTAACTCCTTCAGCCTAAGTTACGAACATCAGTCAGTAAGGTACGAACTCGCAACTATTTGATCAAACACGCTTTAAAAATTACACTACCGAACCCGCGCCGCCTTAATGTAATAATCTTCAAGTAGTAGTGGTTAAACCTAAATCCGCCCTCAGTATAGCCGATTCTTTACCACTTCAGTGGTTCCCAGTGCACGTGGTTTGCGGTACTATCGGAACGCTATCATTAGGGAGAGTAAAAACACCGCCAATTACGAACGGAAAACTTGCCAATTTCTACACTACTATATTCAAGTTATGTTCAAAGCTTCTTAATTTCAACAATATCCGCGTTTTAATAGTTTATATAACTTTTTTCTGTTGATAAATAAGTTCTGTGCATTAAAGAAAATAAAGTATAGCAACACCAATATAATTAGATTGGAAATTAATTAGTACTAGACGCACACTGAAAGCTGGTCAGGTAGGTAACATACTTTCTAATAAGAAGGGAAAAATCTTACCAGCTCATTAACGCGTGAAACGAATACATGCGTACTGCCATACCTCCCTGCCCAGTAATTTGTTTGCGATTATTTATCGGTAAATGTAACTTAGATATGAATAACAGTATAACATAAGTTGCTTGTTGTTGCGTATTTACAAACTTAATAATTGTTTAGCGATCAGTGGTCATGGGTTCGATTCCGCTACAAAACAAATATTTGTTTGATGAGCACGATCAATTGTTCTGTCTGGGTGTAATTTATCTATAATATGTATGTATTTAGCAATATATAAGTATGGTTATCAGCAGTCTGGTTACCACAGTAAAAGCTCTGCTTAGTTTGGGATCAGACGGCGGTGTGTGAGATCTGTGGAGGAAGAAGGAGCAGAGTGATGTGGTTAACTGCACATGCGCTGGATTGAAATTAGTTAATGTTGATCGTATAGATGAGCCCGCGGCACTGTGGTTTCCCATAGCTTTGTTTACAGTTGTGCTAGCCATTTCCTTCTATTATCTGAACAGTTTTATAAATAAAGCTTACCAACTGAATTCAACACAGAGTTATTACAAGACTCTTAGTGAAAACTTTTCCTAAAAATAATCTTAGTTGTGTATCCAGGCACAAGTAGGTATTTCTGTTTTGTAAGAAAATAAAATAGTCTTTCCTCATAAAAATATTGCTAACAGTGAAAAAATGCAATAAAGTAAACACGGGCGTGTCGCCAAGTCGCCAAGCATCGTGACGCTATTTCGATGTAGCCCGACTAGACACGCGGCGTCCGACGACTAATAACCTCTATTCAACTTTGTTTAAAACATGTTTCTGAAATGGACATTCGACATTTGACACACGAAAACTTTCGTATTCGTCACATTACTAGACTTATGTTAAGACAACTGTCTGACACGACAGTTTGTTTCAGACATTAATTTAATCTAAATCATAACTTACCATCGTTATAATTAGACCCCCATTCAGCGTTTAATGTTTGTCTTAGTTACATCACAATATATCAAAAATACTGAGGTGAATGACACTCAACTGGCACATGCACCCACCCACCCAGTCCCAAAAACACCATTGACAGCCTAATTAAAATTTATGGATAACCCACATCACAATGCACGTTACACACACCTTATAAACGTTATATTTTATGAGGTCTATAACTGTTTAGAATATCGGGGAAACGTAACAACATAATGTTCGACATGAGAAGGAAATGCTCTTAAGTAAGATGTTTGTGGCAAACCACTAAACAGCCCTCCTCTTCAGAATTATGATCATCTCAGCTAGGATTTAATGTTACTGAGAAACCACATTACTTAAAAGGTTCAGAAGGGAATTGCACGCCGCGCCGCCTATGAACACCCCAACCTATTTTTGAACTTATAATACAATGAACTAAAAAACCGGAATACGCATAAAGATTCTAAATTACAAAAATAATCTTAAAATTACAGGCTTAAAGTAATAAATAGCATATAAGAAATTAGTTCCAAAATCGTAGTAATGTCATTAGTAATCATATCACACGTACCTAACCTTTATACTTGTAAACTCATACACTTAATTGAGATTATTATGTTATATTAACAGGTACGATCAACATAATAAATCGGCATGCAATGCTTCAGTACTTTTTTTATTATGTCTTCTTTAAGTGATGTACAATATGTCGTCTGTCGTCCAGGCAGCTGCCGAACCGCGACGGATAACGAATGCTATCTCCGCCCGTTCACAACGCCTATTTCCGCATATCATATTTCGTATTGAAATACATCTTAACATGTCATTGTAATTAATCTATTGTCACAATAAAAGAACGCAGAGCCAGTTCTGAAGTAATCCATTCGACCTGGCCACTCAACTCCGTTAAGTGAATACTAGTTTTCTGCCTATTATTTAACTTTTCAGTGCTATCTAATAACATATTCGAGCAATTTGCATACTGTCACGCTAAACAATTTACTATGAGACATGTGACGAATTTCTAACCTCGAATTTTTATTTACCACGTTAATTTATTATGTATTTTGAACTAATGCTTGACGGCTTGAAATATCCCTTTAGAAAAAGAAAGAGCGTTGGTGTGAACCTCAGTGTTTGGCACCGAGCCAATTGGTCCATTTCTTAGTCTTGCTTGTGAACGGCAGAATGATACTGGTTCACAGTTCATATACGTTTGAGCTGACCGATGCTTTGATGCTATACGTATTTAGGTTAAACCTTATGTATTACGTTCGTTTTATACATAGAAAATAAGGTTATGTGTAACGAAGCGAGTAATTAATCCTGGTAATGGTATGAGATGTAGTCACAGAAGTTGTGTTAGATCTTAACAACAAACCGCCTTTTGTGATCCTAAAATTTTAATGAATTATTTAACGAATAAAATATTTAATAGGTTTTTGTATTAAACATGGCTCGTTTTGAATACGCTACGACATAATTGTACATTATAGTTGTTTAGGCTTTATGGTCATTCTATCTTAGCATGTATTTATTAGTTTTAGCAGGACTAAAAACGGTCGACTTAATTTTATGGTACTTAATAAAAATAAATAATAATAATAAGCTAAGAACCTGGGTATTGTTTAGAAATCAGTCATTGTTGCCTCTTACGGATTAAACTGAATTCTAAATTTATTTATGTAGTGGTTAATTCCAAATCTACTTTTGGAAAGTCATGTAAATTGCTATGTTTTTACTAATTTATGGCCATATAATATTTTGCCGTAAGTATACTAAAATTGTCTTCAAGTTCGAAAGTTCCAACATAGTATTAATTTAGTCTAGAAGTCTTGAAGCATTTCTTATAATATTTAATATTTGACACGTAATAGTAACAAAGGAACCATTGTCAAATATCGGAAAATTACTCAATTCGCCGCGACGGCGTTTCTCAACGAACGCTCTCTCTATGAACGCTCTCCATCTTTCGACACTCCTATTTTATCATTAGTAGATATTTGTAACTTTTATTTTTTTTTCTTTTTTTACAGTTCAACTTTGTTGGAAGGATTCTAGGGCCCAGAGGCATGACAGCAAAACAGCTAGAACAAGAAACCGGCTGCAAAATCATGGTCAGAGGAAAAGGGTCAATGAGGGATAAGAAAAAGGTAATTTATAATGTATGTAAATATTTTATGCTTTTAATTTTTTCTCTTACTAACTTTAGTATTAAGAAAGTTTATACCAATTTATGCAGCAAGTTCTTTTGTCCTATAACAACAACTATAACTAATAAAAATGTATATTTCCTTCATAGCTTGCAATTGGAAATCAAATCAGGTTACGTTGATATCTTTATACCTTTAATTATAATTCAAATCTTTAAGCTTAGATATAAATTCATCCATAATTAATTTTCAATTTATCTCGGCATATTTTGTGTCATGAATACGCATTTGTATTCTGATTTGTTGTTTTGAATTAAAGCAAGTTATACATGTGTGTCCAATTGACTTCTATGAATAGAAGTACCTAAACAACAGCAAACGTACCTATATGGACGTTCCGTTTAAATTTGTATGGGCTTGTTTGAAGTGCTCAAACCAATGTTCAGCTACGTCCTTGAGAATACGTGTCTATTTATATTCTGAACCATACTTCAGCTTTCCGTTGTAATTGTACAATGTAATTTTGTAATTATATTTAGCTTTGTTTACTGATTACCAAAAAAAAAAGTTGAGTATTAAGTTCTAAGTCTTCTAACCAGAAATGAACGCTGAATAATATTCGGCTCAGAAAACAATACAGACTCTCCTCAAATAATTTTATTTTAACCCACGACGGAACAGAGACTGTATATCTGTTTGGGGTTAGAGAATGTTTGTTTGTGCAATTCCATGTTGCAATTTTTCTTCAAATTTAATTTTTATTTTCTTGTCAAGAACGGATTCCGTTTTACCACTATTTCTGATTTCACACAACACGATTTAATGACTGTGCTAAAGTGGGAGAATCATAAACGTACAAAGCTTTAATAGAAGGTTGCTGAAACATTTGGTGTTTATATTGACTTACAGGAGGATGCAAACAGAGGAAAGCCAAATTGGGAACACTTGGCTGATGATCTCCACGTCTTACTGACAGTTGAAGATACCGAGAATAGGGCTAAGATCAAGCTGGCCAGGGCTGTGGATGAAGTTAAACGCTTGCTCATCCCTGTAAGTTACAATATTAATACAAATAATTGTCGATCATTTTTATCCCTTTTGTCTTCTCCGCTTCGCTCATGCTCCGCTTACAATTATATAATTTTTTGAATCCGTTTAGTACTTCCAGAAATTTAAAGAAAAAACGACCGTTTAGCTTTACTTAACTTTACAACAGTAAAGACTACACTCAAAATAAAAAGGTCGCTACTGTTCGTGTTATTTTATTTCGTAAACATTAGTAGCTCTCACTTCTGTTATAACTACTCAGAAAGGCGAATCTTCGAATACAAATATAAAACACAAAACGTTTTAGACTTATCTACGACATTTCTATCCCTACGAAAATATCTCGGTAATTATTTTAAGACCATTTGCACTGTCTAAAAGCTATAATGTCGGTTACTTATGTAGATGAAGACAAATGAAAGCGGTTACAATGTTGCAACCTGCTGCGCATGTCTCTCATACGGGGCGCTAGTCGTTTGCCTGCATACTGTAAGACTAAATTGTTGTTGAGGTTGACATTAACAACTGATTTGCTACAAATTTAATCAGTGTGTTGCGTTTTGTAAGAAACTTATTGTATAAGCAGGTATTCAGTTTGACTTATGTAACTATTGGATAGATTCCTTTGCTCAAGATAATCGTTGCATCTAATTCAAGCAATAAGTAAAAAAATATGTAAATGTCGTCGTCTGGTTTTGTTAAACGTTTTTAATTAATTTATAGTTTGTTATATATATATGCCTTTATAGTTAAAAGCGTACTCAACATGCTTTTTGATATTTACTAATAAGATATTCTAGAAGGGCTATTGTAATGATCAGGTATGTTTTGTTTTGTTGTGTTTGATAGGAATAAGTTACTACTCCATAGAATTGTTATCGGGATACGCCCAAAGATAAGTTTTTTTTTGAATAAAAGACGGAGATGCCATCGTTTCTTTAAAATTTCAAATACTTTTATTCCGTACGAGGGAACTATGACTAATTTGATAGTAACTCTCCTCGGAAATGTGCCGTGGAATTGTTCTGGTTATAGTTACAGTGAATGTTATCTGTTAAAGATAAACTCTCTAATATATGTACTGCCAAACTAAAATGCCAAAGAAAAATTGGCAACTATCTTAGGTGGGGTAATGGTTTAGATGATTGTTAATTCCTGTTGAAAGGCGTATGTTATATTATTTTTTTCTGTATTTTACTAATAAATAATAATTAAATAACTTCACTTTATTAGAGCATTTCTGTACTTTTTTATAGTCCAGTCATTTTAGACATTTGAAATAACAAAAAATTCCAACACAGCCAAATTTTATATGCCCTAGGATATTTTTACTTGTGTTGAGTACCTGACATTGTACATACGTGGCATATATGTGCAACGTGTACGTTTTCGAGAAAAAACTAAAAAACCCTCAAATTTTGACCTTTGACCCCGAATAACTTTGTTAGCACACATGGGATCGATGGGGACTTTTGAAGTTTTCTTTCTGATGGTGAACCACAAGCACACACACACACACAAGCTTCCCACAAAAATTTGGCTCTGTTGTAATTATGTTATTTTATTTAAAACGACTCCAAAAATGATGTTTGTGCAGAACTCCGAAAGCAATTTCTCCGCCAATTGTCGACCAATTTCATTTTCTTTCTCCGATCGTGCCAAGAAGATAACGAATAAGTTTTGAAATTGCACGTTTTTGCAATTTAAGGTATGCTCAAACTGATTAGGGCGCATTGAAGGCGGTTATCAACTTTTTTTTAAAGTAGCGGTATCTACACTAGACAGATGACATTTATTATTCCTTATGAGACAGACATATACACTTATAGAATACTACATTAAATAAACCCCCTCCATTCTCAGAGAGTCCGTAGTTATGTGAATATGTCCACTTAGAACGCATTAATAGCTCTTGTGAAGGAACACAACCTCCGCTAGTAACAGTAGTTTTTAAATAGACAAACAGCTGTTAAACTGCCCTCTTGTAATCTTGAAAATCGTGTAAATACTTTTTAAGACGGAGTCATATTTTGCCTACGCTTGGCACATCTATTTAACGATCTAAATATTAACCTATTTTACATTTCCACGTAAGAACATCTATTTAATTGTGTTATAGACACATAACCAGAGATCTATGATGTACATTATATCTTGAGTGACCCATTATAGCTGTCCTTTATTAGTGTTTCGTTCATTGCCACCCATTTACGGTGTCGTGACGTCACTTACATTGTGTTGAATCACTGCAAGGCTCGCCTTAATTATTATTAATTAACAAATACTAGTTACCTTCCACCTACATATCTACCTAATAATTGTTTTGATAGTTTTGTTCTACTTTTATTAAAAAATAGAGTTGATTTGTGTAGTAAAATTTGTAGAAAAATATTTAAAAAACATTGCTTACTACAATTGATTTAATTATATTTGTTATAAAAGTAATACATATATATTGTTTGTTAGGTCTTAATGATTTCTTAAAGTGCACTTTTATTATGTGCCCATATTTTAATTATCTGCTAAAGATTATGTAGAAAGGCAATATATGTTTGTCTTGTTGTACTAAAATACTGTAGGTACTATGGCACATTTGATATCGGCGGATGTATTGAGTGTTAGCCTTAGGTAGCATTTCTAATCATCTCATTGTTACTTCTTTCTTTAAACCTGTTTCAAATGCCATTTCCATTTTGTAAGAATAGATATATATTTCTTACCATCATCTCCACTATCACTGTCAATCACTGAGGCTTTATAACATTTCTAACTAAAGTATTTTTTTCTTTCTGCAGCAAGCCGATGGGGAAGATGAACTCAAGAAGCGTCAGCTTATGGAGTTGGCAATCATAAACGGCACATACCGCGACTCTAGTACCAAGGCGGTTATGCCCGTCAACGGTCAGTGCCTCATAAGTATGGTCGCATTCATGTTTTGTAACTAATACTATCTACTAAGGCAATCCTTCGGAAACATCTCTGGTCCGGTCCAGTGACGTCATCTAACTCCGCTCTCGTTTTTAGAGCGAGAGACAAGACAGGAAACATGAATTTAACAGGGGCACAGATGTTTCCGAGCAGTTGCACTAACTTATATAATTACATCAGATATTGGCTTTAAGGTTTCTTGCGTGAGTTTCACTGAAGACAATGTATTGAATTTTGCGATATTCATTTATTGTATTGAATTTCGCGATACCAACGGAACTTCATCGAGGAGGTACATTTTAAACAACTAGTTGTGATTGTTTTATGATTGAAGTATACTGTTGTGGGTCACATTTTGCATGAAAAAGTTACATAACAACCGTGGGACTATTTTACGCTGGAATTGTTTTTGTCAATTGTACATTCTGTTTTCATTACATTTCCTATTGTTGAAGTGAGCATAAACTGGTGTCTTTTGTTTGCGGAACTGAGTCATCAAAGCGACTGCTAAGATGACTAATTGATTTGTGGCATGTAACGGTTGTTAACTATTAACATGAGTGATTTCACCGCGCCAAGATCTCTTATCGTTAATTAAGGGCCATTGGAAATTGTTCCAGCCTTAGAGAATTCGTTACGATCGGCGAAATGAGTCTTTGTCGTGAACGTTTGCCAATGCACACTGCATTGTTGCCTGTTGCTGTGTTTAATAAAATCATATATTCCGTTTCGAAACTCATTTCGCAGCAGTTCGTAAGGAATCTCAATAACAATTATTCTCTTCTCCCAATTTACTTGTATTTCGTTTGAGGATATTGTGTTATCATTGGGAGCTCCCAAGGATGGGAACATGCACTGCTTTTTAAGTTTTCTTTCTACAGTGGATTGAAATATAATTTACGTTACTTACAAACTACGCTGATACTGTTTTTAACAAGAAACAACGAGAATCAACACGATTTATATGTTTTGGTTATTTTGGAGAATATCAAGTTAACTAACAAGTATACTATATACCTATTGTATTCCTTATATTTAGCTTTTTTCTAATAAGACTTCTGTTAACTATGTATCAGCACAGTGTCAAATCCCTTATATAAGTCCCATTGTTCCGACTTACCATGACAAGAGGGGACTTAAAGTCCGTTATAATTGAACAGTGTATATAGAATACTTTATAAGCAGGCCATAAACTACTGGTGATGGTAACTCTAGTAGCTCCTTCCAATATGGGTCGGAACTTCGCTGATTTATTTTGGTTAGTGGAAAACTTTAAGGTGTCCAGATTTTCTCAGAATGTGAACACGTTCTGACCAATTTGGAGACGATGGTTGACGATCACTGATAATTGGCTCCAAAATATCATATCAAAAGTACGCTATTGAATATCGAAATTCAATCGCTGTATTTACTACCACTGTCTGTTATCATTGTTTAGGTTCTCTAAGTCCTATAAGTTTCCTTATAAGATTTACCTTTAAGATCATAAAAGTATTAACTTGAAAGATGCCAGTGACCCGTATTCGAAGCTGACCTAACTTAGCATTAATACAATGAAGACGACTCCGCAGCGGACGAGGAGTGGAGGCGCGTGGCAGCGGCGGCAGCTGAGACCCAGCGCTTGTTGGCGCCAGGTGGCGTGGGCGGCGTGGCGCTGCGCACACAGGCGCCACTGGGTGCGCCACTCATACTCTCACCGCGCATGTCAGCGGCGCCAGGCGCTGGAGGCGGCCTACTCAACGGCTCGGGTGCTCAGGCCGCGGCAGGGTTACTCTCACCCGGTGAAGCCCAACATCAGCTCATCTACGCCTCGCCCTACGACTACGCCAACTACGCTGCACTCACCGCCGCTGCCAACCCTCTACTCACCACCGAGTACGCAGCTGCTGACCATACGGGTGGGTTATTCGCCCGTTGATTATTCCTGACGATGTTTGATAAACGAGTTTTTTGTATTTTTCATAATACGGCGTTGCTTTGCAGCCGGTTTTTTTTTTGTAAGTCCGCTAATAGTTGTACACGGCTTGATAAGTTTCTGAAAAGTTATCAAACATCGTTGAACACTAACGCTACACACACGGTAAAGGGTTTTTATTCAACGAACATTTATTTTATTAAACCAAACGATAGAAAACCTAAATCAACTTAAATTACGTTTGAATTCGTCTTAAAAACAACGTTATAACCGCATGTTTGAAACTGACCTAGGAACACATTCAGGCTTAAGCTGGCAGTATCCAACAAACAAGTAATAGGACTACTATTTGTATAATAATCTTACATACTAACGAAGCCCCGCGAAGCATTTATAAATATGTATACATATATTAGAAAATTAGTGACGTACGCACCTTTTAAAATCAGTTGAAAAATAATAAAGCTAAAAACCTTAACAATAAATATGAAATTTGTTACGCCAATAGTTTGCGCCGCGAAAAGACCCAAGAGAAATATATTTAACACATCGATTCACTGTTTAAGATTGTGCCAAATATTATCCAAGCTTAAATTTCTTAAGATCCTTTTCTATCTACACTACTATACCACTAGCGACAGATTATGTCGGACAGTTACAGTTTTAAGAAAAAAAATATTAAAAACATTTGTATAGATGACATACGTATAGATCAGAATCAGAATTAATTAATTTATTTTAGGTAAAGTGTAAATTCTATCGAAAAATAATTAATAATTAACAGGCCATCAGATAAATAAAAAAAAACTGGCTCCTGATTAAAATAATTATTATCATTACACATGACATAACTAACGAACTAATGCACACTATTCTAATATGGCGTCGAGCTTATGTTGAACTGTGTGAGTGATATATTTTCATGGGGTTTGCAGCGTCGAGGTATCTGCTAGCTGGCTTTTGACATTGGCCGCAATCGCATCAGCCCACAATAAGATACGGGAGAGTCCACGCACCGTATCGCACTACGCATCATTATTGCCGTCCTTGATATTATAATCTTTCTTCTAAACACGCCTCCCGCACAGGACGTCCTTACAGTCATAATAATACGCCATGATCAATATTTAGACTAAGATTTTATTGTTTTAAGTACTTTTAGCTTAGCGACTCATTATTGTGTACCTACCATGTTATCGTCTTTGATATTTACGAACAAAGCTGTTTTGTACAGTTACACACAAATTATAATTTTTGTTTTTACGTCACAGTCAAAGATATTATTTATTATAATACAAATAATTTTAATATTTATTCAAATTATTATTTTTATCAAGATATTTATTAAAGAATATTTTTTCTTTTATAACAGTTGTCTCGTGTTAGGGTTGATGGCAGTTAAATAATTGTTTTTAATTAGATATTATTATAGTTGAATCAAAACTGCCAATAGAACTCTATTTAAGTTACCGATGTTTAGTATACAAAGACATAGAGTTTTATATATAATTTTATACATATTTATATATCTAAAATGATATCCTTCACTTGAATGATGATAGATATAAATAGAAGCCATCATTTATCGTTCTTGTGATAACCCTTGCTTGTAACAGAACTAATATACCTATTAACATTGTGTTAATGTAGATGCAAACTTCATCGAGTTTTGGACTAATTTTTATTTGACTTCCAAGTGTTATAGTTATTTTAAACACCGTTGCATGTAGTCTTCTCATTGTATTGAGTTTTTGTAATTAACTAATGAAATTTTTCGTATTAACTAGAGTATTATCTGAATGACGTAATAAATTAAATAATTCAGTAATTACAAGCAAAAGGGACCAAATACCATTTGATTTACGAAGAACATTTACATTTTTAACTACTTTTAACAAAACTGACAAATTTAATAACGCGATACACACACATAACGAACAAATATATAGAACATTCTAGGCGGTTTTTTAAATGTTTATATACATTCTATAACACTAACATTTGTTCCTTCGGCGCATAATGTTATTGTTATAATTTTGATATCGTAACTTATTAATTTATTAGCCATATTATTATATTTATAAACATACCATAGGCTAAGTATTATTATTATCTTTAAAAGATTTCTAGTTAGTTTAGAAAAGAGTGAGCTTTATGAAAATATTATACACCCGTATATTATTTTTTAGATTTATTATGTCGCAGTTAACACTGTAGTCAATTTTAAATACATGAAATTATCGAAGCGATTACTTGTACCTTGACCGGGCTGACGTGTACCCGTTCGCTTAAATGTTTTATTTTGTTATATTTTCCAAAGCAATAAAATAGTTTATGGAGTATTCTATAGGACTAAGCATAATAGTAGAAGTTAGTGTTACTGCCAAATAAAGATTTATTAATAATTGAAAAAAAATTCTTAGTATTACCGTTGCGACAATACGAGTATTTGGCAGTGATATCTAGGTATTTGCGATCGTTTAATTAAGGAAACGAAAATAATAATATTTTATTTATAAATGAGATTGAATTTCTTTACAGCATTTAGATATAAAGCGTCTATGCCCATTTTTATAGTCTATCAGCTTTAAATCTATTTGTATTCCAAATTCGATTTTCCATAATGTATTAGCAAAGGTCTGGGTGCACCTATTCGGAGTCAGAAGCTTTTGATTGTTGAGCTACGACGCAGATGTTAAATGTGTATATGCCGCTAGGTGTGGTGAGGAGGGCGGGTCGGCTCGCGCAGGTCAGGGAGCACCCTTACCAGCGCACCGCCTTACCGGCGCCTTAATTCCCGCCAAAACGCTCTCACGCCGCCATTTTGTTCACAAGGTGAGAAGCGCGTGCGCACGCATACTGCTAGATAATACGTTTGCTTGTATTTTTTTCGATGTTTCATCATTCAGTGTTCTGCAACTTGCATTTTTATTTTGAATCACAGTAGTAAGCAATGTCCTTTCAGTATTTCTTTATAATTTAATGCAAATTTCTGAGCAATCATATTCGTTTTGCGTATGCGTGGGTGCCTTTGCTTTACTGTCTCTCTGTGTATTTATTTATTATGTCGTGTACTTATTAGTTACGTTCTCGAATAGTTTGTATGAGGATAAGATGTTGAAGGATCTGACGTGACACTGCATAATTTAAAAACTGTGATTTTTATATTTCTTTTTATAGATATTTAGATCTGTTACATGTTGTGATGCGAGGCATTATTAGAGACTATTGCATGTAAAGCAATAATGTAATCAAATGATTCTGCCGTTGTATTCAATAATATTATTGCTACTATTGAAATCACAACATGTCTTCGGACAGTAGTAATGTTTTCAGGAATAAATTATATATCTGAGGAAAGAAGGATCTATATTCCATTGCCTAAATCTGTAAAAAGCTTGAATAAATAACAGTTGGCTTAGACCTTAATGTTCAACGTTGCCAAAAAAAATCCACGGAGGTGCTACAAACCGGTTGTGAGATCCTTCTTTTCCGAGTCTCGCCCAGTATTAGTCAAAGGAAAGAGCATTTTCAGAATTTGTGCCATCAATCCAGTATTAAATATAATGCCCCTCCTTTGACTTGATATTTTTTCATAATCATCACAACTTTCTTTTAGTCAATATAAGATTTTTATATCAAATTTTTAAGCTAGTTGTTTTTATTTTTGCTTAGGTATTATATTTACTTTCTTATTTGAAAGTGGTTTATTATTAAGATAATTTGCACTTGTGTCCTTGTGGATTTAAGATGTCGACATCCATTCTGTCGGCTACGTATTTTCACGCTTCTTTATATGAAATGATTTTAAGTCGAAATGCTATTCGTAATTTTATAAAATGAATGATGATAATAAGCGATATGTTTTGTAAAGTATTGTTTCCGTTGTTGTTTGTAAATAAATGCATTTTCTGCAAATATACACGCAATAAATTGTCTGAAATTTAATTAAGCGTTTTCTTTCATTAGTCGTTGCTAGGTGCGCGGTAATTACATTTAAATATACTATATGTAACAAAAGTATCTATATGTCAATAAAGTTGATGACGTGCAGACATTTGGTCAATTGTAGCCTCACACACTAACATGCAACTCCACAAGGCCAAGTTCCCGTTTGTTTACATAATAATAATAATTAAGTGCACTATCATAACTGCTATTGTCACAACTTGCAGATTATCTGTAACTATGTATTTATTTTATATGAGTCACTAACATGCAAATATGTAATGTCATTGTTATGTTATCACAAACTAATTAACAACTTTTTTATGAGAATGCCGCAGTATAAAGTTTATGTCAAGATTCGCAGCGATGTGTTGAATAACTTACATACTTGCATCTGGGTGCTATGGTTATACATAAGTGATACAATTTATTATGCTTGTTTGTTTGAGCAATGTTCGTTACATCGCGGTATTCACCTCTTGTATGTTTCAAGCATTGCTCGTTGGGAACTATTGGGCATTTAATCCTATATTTGTAGATTTATCATTTACATACTAAATTGACTTAACATTTTTCAACCATTAACTGCGTAAACTAATGAAGTACCCGTATTTATTAACTGGGCCTAAAACAGAACATAATGTCGCGGCGCGAATGCCTGATAGCCTCCCGTTAGTATTTTTTAAAATTTCTACTTTTATGAGAAATCCAGTAATACACCAGTGATATCAGTCCAAGGTCACCGTTTATCGCTCCCGTTGGCTCGCTGCATGTTGCCGGTACCCGAATGTTTTGCCTCTCGTAAATCGAAAAGCTTCACAAGTTATTACGACATTTATTGCGTACTTATTTTCCTAAACCGCGATGACTGAGATCGGCCCCGGCAGCGGCCGCAGCGCAACTTAAGCGTTACGACTCAAGCGTACTAGTTTCTTTTTAAAGCCGAATTAGCGATTAAGCGATCGAATCTGATAAACTCCCGTTGTTCGCACCCCAGCTTTCAAAACGCTCTGCCTAGAGCAATATGAATGTCTGCTTGCATTTCTTCTCGTTTACTTCATTAACATTATCTCGTTCACTGAATCGCTTCATATGATGATAAAAAACACTAGTACGTTCAAGTTTTAAGCGTGCGAACTTGCGATTGAGGGTACTCGTGTAGTCGGACCATGACATTTTGATCGATACTAACATTCTGTTTTTCTCTCTTCTCGTTAACCCGGCTAGGTGAGTGCTAACGGCGCCGAGGAACTAACAGGAGTCGCGGCCGGCCGCCACACGTCGGCCCCTATGTCGCCGCGTAACATACTCATCGGAACATCGACCACCATGTAGCTATAGCTGTTGGGCCTTACACGTTTAACATTATACTATGTATTATAATAGTCTAACTATTAACATTTATATGCCTGTTATGTTTATAACATGATGAACTTTATTAACATTTTTATATAATTTTTTTAAATGAAATGGCACACGCCATCGACTATATTTACTATATTGTATCTTATTGTACTTCTGTTGTCGCTTGATCGTGTTGTTGTTGAAGCACGAGTGTTGTTAGGTTACCCCGACATTTCACGGCGTTAAATGTGAAATTATCTTATCATCCGTAGATATTTATTATTCTTTAACGTTATTTTCATAGAGTATATTTTTACTGAGCAGCACTTTTAGCGCCGAATAGTTTGAATTTGACTTTTTACTTGAGCTTAATTCGTGCAACGGTAGCTACATCATAATAATATTATGATAATTCATATTTTCTAACATTATATACGTCTGTTGATCTCCTTGAAAAAAATGCTTAAATTCACTAATAACTTGCTGTTGTATAAATTAGGCCTCGTTATGTAAAGTCATAAATTATTTCTAAAATAATTTATCAACAAAAATATATACTAGCGTACTGCGTAAAGTACGATAGCTTTTTTTTCGTAAATTAATCGTTCGCGGCACTACATGGGTGATTGTGGCGTTCAAGGAACAGGATGGCGTCATGCAAGAGGTCAAAGTAAGTACCTACGATGCTAAAAAGTATATTAAATTGCTTCTCATTGATAATTGGACTGACATTGAAACATAGTCTAATGAAGGTTGTCACTTCATATACTCATCGACCTATCACCTATCGGCAATAGTATTTCACGACGTTAAAACCAAAGATTTTTTAGTAATTTGACATTTTTCAGATGAAATCATAAATCATACATGTCTTCCTATTTAAACTCATTTGTGTTGTTCGATGAGTGTATGAATTATCATTCTAAATAAATAATATTTATAGCATTGTATTTTACTTTTAGTTCTTAATATTTATAGATAACTTTGGATATTTGTACATCCTATGTGCCTTAATTAAATGTACAATGTTCTAACCTTTTTTGGTTCTATAGAAATTGTTATAATGCTAATTAATAGCTAAGTTAGAAGAGATTAAATTATTGTTAACTTTTCTAAATGTTAATTTTTTTACATTTATCTTCTTTCGTTTCACATATTATTTGTATAAGAATATTAACGGTAATACAAAAATTATTACTTATAGTAGTTGTACTTTAGGTTTGACAACATTATTAACTTTATAAGTGCCTTCGTTACAATCTCTTCGGGAATCTCTAGACTTCATCTTATCTCATATAATATCACAGATCTGGAACTGTTAATTTTATTTAGTGAAAACAATCACACGAAAATAATCTCAAAGATTACCAACCACTAATGTTTATGCGATGTAACAAGGGCAATTATTTTTCATAACATTTGTAAATTGTTATGTATGAAGCTTACAGATTAATTAAAAGCAATATTATAACAATAACAAATCATGCTGAGTGCAATAGAAAAATGTTATAATTCTAAATAATATTTTATTATAAAAATCTCGCCTGTAATGTTGTTGAGAAAATATTTTTACAAGATTTTATAGAGATCTGATATTGAGATTAATGCGGTAGGTGAAAAGTATATTATCATAATTATCTGTGCAGATAAATATTTTCTTTAATATTACGTTGTTTATAAGAAACTAGTATAAAAATCTTATTATTAGGTTATTTTTATATTGTTTTGCAGTAATTAGGTGCTTTTACGATTTGGCAATCACAGAAATCAATTTTCTTTTTATCAAAAAGTATATACAAATCATATATTTTATTTTTAAATAAGCAAATTTATATCAAAAACTTCACTTTACTAATATCCTTAAGAAGCATCAACATAAAATATTGTCGAAGTTGTTAACACTCCGTCCATGATTACTTCATAAAATAAGTACTTAATTTTCTTGGTCTCCCAGGCATAAATAGATAAGTACGAATAATTTGAGATATTTATTCATTCATTTCGAAATTTGTGTTAACATTTGAAATAATCATAAAATCTTTAAATATGTAGAACTACAGGGCATTGAGAATTACCTCTGTGACCATGCCATCTCTTAGTGCATGGCTGCGTGTCACATTACATTATAAAAACTACATTTGACTATTGTCATTAATGTTCTCAAAATAAAGTTTAAAAATGCTATCCTTAACATAATTTGCTAAATTTATTTACACTTATGATTCGCAGCAGAACATAAACTTTATAAACTTCACTGTAACAATTTTATGAACATGAACGTACAAACCGCGCTAATACAAATAAGCATTTAAAGATTTAATCATAAAATGCAAATGCCATAACAGCAGAGGAATCCGTTTCATATATGAAAAGTGAAAAATAAAATGTGATGAAATAGATGTGTTTAACGTACAAATAATTTAATTGTCTGCAAATAACTAGTAATAAATGTGTTTCATAAGCAATAACTTACCTACATACATATGTATTATGTAATTTAGTTTCTTGAAACATGCTTAGTGCCATCAGCAGACGGGCTTATTACATGTCTTTGTTTTTTAAATATTAATTTGTACTTATTATTAAGGCAACATTTTAATCAAGTGCCTTATATCAACTTGTACATATTTATTATCTTTCATTAAAGTATTAAATATAGCGGAGAATAACAAATTCTAAAATTGTTTTCCAAAAACAATATATATAGAGAATAAATAATTTAGTTAAGAGAGATTGTGCATATTATGTATGTTTTGATGTGTGTTTAAGATTGATTTGGTATTAGTAAATATTTAAAAAACGTAATTCTGTGTTTTCTTATCATTAAATATGTCATTATAATGGAATGTCATGTAACTTGTTCAGCTTGGCTATTGTACTCGCAAACTATTCACAACATTCCTAACAAAGCTAACACTGATTAAAGAAATAAATTCCTAACATAACTTCATTACACGGACTGCACAGATGGCGTAGCGGTTAAGTGGTCTCCTTGCCACTACGCTGCCGCGCCGAGTGTTGTGGTCGATCCCCGCGCGGGACAACACTTTGTGTAATCCTCAAATTGTTGTTCTGAGTCTGGGTGTTCTTTGTGTCCGTTGTTTGAATGTTAGTAGTAAAGTCCCCCGCGACACAGGAATTAATCCTAATAAAAAAATATATATATATCGCCTGTTTCGCCTAAAATATATATGAGTTTTGTCACACTGTATTGAAATGTATATATGACTAGCTGTTGCCCGCGACTTCGTCCGCGTGGTATTTCACAAAAAAGTTATTGTTCAGTTCGCAGTTTTCAATTGGTTGTTTTTTTTTAATTTGTTTTTTGTGAGGTCCTATTTTTTTTTCTAAAACAAAAGAAGCCTAAGTTACTCCTTGTTACATCAGCTATTTGCTTGTGAAAGTCCCGTCAAACTCGGTCCAGCCATTTCAGAGATTAACCGATCAAACAGAAAGACAGACAAAAATTAAAAAAAAATGTTATATGTACCGTGTATACGTCCATATGCAGTTAGTAAAAAGCGGTTATTTTAATATTACAAACAGACACTCCAATTTATTTATTTAGCACCGAAGTTAATTGCATATTTGAAGAGGAACTTTACATTTCTTCTGTGTCTTTTCTATTTTGTTTTTTTTTTTGTGTTACCTACACATAGTAAGTTAGTGGCGTTACCTTTTTCAATAAAGGGTACGGTAAAGGTTATAATTCTAGTGGGTCAAATAAATAATAGAAGTGATGATTCATCTCACACTCTTATACTTATTCAATACTAAGAAACTAAGACTTGAAATTGGAAAACACTAGGATAATCTTACTACAATTAAATACGTTAGTTTCAATGGATTTTTGATACTGAATTACCACACAAGCGACATGAAATTGGCTCAGAGGTAGGTTATAATCTGGAATTGGAATTTACGATTAAACATTTTGTTCAAAAACGAAGTCGTGAGCAACAATTCGTTTTGAACCGACTTCAAAGGAGTAGGAGGTTCTATGTTCGAATGTATGTTTATTCAACCGATATGATTTTTTTATGTATTTTCGAAAGAATATTTAATAATTTTCTTGGGACGGCCCCATGGTAACCAAGTCAGGATTTGATAGGGGATACCGAGGAAATTAAAAATAAGTTTTGAAATTGGATATTTTCATTTGAAAGTATCTTACAAACTCATTGGAAACGCGTATGGAAGGCGGTTTATCTATCCATTTTAAACATTGGATATAGATCCATACATTTATTTAACAACAGGTATGTTCCTTCAAAATTATTGGCTGCCTCCCCCAGTTATTTCCTACACTGTTTTGCAAACAAAAAAGTAAAACAAACAAAATGTATTAGTTTTAGTTTTCTTAACAAAATAGGCTACTGTGCGTATTTTTAAAAAAGTTGCCAATACATGTTGGAAAATTGTAAAAATTGTTGGATAAAGAATCAGATAAAAGCAGTGTTACAACTGATGAAAAAAAAATAGTAAAACAAGATCAGCATTTAGACACGCCCTTTATTATTGTTGCTGTCTTACAATAATAAAATATGTTTTACTTTTTAGTCCAGTTAGCTATGAAAGTGTGGTTTTTGGTTCTATTTTTAACTTAAGTTAGTGCTAACTAGTCCTATGACTATGACTATGTCCCCTGACATGATTTCTGGATCTGCCCTTGTAGATACACCTACACCAATATATACTATTGCTATGCAAGAAAATAAAAACTACACCTATTCTTTAAGGCTTGCTTCTTTTTCTTCTTCTTCACATTGCACGTATATGTATATTCAACAAGTTTATTTTAGAACCTTAAATCGTATTAAGCAAGGTTGTTTTAAATTGCATTTAACGGCATGTAAATTGGAATGCACGACAATAAAATTCATAAATATTCCTCAATGCTTGGATGAGTTCATTACATTACACATATATATTCAACAAGTTTATTTTAGAACCTTAAGTCGTATAAAAAAAGTCTATTTTAAAATGCAGTTAGCGCCATCTATCGTTTTGTTAGTACAATAAGATGTACTCTGTAGCACAAGTATAGCGACGCGTAACGCAGACATAACTTTGCTTGATTAAACGTCATTTTCTGAATGTTGTTCTTGCAAAGATTTACTAAGTGTTATAGAGATGGTGCTGTATACAATATCCTCACAATCATATTATCATGATGTTATGATGCTCCACTACTTATAACATACAAATTACCAGAATATACTAAATACAACCGGTAAATATACCGGTTGACTGCAATAGGTTCGTTGGACCAAAACCTAATACGTGTACGGTACGTAGGTTGGTCTGCGCACTCCTTAGGGGATTCAGGCTTGAGCGTATGTATGTATGTATGTAGAAGATACTAGAACAGATACTTGCTAGAGATACACATTTTATATGCCTACTTTTTTATTTTTATGGGATAGGGGGCAAACGAGCAGACGGGTCACCTGATGGTGACTACGGCCGCCCTCACTCAACTCAAGAATCTGGAGAAGCGCACAGTGGCGTGCCAATCATCCAGGTGATGGGCATAGAAATTTTGTCTTAGGACGATTTCAGAAACCTGCGGCCGGTATAAGTCCGCACAATTCCCTGCCCCTGCATAAAGATGAGAACAGTATTCCATATGCTGCCGAACCTAAGTTAGCGAGAAGGTAGGTAGTGCAATAGCCAAAGAGAAGAAACGAAAGTAAAGAAATGAATAAATAAATAAAATGCCAATAAAGACTATACAACAGATATTTGATAGGATAGAGAGAGGCCACCAATGGAGCTTATAGCTCTATTTTTCTATTTTTTTATTGTTTTAGTGCTCTAAAACCATCTTCGCGTTATTGCCTTTCTAATGAAACCGGTTTTGAGGCACATCGATTAGATGGTTTCAAAGTCTATAACAGACATAGGCCTAAACATTTTTTATGTTTTTATATAATACTAGGTGACCCATATCATTTAGGGTTATAAAAAATAGATGTTGGCCGATTCTCAGACTTACTGAATATGCATATAAAATTTCATAAAAATCGGTCAAGCCGTTTCGAAGGAGTATGGTAACTAACATTGTGACACGAGAATTTTATATATAAGATATGCATATAAACATTGAAAAAAAGGTTTTAATAATATATATTGGAATATTGTAATAAATTATTACAATTATATTAACGTGTCTAACTATAGAACAATTTTAATCATCAACTTAAACATCAACTTTTAATAAAAAACTAAGAAAAATTGATTTGACTAGCACAAATTGATGAACGGTTGACCGACGACTTCAAGAAGGTGGCTCGTGGCCGTGGAATTTCTAAAATGTCTAGAAATAGTGCGTACCTACTACTATCCATTTATATTTTCAATATTTGGGTACACCTGTAGTTCTATTTAAATGGAAGCAATTTGAACTTTTCATAGTGTCTGGAAATGGAATTTTAAATTCGCAGTACTGTCGGTCCCCATGGGTGCGCGAGAATAAACGGCTTGTAGTTTGTCCAACTGCATTTGTCGCCTTCGTGCTTTTGCATCGCTACAAACAATGTTGATGCATGCGCAACTCGCCTTTTGTAAATCTTGTAAACGGTCCGTATATGGTAGAGGAGAAATTGTTTTTAAAGGTTTTTCCTGCTTTTAATTCAAACCGTGGCGGTTTTATTCGTTTATTGACTCAAAAAAATATTAAAACAAGCCTGCCTAGGAATTGCATGATTAAGTACGTACTCCTAAGTATGGTATATAGACAAGAGAACATGATAGGAAGATTAAGTTTAACCAAAGTTAGCGAGTATTAACGAAGGTCTATTAAAGGTTCTAAGAATTTTTGGTAATTTTAATAAACTTTGTCAGTAATTGAGATTCAGGCTCATTAAATGAAACAAAATTTGTACTTGTAATTTTAGGTTTTACTATGTTCATGAGTTTTGTAAACAAATTAGCAAATACACTTACAGACACCTACAGTCACATCACACAGACACTTCCAGATCTCGATCTCAGGTCTGGCGATAAACAATTATGTTTATGTTTTTTTATGCAAACACCATCTTGTAGTTTTTTAAGTATACGAAGAAAGTCCTTCCCCAGGTAGGGTCCATTGAAGCGATTAAAGTAATTCCTTTTTGATTGCCTAGTACATGTTGGTTTGAATTCTAACTTATATATATACGATCAGTTAGGCGAGTCTAATGTGCGATTTTATTACGATAAAGGCATATTTATTACTTCATCAGGCACATTTTCAAGTGCAGAAATTACTTCTATATTTGTAATCGAACTGATAACATAGTCTAGTTGACGGATATTTTCTATGCATCTGGTTTTCAATATTTTGTTAGCACAAGCTATTTTGTTAGCAACACGAGTGACAAGTACAGTAAGTGTTATGTAGTGAGTCCAGTACTAGTGACACAAGGCGGTTCCACGGTCTGTTATTAACCATGCACACCGTGATTATATTGATTTATATGCATGAGTAATATAAATGATGCATAATTGGGCCCATAGTTTTACTTTTATATATGAAGCTGGCCATAGAATAAATCATGTATAAGATAAAAAGGCGATAAAACTGATCTTACACGTCGATAAATTGCAAATCGCGTGTGTTGATGCTGTTTGTTTAATGACCCTTAAAACAGATAAATCTTTTTAAAAAATCTGGCAGTTCTGATTTAATAACATCTGATATAGGTAAAATAATATAAATGTAAAGTTTTAGATTCGCCGCTACAAATGTATGTGAAAAAAAAATGACGGTTAGGTGATATTTTAAGTAGCTGTTAGAGTTATTTAGTTACCATTTTTTGTACTAGCTGGTCAGGTTTGCCGGTTGCGAATTGGGTCCGAGTGGAGATCATCCTCCTGGGCCCGCTCCTCCATCTGTTAGTTAACCTTCTCACAGAAGGTTGCTACCGTGGTAAAATTCCTGTCACTGCCGGCCATATGATGCCCGGTAGTGACAGATCCTCTCCAATAACTGCAGTGAGGGTCCGACGCAGCGCGAGTCGAGTCCTCACTACAGTCGCAGTGGTGATAGGCGGGACTCAATTCTCTCCTAGCAACCGAGTGTAGGTACTTTCTCTCTTCTCTTCTCTCTGCTTAGTTAAGGACCAGACGGCAGTGTGTGAGATGTGTGAAGTTATTATTATCTGGATATGCGATCTGGATTGTTAGTTTATATTTATATTTATATACTATAGTAATTTTATTATGGCAGGTCCTAAATGTAGTTTAAGAAGTATAAAAAAATAAGCAAAGACTATTTTGACACATGATATTTACTATCATAGATTAAAAAAAAAAGAAAAAGCTAAAGGTGCGGAGTCAATATAGTGTGTGGAAGTACGGATGCTATGTCCCTCCAACATAAAGGGAGGGTCCTGCAGCCAGGCAAGGTGATCATGCCTGGCGGACCGCGGCCCAACGTTTTATGTTGGAAAGTCGTATATTTACTTATCACTGCGAGACCTTTATTTTCGCGATTCAGGTACGTACCACGTCATCAGTGTCGTTGCTATGTAGTTCGGCTTGTCTTTGCTAGATAGAGAGTTAACATGTGTTTTTCTGTATGTGGAGGTCGCCACAAGTGAATGAAAAGCAGCATTTTCATGCACAAACATGTTAAAAAGAGCATTTACATAAAGATGTCTGGATGTAAGGATGCCTATTCAGCTGTCGATTCCAAAATAAATTAAATTTTGTGTTTTCAATTTTACTTAAGTAAGTAAAACAGAGACTGATATGAGATTTATTTTATACTCCTGCTAAATATATTTGTCATTCTGTAAGTGGTATGGTTAAGTTTTATCAATAGAACAAATTCAGCCCTTCAAAGATCAACACCTTTCTTTCTAATCGTTGAAGGGATTTTATATTTGTTATTTAAAAAATAATGTTTTCAGAGAACTCATTACTAATACATCCAACCTATCACAATTTAATTTATCCTTAGTTTAATTTATCTTTATTCATAAATAAGATATAGAGAATTAAATTAATCCAGAACGGATAACACAATACAAAGTGCACCCAAAAACACCCTTTTAATACAAAGTCCAAGACTCAATCAACATTCCGTCCCTCTGCTGAAATATTGACCCACGAACAATTTTAGGTGGCCGAAACATTTTTGTTTGTTTCAATCGAAGACTGCGTGCAACTCATGGGGCTTCGCGGGACTGGGGGCGGCTGCTCGTAAAATTGCAACTGACTTGGGGGAAACGTCTCAAGACGGTCGTGCATTCTTTGCTACATAGTATATGGCATTTAAACAGAACTTTTAAGACTTATAAGATAATAACGGAAAAATGGTTGACTGGTTTTGAGATCAATATTTTTTCTTCAGACATGAAGTAGATTATGTACCGTGCTAAGATATGTACTGTGGACCAGATATCTGATTCCAAAAGATTTACAAAAGATTTAATAAGATTACTTCTGATCTTAATACAAAATTAATTAATACAAAATGATTTAGTAAAACTAACATATGACATTGAAGCAGTTTAACTAAATTAGAAGAAGATTAATTTATAAATGAGATTATGCCACGTATATTTACGAAATATTTGCGACAACAATGCACGGGTTTCTTTATCAATAGTGTAATATGAACAAGTCTAGAAGAAATCGACTTTGTAGGTGGTTTCGTACAAAGTCGACTTTTATGTCGATTCGATCCATATCGGGTTCGTAATTTACATACCATTATTCTGTTTCAAACCTCATTTAAATACTTAAACCACTGAATTAACGGCAATAAATATATATTTTTTTATAACATAAGGGGACACACCAACGGGTCACCTGATGATAACCGCCGTTCATGGATATCTGCAAATCAAGCGATGCTTTACAACCGGTTTTCTGTGGGTCCGTGGTATCGCACCGGTCGAGCCGGCCACTGTTACAACTGATTGTTAATTCTGATTGCCCTGTTAAAAAAATATTTATTGTCTGCAATATATAATTTACTAAAGTAACGAAGACCGTGTAAATAAACAATATTTGAAATTGTTTTTAAAATTTTGAATAAAACATATGACTGAATATCATTAAAAATAAAAAAAATGTTCTGTAAACTTATTATTTACTATATGATCAAGGAATCAACCCGGACTTACGGCACGGTGGGGTGCCAGGGTCATAAAACTACTTCCCCTAACGTTTCGAGGTTGTATGGTGCGACACCATTCACTTCCTGCACACATACTTGAAAACTCCAAAAAATTTAAACAACAGTCTTTGACATAGGATAATATAATAGTACTTATAAACGTGTTTATAAAAATAACGACTTACCTATTTCTATCATTCATCATTAAACAAGATCATATTATGAATGTGTATTAATATTATCATTATCTTCATTATTCTGCTGATGAATATAGACGGACCGGGTCCTAAGGCGCACGTTTAGAGAGCTGTTTTTTTTAAAGATACTAGGATTAATTTTTGCTTGGTGGGGGACTTTATAAACATTAAAATAACGAACAAAAACATACCCAAACGCAGAACAAGAATTTAAAGCTTACAATAATTATAGTCCCGTGTGGGGATCGTATGCCGTATTGGCGAGGTGACCACTTAAAACATCGCGCACCAATAAAATAGACAGACAAACAGCCACACGAGACAGGTTAGTCTAGTACTACGTTGCTTGAGTTGTTATTCAATTTCTGAAATTGTACATTTGGGAGAAACACAACCGAACTCTTTCGTATGAGGGTAGTTATTTATGGGTGAAAAGTAGTACATTGCGTATATTTATTGACCGATATAGTAAGTCAAGGCTTAGATATATGAGTAGGAACACTAACATTATTGAATGTTTAGAAGTGTGTGTACTTGTATAGACAATTACTATCTCCTTGTCCTCACAGTATACATTTTGCCATCAGCCCCAGGTAATTGCAATTAAAAATTTTCATGGATGTGATGTGATATGTACTTGATAAATATAAAAAAAATAATGCCACGTATTTTTATTATATTTAATTTACATTGTGCTACGGATGGATGGACTTAATGCGACTGGATTCAATGAACATCCCGTCAATAAATATTTAATTTTCTAAGCCTTTTCCTAATTAACCCTGCACAAGTCCAGCTGTATTTGATTTACTGATAACAAGAGTTTTCACGGGGTTTTCTCGACGAACCTTATAAAAGAAGAAAGAGAAAGAATATTACACCGTTATGTGAGCCTTGTTTATACAACCCCTAACTAGGTTATCTTTCTTAAATATAAAAAATCAGAATGCAACGTAGCTAGAGAAGGATATGAAAAATTCGTTTATCTCTTCCTTGATTAATGTCGTTTGGAGTTTTTGTCCGGTCCTATTTCAATAAAAAAATTCCCAAGTGCCTCGTAGCCTCGTAATTTGTAGGGAACTGAAATTACAATTAATTGGCCAATGTTTACGAACGAAATTGTCTAGATATCATACTTATATTGTAAAAGGGCGTGGTTTTTGTATTTTTATGTATTTTAACATCTATTTAGATAAGCGAATTGTTATTGGGAAATGTTATGTAGGTATTTATAGGATTTTAGCTACAGGTATATCAATATAATTACTAGCTAATTAGTCTAGCGGTTAATGATCCTGACTACAGAGCCCGAGTAGGTGGTTAGATTCCCCCACGGATCAAAAATTTGTGTGATTCACAAATAGTTGTCCTGAGTCTGGGTGTACTTTGTATACGTTGTTTGTATGTTTGATGAGCCACTATCGATAGAGGCCTGAAAGAGAGGAACACACCTTTGATGGTATCGGCCCACAATCCAGAATAGTCGTCCATGGCGCTGACGCGCAAGGAGACTCGACACCAAATAAATTGGAAAAAGGTAAGAAGAAGAAGAAGAAGGTTATATGTTTGTAAAGTTTCCCGCAGCACAAGAATCATTCTTAAAGTGCGGAGTTAACAAAAAACTACATAATGGTCTTGGGATATTAAATGTAAGGTGAAGCATAAAAATAGTAATTAATATATGTCGGTCAACAGTTATGTGTATTAAATAAGATCGGAGAACTTTAATCCATTTTTGTAGAAACTAAACTACTCGACCACTGGCAGTACCACCCATTACTGATATTACTATTCCAGTAAACCGTTTTAAAACCCACGAGGCAATACCGTTTCATTTTAACTAGAAAATTACATTCTACGCTAAACACTTAACAAAAACGATCACCATTTAGAGAAAAATATTACACGTTAATCAAGTGCGATAACTAGATATCGTTTATACGATCATTATAAAGCCGTATAATCATATACTTGATATGCAATGTAATTACAAGGTTTGAAATATGGTATTTCTTATTATCGGTTACTAATGAAGTGGACAGCAAGCCTACATACTCCATTCTCGGGTTCAAACTTGTTGCTTACGTAGAAGAGAGTACGGAGCAATGTACTTTAATTATAGAGGCGCTATAATTAGCGAAGATTTGTATTTAATTACGTACCATTAATAAGATTTCTAAAAAGCTAATATATGTTCAATTGCTAAGGAGATAAGATAAGGTCTATGTTGACGATAAATTAATTTTATTTCTTGGGATGCTCTACTATTATCTGAACATAGTATAAATGTGTTATTAATATTGTTAATGTGAATAAGACTTATCAAAACATTCTATTATATGGAATAGATAATTTGATACGGCGGTAACCATTTTAAATATTAGGCGTTGCTTTTTGGGTACTATGGAGTTACATTTCACAACATTTTAATGCTAATGCTTTTCGGACGTGGAAGAGCCGTATTTAAAAAATGTGGGGCCGGTTCGACCTCGAATTCCGGTTGTAAAATGCTTGCATTGTGTTTCACCGAGTGAGTGAGGGTACCTGAAGCTCAACCCATAATATATATGATAAGGACCTCTCAAAGGCCGGCAACGCACCTGTGACTCTAGAGTGTCAAGGGTGGTCGCAGTCCCTTACAAAAGAAACGTAATTTGAGATGTTCTAATTAAATGTTAGTCTAACTATCTTTAAATTTCTGTTAATGTAGAGAACTGTAAAATATATTGATAAATGTGACATCACGTGTGTATTTCTTGGATGCCCGTCTGGTTTTGACGAGATACCTTTATCAAGGGGTGAAGAGATCTAGGTCATCAGTTTTTTTTATATTAGCCAACCATAATGACTCGCCTCTACCTGATGGAAAGCAATAAGTGGAGTCTAAAAGTGGTGGCCACCATTCTCATTGCAAGTGTAGTCAATGCAGCATGGTGACCCACACTATGGCGGCCTGGTGAGATGCTTTTTCAGTCCCCGCTTAAAAGACCCGGGATCAAAGTGGGAGGGAAACAGTGTCATGCGATATCTCCGCATCACCGCAATACACACGTGACTAAAACCGTATATATCTAATAAACCGTTCACCGCAGTTTAACCTTTTAATTAATTCCATAAAATAAAACAGCAATCTGTTGTGATTTTTATTGATGCGTAGGAATGCCCTTAAATAAATAACTCTAATACATGAAGTGACTAACTTCGTGTCAGTTCTGACAAGTAACCAATTGTTTTCTTTTACTTTATACCGTATACTATAATATATAGTGGTAATCAATATCCAAAGAATTGTACCGGTGGAGTTTCACAAGCAACTTACAAATCTGTTGTAAGTCTGTGGGCGATATTAATAGTGCCAATGTAAAATGAAAATCACAAGATTTCCGTATTTTAAATAATTGTCGGCATAAATTAAAAGCCCTCTGACATTTGTGGCCTTCTTTCACGCTTGTGTCAGTTTTTTTACTGCTTTTTTTTTCTTGAGTTCGTCGTCGGCAAGAGACATAAAAGAGTTTAATAGGCGCACAGTCACCTCTACGGTCCATACTTCTCTATTCACATTTAAATAATTATAAAAGTGTCATTTTTAATTAAGGATGCTTTTGTCGGTCTGTCTGTTTTGGTTTTGAGTAGTGTTTTGATGAATAAAAAAATAGTTTTGTTTTTTATCTCAGATCGTAATTTCCATAACATTTGAATGTTTTGTGATCATAATAGTTTGTGTTAGTCTATTTTTATATATATACACATTCCAAAGACGAATGTTTTTAAATGATTTTGTATAGTTTTGGTATCTTTGAACTCATATATTTGGATTAGTTCCTATATAGCAGGGGACTTTACAAACACTCAAATAACAGACACAAAGAACACCCAGACTCAGAACAATAATTTAAGGTTTACACACAGTGTAGTCCTGTGTGGGGATCGAACCCACAACGGTCGGCGCTGCAGCGTAGTAGTGAGGTGACCACTTAAACCACTGCACCATCCGTGCAGATAAAATGTGTATGAATATTTCATCGTAACAACGCCTGTCATAACAACAATTGTTATGGAATGGAATTACTTGGTACTATTTTATTTTAGCAATCACACAATAATAATAAAACAAAAAACTAAAACTAAACCCACTAAAAAAACTCTCACACAACTTCGACACATATAAACTTTTTCAAACGAACGTAAGAAGTTTATTATCCAGAAGCACCTACACAAGGAAAACGTGTGAAAATGTTAGAAGAAAGCCCTCGTTACAATGATTTATGGTCTCCCACAAAAAGATGCTACCGGTATTAAGGACCTTGTACTTTAGTTGCCAAAGAAAAACTACTCTATTCTTCCGAAGTTCGTAATGTAGGTACTACAATTTTTATTGCCTCACAAATTGTAGTGTTAATAATAAAAAAAAGAGCGGAGCAATATTTTTAAGGTCATGCTGTTATTATTTCTTTGTAGTTTACGTTCTCCATTTAGAACAACCAAAAAACCAAACAAACATGAAACGTTACACTATACACTACACAAATACATTTTGTGTTAAAGCTTTTCTTTATTCTTTATCAGATACTATTGAACTTTGTAGGTTTTACACAACACTATAGAACATGATTTTGAATTTATAAAATGCCATAAAAACACGGCAAACGTTATCCAAAATTGCAAACATTCACAAATATAACTCCACTCGCAAATATGTTCACAAAGGCACCTATAATTCTTTCAGCGGTACCGTTACATTATAATGCTCTCTTACATTTGCCACTCCATTTGTAGTCATTTATATGGACGAGACATACCAATCTCAAGGAAACTTTCCCTTACCAAAAAGCCTTTGTCAAGTTTCTCAAAGTGGTTCGTGATTGTGTTACCGATGTGAACTCTGCCTCTAATATAACCAAAGTTTCATTATATTGCTTACAGACCAAACTGTGAGAGTTATATTCTAGAAACAGAAGCTTTCAAAGACAAAGCAAGTCTCTCAAGTACAGCAGCCTTTAATAATAAGACATAGCGGAGATATGCAGATACACTGGAAATAAATGTGTTAGTGATCTGATTCCTGAAAACATTTGGTTTGGTTTTAACTAAAATTAAGTTTAAACTATGAAAGTTTTGGTTATTTATAATTTTCCTACTTTTGAAACCTATTTTCCTTTTGTGGTAATGAATATACTTTTGAATTCGATTACATTTAGAAGAAACATATTTAAATATTCTAAAAAAAATTCGAAAAACCTCTCATCAGTTTACTTTGACAATCGAGATTTTACCATTGACCACAGAATACAGAGCTTATAGACCACAATTACGGAATAAGAAACAAGAACAAGAAAACTTAACGATAGACTTAATAATGCGTTTGTGAAACAACAATTGAATTGCTCTTGGTACGATGTTGGATTATCTAAAGTTGTATAACGATAGTTATATCATAAGTTAAATCCTATTAACGTCGTATGTAGGAATATGTACAAGAGAAGATAACCTACAACATGTTTTGACATATAATCAAATTATTCCAAGTGCTAAACTTTATTGATTGGTGAAAAAACATAATAAAAGTAATTATGAATGATAGCTTTAATTTAAAATTAATAAAAAGGTATTTAATGAAGTCGATATTATAAGAGTTAAGTAACTGAAACTTAATCTCTTTGTATAAATGACTCAATAAGCAACTTAGGATTAGCCAAAATCCCGAGCACTTTTTACACCTGATAAGTTAGTTATTGCTGTAATTACCCCTTTTTGATTTGACATCCAACTACTATGTCAGCTTTCTATGTTTTATGAAAGAGGCAAGAAAACGCAAGTGAAAAGGTTCGTAACTGAAACTAAAGTTTACAGATTTATAACAATAGTATGACTTGTGTGAGAGCAAATTTGGATTTAGTTGGTTCTATAGCTACATATCAATTGAATTGTATCTGGGTCAGGTAGCCATACACTGCTTTTAAAGCAGGTTAGTTAGTTAGCAGTGGGTAGTAGTTTGTGGAGTGTGATTATCTCAATGTATTCAAAAATAAATACCCTATTTAATACAAAAAGAATCATTAAACTGACTGACAGTTTCCGAGATAAGCTCATTTAAAGAAACAAAAAGAATCTCTTTAGCTTTTTTATATATATTGTACATACAATATAGATACAAATTTTTTACATGTTAAACTCTATTATTTTTTTTCTCTAATTTCTTCCACAACCTGTTATTATAAAATCGCTAGTTAGAAATTTTAAAACCCCTTAGGAACAGGAGTAACATAATATATCAGACTCCCCTTAGTCCCCACCCGGCTGTAACTATTTTATGAGTGCCATTCCGGAGGCTGATACCTGCCTGCCATAGGGATCCCTGCAGTTATAAAGTTCGGCGCTGTTTCATTGTGTTTTAGTACATGATAGGAAAGGTGCATCGGTGATACTAACAACGGATTTATTATAAGAGGTAAACACAGTTTCACACAAAACATACATATATCTTAAAAGATTCATGTATCTTTTGTGTATTACAGTATACGTGTTATTTTACAAGTTACGAGTATAACAGAGAAGTGTATAAGAACCGATAAAAGACTTAATTAAATATATTGTAAAGCACTGATAAAATTTTAGGCAAACAAAACAATACAATTGAAGCTATATAATAAGAGCTGACAATTGAGACTCTCAGAATAACTTCAAATAATGACAAAACATTCAACAGAGAGCGAATCGCATCATCGATTGCCAAGATATTTCTGAACGGCTTGACACCTTGGCGTTGCGTAGAGATGTAGCACCACTCAGCATTTTCTATCGCTTGAGTCATGGGGAGTGTTCAGAGGAAATGTCGGACTTATACCGGTTGAAGGTTTCCGCCATCGTCCAACGCTACAAAATTTCCATCCCCATCACCTGGATGATTGGCACTCCATCACTGTGCCCTTTTCCATAAGCTTTCTGGGTCGTACAACTGTAGAACAAAATGTTGCGTGTTTATGGTCGGCGGTCACCATTACCATCAGGTTAGGTGACTGCTCGTTTGACCCCATAGCGAAAAATAAATGAATGATATTTAGTAATGATTTATTAAATTAAATAATTTATTAAATTATCTTAATGTACGTATGATAAGAACACTAGTAGGCAAGCAGGGTAATTAAAACATTATGTCCTATTTCTAACATATTATGGAGGAAAAAATATACTGAAAAGTTTATGATACCGGTTTAGTGAATTCAGATACTTACTTTTATATGTTTAAAACAAAGTTATAGGTTGTTAAACAAGCTTTTCTTATCAGACTAAGGCATTGACTGTTGCCCATTGACTCTTTGAACATAATGGATGTCAATCGAGGGGTGTTTGGCGGGTACTTTTTCACGATGTTGGACGTTTGGTTCAGTAAGAGATAACAGACTCTACTTCTCCAAGCGGAAAAGTAATGCTTTTAAGCCAATACATTGTGTCGTTTGACAAGACTGCAGTGACTATTTGGATCTCACAAATCACGAGCAACTGATTAGATTGTGATTGTTTTTTTTTTAATAATTTCGGATCACTGTTGACACGGCCTGTTATAGAGTACTGTGAAAACCATCTGATACGACATGAATGACATTATTATAAGCTAATTGATCTTGACTAGACGATATAGCAAGTGCTTTAATACGGGGCAGTCTGGATAAGTTTTATCAGTTCCAAAGTAATATGTACAATCACAATCTAATTCTATCTAAATATAATGATTAAAAGGTCTAATCAAACATCTATCAGTAGGTAAACCGGAGCTTACTGCGAAACAAATGAGCAAATTAGTCTCAACCCGGCCCCTGACAGATCCTGATTGATTGATGACCCGCACTGACTCATACAATTAGCTTCTCAAATACACCGAACGTCTGATGACGCTTTCTGAGGAGATTAGAATAAGCCGAGATGATGGGTCTTTAATAGGACGGACGGAATAAGTTGCAATGGAGAAGATTGATAAGGGTTGTCTTGAGTGACAAGATAAGAGGCGAGTAGTCGATATTAAAATTAGCGAATATTTTAATGTGACACCTTGCATTCATTACTTATTTTTCACAACAATTTGTGACAATATGAACTCAAGAGTTGTGAGTTAACGCCCGCCTTTGAGTGTGATGAATGGGGGAGGGGAGTGGTGGACGGGGAAGAGGAGGTGGGTAGTAGTGTCTCTGGTAACAGGCCTCACGCACTCGGTAAACACAGTGACAACAAGTTTTCTGTAAGGCCGTGGTACGTGGTACTTCGGTCGAGCTGGCCCATACGTCCTTAGGCATAGCTCTATATCGGTACTTTAAGTAATTTAACGTTTACAATATGTGCATGTGTAATTTTGAATATATCTATCATATATATTTTGAAAAAGGCATTTATCAAATGATGATAGAAAAACATTTTCTATTAATAATTTAAAATGTTAGCCGTGACGTTCCTAATATGTTATTTTTTCGTTCAAAATGTATGTATATGTAATTGAATAGATCATTGCAAAACATAGTGATATAGCATTAAATAATACTAAATGAAAGTCTAATTAAACATAAAAATATTGCTTAAATTGAACATATAATTTCGAAGCCTCTGTTTATGAGACGAATGAGGTGTATTTTAGTAGTCGTAAAAATATATTATATTATATTAATCAATATTTAACTCTAGTCTATGTTATAATTTATTCTCTACGATGTTATCAATTTCAAATGAAAAACTAAACAAACCTTAAATTAAGCCATTGCTAAGTTTTACATCAAGAAGTTCAACGTACTGATAGCAAAGTTCAATAACGAAGTGAATGGGCTAAGAATAACACAAAGAAATAGGGTAATGACTCCTTTTCAATATAATCGGGCTTTTTTAAAACGTCTTTACAGAACTTGTAAACTCTACGACGTCACACAAACACTTTCGAGTAAACATTTTTTTATCATAGCAGCGGCTACTGAGTCATGTTTAAATAATAAGTATCTTTAATAAGCACTGCAACCGGGGACGTGCTCTCTGTTATATACATTAACAATATATATATATATATTTACTACTAACACATGGAGACGTGTCAAATGTCGCGTTCTTTCTTTTGTTTTACAGAGGATTCAGTTGCTGCTGTCATTTGATACCTCATTGATAGTGATATATTATTCAAGGCTAAGTAGTAAATGATTAAGGTTTACTCTTTCTATCACAGTTGAAATGAATAGGGAAGTATTATATTTATTAACATTTTATTACAGTCGCCATAGTCACGCTCAAAAGTACTCTTATGACGCCTTTTCACTAGTTTGTTCTTTTATAGTAGATCCTAGATTTTAAATTGCACTGTTGGATGGTACGAAACCATCCGTACGGATCGTAGCTACTGTATCAGCCGACATGAGTGAATCGTAAATTAACAAAACACGTTTTGGGCCAGACACCATCCATTAAATAAGTCCCCGGGGATTCTCGACACCGACCAGAAACTCTAGCGAGTACGTATGTATTTAATCATTTATGTATTTAATTCACAATAATCGAAAGTTTGCATAAAAACTTTTAAAATTAAATTAAGTCTTTTCCACTCTCAATCCATAAAAGGGAACGAGGTAATTGTATTCTAGAAGCTCGTGAACTAAGAATTGCCGAAGGGAAAAAATAATGAAAATGATACACATTTCTTATAATTCAGTTTTTTTTTTTTGCTGAGCGTGCTAAGAAAAATAATTCTATTACTGAAGCAATTTCCTTTTACTGCGAACGATTTAGCTTTACTATACTTATACCTAATGCTGGTAACAACATAGCTTCGAGAGCTGAAAACTTTCGAATTTACCTTTAGTATCGCGAAGTCTTTTTGCAAGATATTTTGTGCGTGTATTTTAACAAAACGTACACGAATTTGGTCTTTATTTATTTTAGATAAAGATTCAGTATTTTGGGTGTGTAGTAGAAAGTATAGTAAAGCAGAAAGGTATTACTGGAAATTCCTGAACGTTTGGAACGTTCGGCAGATATGGAACGTAGACGACAGTTTGGCTCCGATTGGAGGGAAGTCCTGTTTCGGACGTGCAGACTCTCCTTGACGATGCTATTCGTTTTGTTTTATTTTAAAGAGAAGTATTAAAGAAAAGAGTACGTGTTCGGAACGAGTACCGATTGAATTGGCCGTTATCTATATGTATTACTGAGATCCTTTGAAATCACGATTGCTTGTGTGAAATACTCTTCAATAAGTTAAACTTTACATTAAAATGTTAACATTCAGATAGCTCGACTGTTGATAAGTGGCAAATGTACTAGACCTATCAGTCCTTAGAATATATAGGTTTTTAAATTATAATTTAAAAATGCATAGCGGAATTCGCTTAATGTATGACGTCAGCGTGTTAAAATTAAGTGTAAGAATTTTAAGAATACTTATTAGTATTATATTATTTCCAGAGGTAGGGTTGGTTATAAGTTTAAGTTTTGGTGCAAAACACACCTACAATCGTTCTTGTTTAATAGGTTCAAATGTACATTTTAAGGCCTTGATATAGGTAGAGGCATGGTTTAAGTAACTGTTGTTAACTTTTGCTGAAATCAAGTCTCAAATTACCCTAATACATAATTTATAAACACGTCAACAGCAAATTAAGGTGGTAAAAGCGACATAATAAATTACCTTCACAGTTCTGAAGAAACTTAAACTTTCTTTAGAAACCAAGGCAAGTTAATTACTCGCTATTCCAAACAAATTTAACTAACCTTACTAATTTTGAAAATTAGTAATTAAAAATTCATAACGCGGCAAGCATCTCTGTTATCGCCGTTCACGAACGAACTATAGTTAAGTGGAAACTCACATAAAACAAAGTGTCGGTTATTACATTAATAACGTAGGGCAACAAAAACCCAACCCTTCTTGTTTATCCCTCGCGCGGCACATCCGCTTTGTCTCTTTGATGAAACACATAAAGTAAATATTCCGGGCGTTGTGTACGCTTTTTATTTCGCGCCATCCTTGTCGTAATGCCTATTTACAAATGTATGAATGTAGAATGTTGATTCTATTTTTCTGTGAAAATATTGCGAAGAAATTCGACTTCCTGGAGCATAAACAGTACGTAATTTTCCTTTAAAACCTACTTTTCTTGAAAGCCTAAGTAAACCTACACTTAGTGTCTCTAGAACAAATGTTTTGTTATATCTTTGTTACGCCACATTACACAAAATCTTGTTTTTACGGCAGGACTTAAGCTGCAAAATAATTTGTTTTGTTTACAAGTTTATTAGAGTATCTGTCAAACTCAACTGAGAACAAAATTTATTGGCAAAACATTTAAACTATTAAGTACACCATATAATTTATTGCTTTAGAAGGGTTTCGCAATCGGAACACTTGTTATTAATATAGGGAATAACATCACAAAATTTTGTAAAATTAAAATAAATTAAACCCGATCGTTATTAACTACAATTATAGTGTATTTTTTTACTGTAGATTGAGAACTACATATAGGGTCATAAATAAGATATAAAAAAAAAAATCTATGTACTAAAAATTACAATCTAGAATTGAACATTTTAATTAGGAGTACGTAATTAACGTACTTAAATTAGTCATGAAGCTTATAAAAACTAATTTTTGTATCCATTTACTTGTTTAGTGACTTTTAATCATGGTGAATGTTCAATTTGGCAGATTGCTACAAAATGTATCTATAGGCCCATGGAATGCTGTGGCCCCTAATCATTTGCTGTCTAACAAAGGTTTCCGGTATCAAAATTAATATTAGATATCGGCACATATTTGAAAATGGAATCTCTATTACCATAAAGAAAGGGTAAGCAATATATGATATAAATACAAAATATCTAATATTTACAAGACATAAGAACTGAATCTGTAATTTTACTTGATATAACGTCCAGATAATATCGTATGATAAAATTGAATATAAAATCGTTTGATAAACCACTCAAAAACTAAAGCTATTTTGTCTAAGTGTATATTTTTACGAGCTCTGGCTTCTAATTTAAGCTTAAAAACAATATTTTTTTTTGCATACAGTTTAAAACTACATTACTTTTTTATTGCAAATAATTACATTATTATGCTTATGCACAAACTGTAAATTTGTTAAAATTTTATAGCAGCGTTAGTGAATCGCCTAATGCTACAATTCTTAGTTTTGTAGAATATACTATAATACAATTTAATGGCACGTTTACAATCGTTATAATTGTTAAAATTTCAAGTTATTTTTGTGTGCAGTTTATCCTCAATCATTGAGTATATTAGGAAGCATGTATGTATTCCACCGTAATCCTACCATATTCATTGTTCCATTTAGGTCGTGCATATCTTTTAATATAACATAATTTTAGAAGTTGTTGGGTCCACGTTCGTTTTATTTTTTTTCTATGTTATGGTATTCGTCCAATATTACTTGCACTTTAACTTTATTAAAACCCGATATGAATTGACTGCGTTTTAGTAAACCGCTTTCGTCTCCTTTATATTTGTTTCTTATGTGCTTTGGTACAATATTTTAATTATGATAATTTGTAATTTTTATACAGCATCTAGGTTGGTTTTGTATCTGTGACCATAACTACTTAAGCCATAGCATATTATTGATTCTCCTAGCGATACATAAAACATACTAAGGATTTTATATGTTAGCTTATATTTCATAATGGAAAAATATTGCACTCTTAGTTTATTACATATGTACGTGTTCTACTTGTGGCTTCCAATTAAAATGTCTGTCTATCAAAAAACGGATTTGTATGTTGGCTTACACTTTCCAGTAGAAGACATGAACATGTGGCTGATTGACCATGCATACATTTGTGATTATGAGCGACTATTATAGGATTCAAACTAAATTTAATGTATGGGGATTTAATATGTAGTTTTGTTTGTTGATTTATTTGTTTTAATGATCAGCCCCACATCGTGTGACCATTTACATATTATAACGAAGTTACTTTGCATCATTATTAGCCTTCTAACCTAACCTATCCGAGTCAGATTTTTCTGAATCGGGGTGTTAACCATAATGATGGTATCAATATATATTTTAAATGATAGTCCTAATGATTTTCGGGGGAAGTTTTAGAGTATGTAATTGTTATATGTATAGAAATTATATCAACAGTTGATATACCAAATAACTTCACGTTTATTATATCTTGTGAACGTTATTGAAATTAAAATATAACAAATAAGTTTATATAATATGATACACACCCATCAAGAAAAAGAACCATGGTTGTAAAACTTCGTACATCCACTATACTACCCATCCATTGCGGTTCCCCTGATTTATTAGTCAAGCAGGCTCTACACAAAAAGCGAAGCGTCCATCGTAAGCCGTTTCCCTTTCATAAGTCCTTGTGGATTTCCACAGCGTGATATCTAACGTTTTTATTACTACTTTCGAGTAACAGTTTGTGTAAAACGTGTGCAAGAAAATAAATTACGTTTCTGGTTTTTGCCTTGTTATAAAATGTATGTTTTTGTACGTTTGTTGAAATATACATGAAGGTACTTTTATTTTGTCTAGCTAACAATCGTAGACAGTTTGCTGTAGATGCAGTAAAATAAAACGGTGACTCATTTTTATTGAGAATACTTTAATATTATTACGGTTTAAAATATTTTTTTATTATTGTTAACTGACTAAAAAATTAGGGTGTTTCCAATTCGACTGATTTTTTATAGTGTGTATGTTACGCAATATGTCCGCGATTTTTTAACAGATTTTGAAAATTATTTATTTTCAACTTAGAACTCAAGGTTAGGAAAGTTTTAATTTGAAAAAAAAAAAACAATGAGAATACTAGTTTACACTTTAAGATGAATATTTTATATTTAATTTATCCAAAAGATAATTATTTAAGTTTATTTGTTTTTGGCTTGGTTTTGGTTTTAATTCTTCTTCTGTGTCCTCTATCGATACTAAATCACATTTCAACTAGTTTAGTGCATTGACGAAGACACCCATCCTTACCCCTTCAAGTATATAGGCGTGAGTGTACTATGTATGTACATTTAACAGTGGTAGAGCCTTGCTTAGGCACGAATGGGCCGTCTCGACCGGTGCGATACCACGGACTCACAGAAAATCGGTTGTGAAGCAACGCTTGAGTTGTATTTTCTCAAAATTAGTAAGGTTTCCGGAGGCCCAACTCAGCCTCTTCTTTTTCCAATCCCCTGACAACCCCGCTCCTTGCGACTCTCGAGTTACAGGGGTCCATATCACTTATCATCAGATGACCCGTCTGTTGGCCTGTCCCCCTATAATATAAAATAAAATGGTCAGTGCCAACCTTCCTGAGAAATACATCCTACATAGGTAAAATAATATCAAAGTCAAATTGCTTTTTCGCCACAATAGCTTGAAAGCTTGTTTAAAATTTCCTTTTCAAAACGCGGCCCAATCTTCATACCTAAGTAAGGTATGACAAGCTAAGCTGTGAGTGAGTATAATCTACGAGCATATTATAAGCCGAATTTCTGCATTCCAATATACGACAATATATTTCTGGATTGACGGGCGTGAAATTAACATCAACGAAAATCTGAGCGGAGAGTGCGTGATGGAAGTACTGTATGAGATGTATGTACTATGACAATGTGTGTGTTAATATTATGTACTTGTGTGTGTTAGTGAACGTGCTGGTTGGTTAATAAAGGTAATCGAATTGGGTAGATGGATGAGATCTGCATTGCAAATTGAAAATTTATGTTATAATGGTTTAAGCTGTATTCGTCAAAAAATACATTTTACAAAGTAGGTACAGGTAGGTACAGGTAGGTATTAGTTCAAATTATTAAATATACACCATCAAATCTTTATTTTTGCAATTAATCACCTTTATCAAGAAACTGTTAACTGTATTTGTTTGAAAGTATATATATTTTTTAAAGACAACTCCGGCTATAGGAGTAATTCCTGTCTGACCTTTATATATAATAAAAAAATTGATGGGAAAATCGAGTATATTGAAATAGAAAGATTTGAAAAAAAATAAGGACGTGGAAGGATAATTTTAGTTGATAATCAAATCACTTCTAGTCAATCTGAGCAACTTATTAACTTAAAATAAGATGTAACCCACTTTAATGATAATAATGATAAATTGTAATGGGCTGAATATTGTCCGCTCTTAATTTTACACCCTAAGGGTGGAACAATTTCTTTTAATTTAGCTATGAGTAGAATAGACGTAATAAAAAAAAAAATTAAAAAAATACTTTTTTCATATTGAAACAGGACACACCTTGAGTCCAAGCCTATCATAAAAAAATTAATGAAATTATAAAAAACACTGGAACTGCGAACCTCCTCCTTCCTCAAGTCGTTTAAAACGTAAAAAAATCACATCATTAGCAGGTTACTTTAACAACAGTTAAAAACTAATCGTTGAGGACAGTTATTGAAAGTATGATGCAATCGAACTATTAGTCATTTATCATACCACCCGGTAACTAATAATGGGAGTAACCTACAAACATTACAATAACGTCACTGTCCGTTATAATAATGTCATTAGTGGAGCCGTCTAGGCGCTTAGTCATTCACATAGGGGTTCCCTTGTCGTTTGACGTGCCTGATATAGAAAGAGAATAAGTCATTACAAGAATTTAGAGTATTATTTTAGACTACATTATTAAGTGTTTTAGTGGTAATCTATTTACAGATTAGTAATAGATCATAATATAAAAAAAATATATATTTTACATACATACATTCCCGCCTATATCCTAGAAGGGGTAGGCAGCGGCGTCACAAACGCCCACAGCCCCCTTTTAAAAATATTTTTATTTACCCCAATATAATTAAAGTATTTTCGTTGCATTCCGGCTGAATTGTAAAAGGCGATGTAAGATAGCTTATCTTTTTTTATGAACCTTAAGTAAAATCAATGCATCTCAATTACATTTAAACTTTTATCTTTTTATACTAGGGAAAATTAAAACTCTTTTTTTGACTAATCGTATCTCAATATCATATATATCATATCATATCAAACAATTCTTTAGGCCTGTTCTATACCAAACTTGTCCCGTCTGAATTCAATAACTTTCCGCCGTTTTGATCAGATTACTGTCCATCTTGTGAAACCTTTTTTTTTAGGTTGTTGTTGCTAATTTTTTACAGTGCAATTCTATATTGTAATATAATATTTATAATTACTAAACTTATTTTAGCAGATCTATATTTATAACATATGCGCCTGTCAGCAAATGAGTATGACACTTCACTAATTATAAAATATATTTACATAAGTTCATACTACAATTGACAAAATTATTAGGTACAGTTCTACTTGATAACCGTAAATACTATATATTTAAAATATACGAATGTTTTCATATTTTACACCATGCAGTTGAGTTAAACTGCTATCTTAGTTCATACAAACTTACACATTGAACGACTACATTCAATAAATCTATCTAAATATAGAAGCAGCGATAACTATGTAATAAATAATTGATTTAAAAAGGTCGAATACCACTTATATCAAGAACTTCAGCACATACTACATAAATGTATTTTAGGAAGTCATTTCAATTTATTTGCAACCTTTTATATATATTCATACATTTCCATTTTCATATATCGCCGAGTCCTATAGTGTCTGAATAATATTTTAGATTTGGTATTTAGTTTTAAAGGGTTCTAGCAAGTGTAGAAGACGTGAAATGTCCGGTTATCACACACAATTCGAGTAAAGAATGTTTCTACATTGATCGCTATGTAGTTCACATATAAGTCTTTTATCATAATCTATAAATATTGTCCAGTATTCATACTACAATGTTTTTTTGAGACTAGCTTAAACATAAATCTCCACTTCAAAGTTCAATGGATGGTGCCTTTGACTCTTCATTCGCATTGTCACGTAAGAATGTCCAACTCCGCCTTCAGTAATGTTGGCGCTTGCGTGAGAGAAGTCGTTGTCTATTACTGCTACTCCCTGAAAAAGGAAACAAAAGTATGTCAACATTTTACGCGATTGCGCAAAAATTAGGGGTAACAGTTAGGGTTTTCTTTAAATGTGGAGAGGGGCCCGTTGGGATGGGAAAGGGGGGGTTGAGAGGAAGGGAAAGAGGAGGGGGGAATTGGGCCTCCGGAAACCTCACTAATTTCGGGGAAATAAAGCGTTCCTTCACAATCGGTTTTTTATGAGGCCGTGGTATCGTACCAGTCGAGCCTAGCCATGGCTCTACCACGATAAAACTATCCACTATATTAAAACTTAATTATAAGTATACATTGCAACCTAGTATCTTAATATATAACAGGTTTACCCCTAACTAAAAATATAAAATAAAAATATTGATACTCAATAATAATTCCATTAACATATTATTATAACGTATCTTAAGGTAGTGAAAAATTATTTTAAATCGACATTGCGAGTACAAGAGATCACTATAGACGAATAGTAAAAACTTGTAGTTAATGCACTGTCTGAACAAAACACCGTTTAAAGTGCAAGGAGTTTTCGACATCCCCTGCCGGTAATGTTATTGACACTGCTAATGGTGCAAATACTATAGTCCTTTTTAGATTTATTGTGTACTGTCATTTTAAAGCACTAAGGAGAAACTTAATATAGCATCACCAAATCTATATCTAATATAATAAATGTGAAAGAAACCAGACATCTACTTGTCTGTAACAGATTTTATGAAATTCGGTATGTGGTTACTTCAAACCCTGGGCGGGTCATAACTACTTTTTATCGATATACTTATATAACTTATTTGGAATAGATATTCTTATATCTTCTACAAATTACGACTTATACTATTGATTGTTAATTTTTATGTAGAACCTATTTTATTGAACCGAACGCCAATATCACAAGTAGAAGAAAAAGAGTGATTATAACTATACATTTTTCAACAGATTTTTATAGTAACTGAGCCGAGCCTTAACAGATGTTACGTTGATCGTAATTACTAGATAGTCATTACAATCTTGTCATTACCAGATGACAGTCGTTCTTTGTATAAATATAGGCAGTATACATAAAGGCTTTCCGTATTTGCTGTTAGGTATTTTAGGTATTTCTCCTTTTAGATCTTAGATTGCTTCCTTATAATTATTGTTAGAAAATTTTCCATTACTAGAAAACGACTTATATGAAATTGAAGGTATTGTTTGCAGCAATAATTTAAAAGAAATGTAAAAGAGATAAACAATGTATTTGTTTAATAGTGTATAAAGATGATGATGGTTTGGTAAATGCTTTTTATGTATTTTGGGGGTAAGAAAAAATAATAAAATGAAAGAAAGAAAAAAAAAGTTGCTATAGAAGTACTAATACTGCTTCAAAAACTAATTGTCTTTCAGAATTGCTAACTTCATCACATATGTTATGTAATATTATTGTTCAATATGACTTTATTTAAATTATGAGTTTTAACTTTTAAATACTAAGGTGTGTAATGCTTAGTATATTTAGAACTTTACGATTTTAGATCTTTTACGCTGACAGTACTTCGGTGTCAGTTATTTCAGGCTATCTACTTTTATTGGAGTGAATGACTCTACTGTGTACAGTCAATACTCAGTATAAATTAAATAGATATGAATTCAACAGAACTGTTACAAACTTATATTTGAAATGGAAATCGTAAGTAATAAAATAAGACGTTTATAAATTAAACATCCGGACGATTAATAAGATGGTCGATGGCAAGAAACCTGTCAAATTAGTAACATAAACCTAATTAAATCCAAATTAAATTATACCATCCCTAATATGATAATAATACTTTGTAATGTGGCTTTTAGAAGTTTTATAAATATACCAACATTTGTTTTTAAGTATAATTATGTTTTACACACGCGCACTGAAAACAATGCAAATAGACAAAAAAAATTTAAACAAATATATGTCAAAAATTTAAGTCCCTATCGGTTGCTTAACATCCCCCACGGGTACTCACCTCACCAGAGCTGACTACCCGTGGGGGGAGGTGATATGTCGGACTCGAACCGACTAAAACGACACGGTATTTCGTCCCAGTGGTTCTATTGGGGACCCGGGATACCCTTAGAAGAAAGCTTTCGGGAACCCCTGCTTCTGCAAACCTTTGCTACCTGATTAGCAGGCGACCACTATGTGGCCCCAAAACACATCGCGCCATTATATGATGATAGCTACCGTATTGATTTATACCTTAGTATGTAATGAAATCCCCAAAAGTGTAGCAATTTCGCTAGCAAAATTACATCCATACTTACATATAAGAGTCATATGTATAGTGCTTACGTATTACGTACTTTGTTTCTTGAATAAATCAGTTGTAAGGTAAACCACTGTGACGTTGACTGGTCAAAGTACATTTAAGTATAAAAATATTTTTGCTTTGAACACGTTCGAGTAATGTAAAACATCTAGAACTTGATTTATGATTTGATTGTTCGTATTTTAGTTGGTTTCAGATGACTAAATAAATAGTTCAGTTCAACCTAAGTAACACTAAAATTAATCACGTTTTGTTTTGTTTTAGCAGTCGCAAATTTAAAAATAAAAATAATGTAATAAAATAGAACGTAACAGAAACAGGATAAACACTGTTACTCACTTTAATTATTCTCTTCTCCGGATCCGTGTATGTTAAGCTTTTTATTCTCTTCTTGAAAGGTATCGCGAAATCTTTAACCCTTTGGTGGAAGACCATCTTCCTATGAACGGTATCGCCGATGATCATGTCGAAGGACACACACACGCACAACAAAGTCGAAAGTACAAATAACAAGAATACTAAACGCATGACGATTTTATTTTACATAGTTGCACAAATAGTTGTATAGCGTATGCGGCTGATGGCCGTTGAATGAACGATAACCTCGAAACGATAATGCGGTACCGTCCACACAATAACAACTTCAGATCGCATTTAGCCTTATACCTTTCCTAAAATGACCCGTCTTCTGACACTTAATGAGTTCACTCGTTACCAAATGATGTTTGGCTAACAAAACATTATGATATCCGTCGCTAAATAATTTGGTTTATTTTTTTCTGTTTAGAAACAGGAACAATAGATGATTAATATTGTTTTTGATGTTTGTATCTTGTTGTTAACGATTGTTGTTACTTATATTTGGCAACTAATTTATTTATTTGGCAAATTAAAACAGGAAGATAACACACGAGTGGTTAGTCCTCAAAAGATCGACATTGTTCGATGGGGAGGAGGGGTTTAGGGGGTCTATCGGAGTCTTAGTATCGGTGCGAGAATGACTCAGGTGTGCCTGAGGTTGGTACAAATCCATTCTATCCATCATCATCTATTTCATGCTCCTGTAGATACAATCAAAGTTCCTTGTAGTAAGTGACAAAGATGAGATATTTTACATAATCTGTAAACATTAAAATCTGGTGGCTGTCAACATTTTCTTGGGGGACATTTTAGTGGGGTACCTACAGTTTAACCTACTTAGAGTATATAGGTACTTCTTTGTTAAATGTAGAAAGTATGTACTATGTTAAGTTTATTATCCTAGTATTATACTTTTAAAAGAGCACTACCACTCTTACTACATATATACAATAACGAGCATATGCAAGAAACGTACTAAAATAATTCGTCAACAATTCTTTAATATATTACCTAAGCTAATAATTTTTTTTTAAAGTATTGTAGGTAATTCTTAAATAGTACTAGGAAGTGTATAAAGTTATCATTGTACTCACCATAGAATTTTTGGAACACAGAGGACTGAAAATGTTAACTTCTAAGAGAATAATAAAAAAATATCTACAACAAACAAATACTAAACCAAAGTATTTAGGGTGTCCATAAAAACAGGTTACCGCCAATAGTGAAAAAAAAAATCATTACAAAATAAATCATAATCAAACACTTATGAAGATACAAAATCAGTTTTAAAACATTTCAGAGTGCTTTTTAGGCAAATTAACACAATTCTAAGTAGAATATAGATATAATAACGGATGATATAAATTTCCGATAACTTTCTATATTATTTTGGTACAAGTATGTCGAGATAAAAATATAGTAAAAATTAGGAAATAAGTATATAATGTACATACACACATATATATCCAACAGTATATGCAATTAAAAATAACGAAATTTTGTTAAATTGACAATTTATTGAATAACTTTTTTTTCATTATTCAAAAAAGGTTACAAGTTAGTAAGCTATTTACAGTACTGGGCAAGAAGGTCGATGTGCATTATTTCTTGCCCAGCACTGTAAATAATTGTTAATTTATTTTTAACACTTAGGTAAGCGTAATTGGTTCGTTTTCTAGAATAATCTTATTCGGAATGTTGTGTTGTCTTGGTAAACAAGAAGATTAATCATCTCATCACTTAAAAACTTTGACAAGAAAATTTGATAAACTTTCTACAATAAATTGATGAACGTAATTTTTGTTACTACCCACTCACAACGAAGTTAAAATAGCTTTTCGAAAGTTGTTCCATGGTTTTTTCAATAATTGCAGGTGTCAACTCGGCTGCCGACAAAATTATTGGTTTATAGCAAAATAATTATTATTTTTGAATTCAGGAACTTTATTAATATTATTTATTAGCGATAGTACTATAGTTCATACTTCATGTATTATATACTGTTTATGATATATTGACTAATTATTTGCAGTATCATTTGTCATCGTCATGCGCGGAGTTTTAAAAATCAGTCAATAGTCTACTTGGGCCAAAACCCGAACAGGAATTCCTCGTACGAGTACACCGCTTTTACATTTTATATAGTTTTCAAACATGGTGTCTGGTAAATGGTGATATGAGAATGGCTGGGTCTGTCTTCTCTTTATACTGTTTAAATAATAATGTATAAAACATGTTTAAAGAAAAGTGGTAATATAGTATAGACGTTTAATATTATAAATTTGTATGACTTGTTGTTAGTTATATGTAACATCGTATTGTTGACGTAATAGAACATACATATTCCAATGATTGTTGTTTTTTACATCTTGATCAATACTGTAAAACTATTTATAACTAAATATTGAGAAACACGCAAACAACTTTATTTGGAAAGAACATATATCTGCCTGTATTTATTTTTGTTCCCATCAAAATGTAAATAAGACATGAGTAATATACAGTTTCCCGTTTCAAGTAAAAGGCAACGAAATAGAATTGATGCACGGTTCGTTTTGAATAATAACTGGTAAGGGTTAAATAATTGCTCTAATTTAGATTAATTGTTGCTCGTCCGCCTTTGCAGGTGTAATTTAACTAATAATAAAGCAAGTCCGTTGTTTCCATTCATCAAAATTAATTTAAAATTGTATAGCTGTTTATTGTTGATATTGAAAGTATGTTTTTATTTCAGCACTATTGTAAAGATAAGGAATAAAATATTTTATTATAAAAAAACCTTTGGAAATAGAATTGAGTTAGATATTCAATTTAACTCAATGGTTGTACAAATGTTTTTTCTTTGTTCTTTTTATAATATAGGGGCACATACGAACAAACGGGTTACCTGATGGTAAGGGACAAAAGCCGTCCATGGACACCTGCAACTCAAGAGTCGTAAGTGCGCTGCCCATCTTTAGGGTAATGAGAGATTGAGAGATGCGGGGAGCTTAAGTGGGAGAGAAGGGGGGGGGGGTGAGGATTTTAGATAAGGGAAAGAGGGATGTGTGTAAGGGAAAGAGGGGGAGTTGGGCCTCTAGAAACCTCAATAATTTTGGGAAAACCCAACTCAAGCGTTGCTTCACAACCGGTTTTTTGTGAGGCTGTGATATCGCACCAGCCCATTTAAATGTACTGAATATTTTGCCTAATAGGACAAAAGCTCAATACTACTGTTTTGAAAATATCTAAAATAGCGGGTAAGAGATGCCTTTACAGTACTTTAAGCGTACAGCGCACGTGGTACTGTTTTTCGAGTGTGACAATATATGATGTTCTAGAGCCAAAACGGCTTAATGAATTTTGACCGTGATATGTTTTTAGAGTAGATGTTTCATAGAGTATAAGATTTCAATTTAAAACATTCAGGTTTTATATTTTTTTAAATATTTATTTTTTGTTTTATGATGACCTGATGTCAAATGAATGTTTTTTATCTAAATTATTTGCTATTATTAAGTGTTTTACTTCGTTTTGAACACAAAAAAAAGTAAAATATTCCCAACAATTTATCTGATATACATGAACACATTCACAAAGAATACCTTAGTTTTCCAATAAAGTCTGTTACATATCCATGTAGAAACTATTACCTATGTTCTAGAACGTGACGGACTATTTAGTTTAAGGGGATTTAGCGGGGAATCCTGGTTTCATATCTGATTCTATCGATATAGCTTCTATGCATCGTCCGTGGTATTACCCGTACAATATATGAATACTGTTATATGTTTCGTCTACGTTTTATCGTTTCTAGAACATTTGGCTTCAGGTTTTATCCGAAAATATCGGATTTCTATCTACACGAATGTTATGACTTGTTTTGTGAGGATCTATAGATAAGTAATATATAAGAAAAATCAGTTGAAAATTCGCAAGTTAGGTAAAAATTATAATTGAATGTCGATTTTTTAAAAAAAAAGTCTCAGAAATATGCTAACTTGGTTTAGAAGATCCTGCAGAAGCAAATAACTCAGGACTTATTTCCTGGTGTTGAGGTCCACGATGATTTTGGGTCAATAGTAATCCTTTTTTTAGTGTATTACTGAAAGATATGTATATTATTGCCATTGAAAGTAATTTGAGGAACGTGAGACCACTCAATCGTTGAGACCTGTAGTGGAAACTGTAACAATATTTGATTGGAATTATTCCGAATTTGTCATCCTAGGGGAACTATATATCCTTAGATCGAAAATTAGTATCGATTCATTAGTATGATAATGTTGTTTTTTTGCAATCATTAATAATTTTAGTATGGATAACAACGTAATTAGCGAGACCGTTTATACGATTTGTGATCTACTATCTAACCTTTGACCCTAATAGATGAATGTTATTATCTTAATACTGTAATTTCGTAGATGAAGAATACGCCAAGAAAATTTCAAACCTAGTTAAATTACGAAAATTACATTAAAATATACGTAAAATATACGTATTGGTTTGAAAAGCTCCACTGTTTTTGTCGGTAGTCAATGCTTCTCTCAGTGAAGTATAATGAGAGTTTCGTTATCCCACCATAACTTCTAAATGCTTAAACAAATTTAGATACAGATATGGGTTATCGTTAGATTCGAATCATAACATTATCCCGAATGACACTTTCTATACATAACCGTTTTGGTATTATATAAAGTTGTTAACTTGTTCTAAAGTCTCTGATCAACATGATACGATAAAAAAAAATAATATGATAAAATGAAACGTTGAAAAACAACTAACACATGATGATGGTACCGGGAAATCCCGTTCGAAATCAGAAAATCCCCACGGTAAATAAAGGGGTGAATAAACGAAGTCGGAGCGATTCTTGCTTCAGCGATTCTTTTTTCATTGGGCTGTGACATATTTCTACAATCTGACGAATTCACTATTTGATTTATTTTTAGACAAACTGCATGTTCATTTTTGATATGTATTTCTGTTGCCAGGATTGTATAATTTTAACACCTTTGATTATATCTGGTATTTGTATTAGGTATACAAATATTTGTACTTGAATACATAGTTTTTAATTATAGTATGTATATTGTTTATGAATGTTTATTAATAAGTATTTTATATGTAATGGTACGCATGTATATTTAGTGTAAGTATAAGAACATGTCAATGTATTTTTATTTTACGTATTAAATTATTATTTAAGTATATATTTTCTTCATATAGTAATAGAATAACCTCCTTGGCTTCACTTGTCCATTTCAAAGGTTGTCTGCAAGAAATAGCAACCAGCCATAAGACCGCTGATTGTACCAGAAGTCTGTATATTATTATTTGTTATAATATTATTATAAATTTTCTACCATATTATAAAGCTTATGGTATTGTACATTGTATTGTATGCTAAATATATGTATTTGTATAAACCAAGCATTCATGATTATCATAAAAAATCTGATCATGCAGCATGATCGTGATGTTTTAATCGTCAACCGTCTATTATGAGTGTAGTGCAGTCACAGGTATTTCCAAAACGATTTTATCAATAGTTACTTCTAACAAGAATTTATTTTCTTATGAGTTTATGTTGAATTATATATATAAAGAAACAGCCTCACATGTACGTGGCTGTTTATAAATACAACCATGTCAAACTTATTCATAACGATCTCATTTTTACGATACGTTTCACCACATACAATGATTTGAATAATGTCTTTGAAGGCGTAATTATAAGGCATTCGATTCCAAAGGTTTGGTATAGCTAATGGAATCTGCATGCTTTGAACAAGATCAGATCAGCTAATGACATTCACCTTCTCGGAAAATTGCTTCCTTTATCCACACACGTCGTGCGTTTACTGAGAATTTAGGCGAGCAATCCGCAGAGAGTAGGGTGTTGCCATGGTAACCAGACGAAGGCTCATGTGGGTTCCAAAACTTTAAATTGTATTACCAAGCACCGAACACAATATATTTGAAGGCATGTGGAGTCTGCATCAAACTTGGCCGCGGTGTTGATGGTATTTATTTATATAAAAAAAGTACTAATATTCTATTCTATTCTTTCTTTCTTTCTCTTTCTAATAGGAAGTAAGTATAATTATATATTAATAATAATATTATTTACAGCATGCATTGCGGCTGGTTTTGCTACTTGTATTATTGTATATATTATACACAGATTCTAATGGTCTATAGTAATTTTTATTCATAGTAAACAAGTCCCTCTTTATTTTTTTAAATTTCTATATAAAATCTTCTTTTAACTAAATTATTCCGTCTCGCTTTTTATCAAAAAATTACAATAATTTGATCAATTTATGCAACAAGACCCTTTTTAATCCCGACGAAATGGAATTACGGGGGAATTGACTTCGAGGAGAAAATCCGATACAAACGGCACTCCTCTACCAAAATACGATACAAGTCTCTGTACATTTCGTTTTACGTTTCATTGCGTTCTTAGTACGATGTTATCTCAAAGCAGAGCTAAAGAAATAGCGTATTGAAGCGCATGAATAGATTTAATCTGTATTTTTATGCTTAGTGGGAACCTTCCTTGTTGGGAGGAAGCTTTACCGAGAGTATTTTTCTTTGGAGGATCTCTTGACTGAAGGGCGCTTGAGGTTCTTATAAACAAGGCCATTATTATCAGAACTACAGCTCGTAGATCGTGTTAATGTACTTTATGGAACGTTCTTTCTAAATAAATGGACGAAAAATCAACAATAAAGAAAAAAATACCGTTCTATTGCTTGTTATAAGCTTTCGCACATTAGTAGATATGGTTTTGAAGATACGAGTTAATTCTTGGTACGAATTCAAACCTGAAGCGTTTACTTAAACACATTTAATCTAAACTCTTACAGACAACGGATTTAGCTAAAAAAAAAGGTACTGAATACATCCATAGATTTTTGAGACAAGTACCTATAGCTTTTGTATAATAAGTTAAAATGTAATATACTTGCATACCGATATAAATATATGTATAGTGCGAGTATTATACATGTATATTATAATTAAATTGGAAGTATATTACGTCCTCAAACTTTACACCTTACCCCACGTACTTTAAGCCTTAGTCATTTGGTTATGAATTATAACATTAAATACTATTTTTGTCATACTTTGACATAAGAAAAATATAATGTACCAGTTTTAAAAAAAACGTTATAATCCCAAAAAAATAAATTACTTTCATTAACATTAAATTTCACTTTTATTAATATTAGAATAAACAACAAGTGATATACTGAACAGAAGTATTAACAAAAATCATAATGCTTACCATGATTTATGTATTTCAAATTAGTTTCGTAAATAATAGGAAAGCGAATAATAAATAGAGTATCTCTATAGTGGTCTAAGCTAAGTGTGGGCTACAGGCTTGTTTTTGTTCGGTCAATGAAAAGAGCGCTCTCATCTAGTACATTCTATCAAATGTACTAATGCGGACTTCTAGTCTGTTCGGCGTTTAGTTCAGTAGCACATTATAACTATTTACTATTTTTTTTTGTTTCCTTCATAATTTGTAGGCGGACTGTCATTCTTATAGCGGGCTTATGCAGCGGGAACACGACATTCTTCCGCGACCAGCAGGTGATCGTCCGCCGGAGAGGACCCCGTCTCGTTTTGAAGGGGGAAAGGATATTGATAAAGAATTTCTCAATTCGAACCAGTAGTTCCTGAAATTAGCGCGTTCAACCAAACAAACAAACTCTTCAGCTTTATAATATTAATATAGATATACACATTTTATTACATTAAAATAACAACAATTCTAATAATCATGCGGATGCATAAGTGAATCATATAAACCAAACACGCACCGAGTAAAAACACCAACAAGCAAAATGCAAGGAGCTGTTTCGTACATTACAAGAAGAATAACGAATTAACGATGTAGTAAAAAATATAATTAGGATCGAAGTACGAACTATAAAAATACAGACAATTCATATTATTCTTAGTCAGGAATAAATTTCCAATAGTACTTTGTTCATGAACTACACAAGCCTACGCTAGCTACTAGTATTGCAGGTAAATAATAATTTCATTGTTGCAGAACAAATCGTAGAAGGAATGAAATAATTTTTGTTCATGTTTTATTCAGAGTAAGTTGCTGACTGTGCATAAAAGTTAAACTGAAAAGTCGCATACTAGTCCCATCATATTTTAACCTTTTACCGGTGAAAGCAAGCTGGACGTTTTACATTCTTAAACGTTCGAAGTTTGTCCGAGAATATTGTAATTTTCGACGACAGGGATATTTTACTTTTCATCTGAATAAACCTTTGTTATTTTTTACATAAATTTAACCTATTTCTATATAAGTGAAAAGGTTACCGTTATTACTAGGCAAAAGCAAGAATTCATGTTCTTTGAACCTTTTTTTAAGAAGCATCCAACATTATTAAAAGCTATTTGCTACTTTTCTTATTACAGTGGTTAAAACATTCTTATTCAAATATTGAGTTTTGATTACTTCATCTGACTAAATTTGAAGTCATTGCATAAAAGTGTATGGAAAACTCAGAGACCAAAATAATTTTAATTTAAATTTAAAAAAGACACGGTCAACTGCGAGTCGAACTCGTGCGCCGAGGGGCCGTACCTACCCATTATACCGCCATAATAAAATTGGTATCTGTACTGGTATTGGTACGGTACGGGTGGCTCGGGCTCAAAAATGGAGAAGTGCATAGTGTAACGATCGCTTTAGTCTTTACTGTAAAATGTTCTGCGCACACGAGCATAATATTGCAATAAACAGTTTCTTACACACAATAGCACAGAAAATGGGGACACCTTTTAATTTTCAAAATTTTTAATTTTCTGGAATTTTTCCTTTATTTGTGCTGTAAGACCTTATTTTTTGCCTAATTTCGTGATTCTAGGTCAACGGGAACTACCATATAGGTTTTCGACCCAAACCTATAGTGTACTTCCGGTTGACGTAGAATTGTCAATTTTGGTTAAAAGCAAGGGACAAGTGAAGGCAAAATTCCGAAAAATTCAAAAAAGTTGAAAATTAAGGTAAATTTTGATACTTACAAGTTTTCGCGAAAATCTGAATTTGCCCATATATTTTTATAATGTTGACTCAGGACCTTGATTTTTATACACATAATAGGGATTATAAACCTCAGAATCTGGTATAAATTTCAACTTGCAAGGTCTACCCATTCCTGAGAAAATCGGCGTTGACACACGGACACAGAGTGATTAATTTTTTTACCTTTTGAGGCACAGAACCCTAAAAATACCATTACAATTTAAAGTTTTGTGATATTAAATACAAGATTTTTTTTTTTTCAATTTGCTTTTCACTAATCGAATGAACGTACCAATGTCTGAGCTAACTAGTATGACAGCAATTGATCCTTGCTATATGAATCGAAACCGGACATAATCGGACATATCCGGATGTAGCTGGACATAACGCAAGGATAATTGTCGCGTGCAGATCGATAGATGGATTTCCGTGCCGATGGCGTACTGCACTAATTGCCTTGCCGAGGCTAGGGGCATTAGTGCCGACTATTGATACGATAAAGGATATGGGGCCATAGATAGATAGATAGAATACTCTTTATTTGTACACCATTCTTACAGTTAAATACAATAGATACAGTACAAGTGTCAACTATATAATGTACAAATGGCGGCCTTATTGCTATATGCAATCTCTTCCAGGCAACCTTAGAATGGATTATAATCATTCGGAGAGACAGAGGTAGTTGCAGGATCACTTCTTGAAAACTATACTAACTTATGTTCAAACATAAAACTTGTATAAAAAACTAAACATATTTATGTACAACATATAACATACATACTAATACAAATACAGATAAACATACATACATACTAACACACATACAGATAAACATACATACATACTAACACACATACAGATAAACATACATACATACGCATATAAATATATACAACAATACATACATACATACCATTAATATGGAAATAATAGATACTAGATAACAGAACTAAATTGATAAATAATAGTCATGAACCATTTTCTTAAAAATATTTAATGATTCCGCTAGCCTAATGTTCTTTGGCAACGCATTCCACAAGCGTACAGCTTCAACAGTGAAAAATTTGTCATAAAACCTTGTGGAATGCAATGGCATCTCCAGCCTCAAATTTTCCGATGACCTTAGATATTTGTCATGTGTGTCATGAAGGAACTTGAACCGTTCTTTGAGATAAAAAGGGGCTTTAGGATTGAATAAGATGTTATAAAGAAAAGTTAGAATGTGAGTATTCCGGCGAAAACGAATTGGAAGCCACTTGAGCTTTTGACGGAATTCAGAAACGTGATCATATTTTCGTAGCCCAAATATAAATCTTATACAAACATTTTGAAGTCGCTCAAGCTTATTAAGTTGTACTTCAGTGAGATTCAGATAGCTGACATCGGCATAGTCAATAATTGGAAGAAGAAGCGATTGTGCAAGTGCAACCTTAGTGGCAGTTGGAAGAAAATTGCGTAGCCTTCGTAGAGACCCTGCTGAAGCAAAGACCTTGCGGCTGACTTCTTGCAGCTGTGTACCCCAAGATAAGGTACTATCCATATATATTCCTAAGTTTTTGACAGTATTGCTGATTTTTAAAGTTGTGTCGTTAAACTTAATTTGGGGCAGTTGTGACCAGTCAATCCTTGAAACTAACATAGGACTGCCAATAACACATACCTGAGTTTTTAAGGGATTAACTTGGAGTCCATAATGTTGACTCCATTGGACAATGTGTGATAGGTCGGCATTGACTATGTTAATGGCTTCCGATAACCTGTTAAGTGGAGCTTGTGTATATATCTGTAAATCATCTGCGTAAAGATGGTAGAATGAACGTAATTGTTTGGAAATGGAGTTTATAAAAATAGCGAAGAGTAAAGGAGATAGAACGCCACGCCATAGTACATATTACTTATACAGGTTTTGTTGGGCACACGTTTTCTTCTACCCACGAAGACCTATGGACATACTAGGTTGAGGTTTAGCAAAAGTCAGCAAAAAATGTAACTCTTTTTGTTGTTTTTTATAGTTCAGATTCTTCATAGGTGTATTTTTTTCAATAAGTAATGACTGTCTAAGGGTCATTAGCACGTTGACTATCCTCGCACAATGTTTACACTCCATTTTATTGAATGTATAACATATACATTAAATTATAATCCTATTACAATTGAATATCTATCAAACATACTTATTTTACAGTATTATGTTAGAAACTATATATATTACATTTTTATAATATGATATTACATAAAACAATAAGAACCTATTTCAACGCTTTAGTGTAAGTATAGTTTTCAATGCTAATGTAGTAATATTTTCGTTTTAAAGACAATTTAATTAGGAATATTGATACAAAATAATTACGAGTTTAGATATATGTTTTATGGGGAATGATATATTTAAAACAAGAAGAGCTTATTATAGGTTTTATGGGGAATGATATATTTAAAACAAGAAGAGCTAATTATTCTGAAGTTTTAGCCTCTGCCTTCGTTTGTCAAACTAAACAATTGTCCCAAAGTAAAAGTACATCTAAACATCATCTCATTCCTAACCATTTATGTGCCTTTGACAACGTTGTTAAATTTTATTCAACCACTCATCATGACATCAGATCATCATCAGATAAAAATAAAAGTGTAAAGCTAATAAACAAGGTAACAATCGATGTTATATAATATAATGTCGGTGTCTGTTGCATTTTAATGTATGTACTCTTTTAATGCGCGCATTTCAGTTTTTGATATTCTCCTGTAGCCAACACAAACCAAGAAAGCGTTGCGAGCAAAGAAACTCACTTTTGCATACATAATAGTAGTAGAAAAGTTAGGTATTGTAATTTTTTTTTAAATAATCAACGCATAGAATAGGTCGTAAGTTCTCGAAAAACAACAGTACCTAACTTATTTAGTAACAACGCAACGTAAGAACAGGAAGGGCTCATAATGAATCAACCTGACGTCGCAACTCTATGTTAATTGCTATCCAGCACTTGTGTCAATACGGCGACAAATGATAGTCTGTTTGTTCCTGTTATTTCCTACATTCAATATTTGGAAGTTTTCGTTTGTACGCATGGTTTGACTAAGTGAACAAATGTTATGAAAGATAAACGTCTATCTTGTTCATAACACTAATGACAATTAGTTATCATTAAATAAATATTAGTTTGTGATTTACTTGTTTAGGCATATAGTATTATAATTTTACTATTAATTACAACTATTTATTTTAATACGTCTCGGTGTAATTAATATGTAAGTATATTTATCAGCAACCTGGTTATCATAGCTCTGTTAACATTGGGATCAGGCCGTGTGTAAGATGTCTCAAACATAAAAGTATTGGGAGACATGTGAACAATATACATACATGTCTATGATCAAAGTATAATTAAATTACATTTTAAAACTGCTCAACAATTATTTGAAATCGTCCCATATTCACCGCAATTATAGGTTGCTTTATCAAGTGTGAAATTAATATTAAACAGATAGTTGAATACCTGCCTGTGGCACCCTTCGCTTCACGGGCTTGCACGGGCCAGTACATAAATGTTGACCAGTCTTTATTTGTTTCTTTTCTGCTTCAATGAACCTAGAAACACTTTATAAGATGAACGATATACGTAGGTTAATTGGATTTATTTAACATTAGACAGACTCATCAAGAATCTGAAACTACTTCAAGACCACCACTTATTGAAACTTGGATTAATATTTTTATCATACAGGGATAAAGACGAACAGAAGCGTCACATGCCTGGAAGAGAAAGGGAGGAGGGAAAAGAGGTTTTTTTTTTTTTTTTTTTTATACTATAGGGGGACAGACGAACAGACGGGTCACCTGATGGTAAGTGACACCGCCGTCCATGGACACTTGCAACTCAAGAGTCGCAAGTGCGCTGCCCGCCTTTGAGGGTGATGAGGGATGGGGGATGCAGGGAGCGGAAAGAAAAGAGGAGGGATGAGGAGATGGAAAAAAGGAGAAAGGAGATGAGAGGAGAGAAAAGGGGGAAGGGGGAATTAGGCCTCCGGAAACCTCACTCAATTCGGGGAAATGCAACGCAAGCGTTACTTCACAACCGGTTTTCTGTGAGGCCGTGGTATCGCACCGGTCGAGCCGGCCCATTCGTGCCTAAGCATGGCTCTACCACTAAAAGGTGAAGGGAAAAGGGGCTGGGCCTCCGGTTAACTCACTCACTCGGTCACACAATGCAAGCATTGTTTAACAGCCAGTTTTGTGTGAGGCCGTTGTAATACTCCGATCGAATCGGCCCATATGTGCCACGTACGTACAAGCATAATTTACTGTTTTAACTTAGTATGAAGAACACAGATCTTAATTTAGTCAGTGAATCCTGTTGAACTGATATTGAATTCCACGAGGCATCCAGATAAACAAAAGCAAAATGTTTTCATGTCTAAGTACTCATTTATGATACTGTTTCATAAAATTACAAAAATTATATAGGAATTTATATATGCCAACTGATTTATAAATAACTAAGTGTTACAAAGTATTCCGACACAATAGGTGTACAAAGCAACAGCTGTCCTATAACAAATGGTTGTGCCATGTTTCTAGATAAATTGACGTATTGTACTATTGTACACTAAGGTGAATAAGACATTTTTGCGAGATGAAATTTTAAAAATGCTGTTTCAAGAAGACACCTGAAAGCGTTATAAGAGCTGCGAACTTTCTTTCATTGAATGTGTAAAATATGGTGACCATTTTTATTGAAATCGTAGGACAGATATACTATTCTTATTATAATTTTACCTTTGTCTTTGCTTCCTCTTTGTATTAAATACATAACGTCACGAACTCGAACTATCTGATTTTTGATAAGAAGATCGCTTACAAATATATTTATTTGTGAATAGTGTTGTATTCCTGTGGATAGATGCTATGACCAGACGTTATATTAGCTAGAGTTAGAGTCAGAATCAGAAATATAAGTAACAACTCTCTCAATATAGGCGTTGGACACAATTGTAATAACAGAAAAAGACTTCAAAAGACAAGTAAAAATATTGAAAAAGAACTACTTGAAATTTCTTATTTTCAGCTGACTGTGAAGGTTCCTGCTGCCATGTATAACTAGTAGTCAATAACATGTCTCAGTACCTACACGTTGTATAAATGGACAATTAATTGTATAGCTAAATCATCTTTTCGTTTTTATTTATTGACTAACAGTAAAAATTCCAAAAGAACTTATAACATAAACAGTATTAAGCATAATGGCGGAGGCATTGGACTTGCGATCGAGTGGTGTACTTGGTAGATATATTGTGTGATCTAACATGGAGCTTGGTATCCATTTCATACAATAAAAAATCTATCCGATGGTTTATGAAATAATCGAGATCGACTATAGTTTATTCTGTCTTGTCTTATGGATGTAAAATAAATAAATAAAATCCCATACACTGTTATTATTATAAAAAAAAAAAACACTTTATGGCTATCCTATGAAGTAACTGGAGTGTAGCGTCTTCTTCGGATGTATGTGTTTGTTTATTGTGAGATACAACTCTTTTGTCAGTACCATCTGCAGTCACTTGTTTGAAATCATTGCGAAAATCTTTTACATTTTAGCATCGTTTTTCAGAACTACTTGCTTTTAATTTGAACATCAAGTGTTGCACTCACAGTTATCTAATAGTTACCTTGTGTAGATTTCGCAGTTATTAAGTCTGGAAAAATATTAAACTCATTCACGTCAACAAAAGACGTTAAAAATGATGCCGGTGAGAACTAATTTAAAAAATGAGTGTAATTGAGTATATTTGGAACAATGATGTGAGAAAGACCTTCAAAACTTCAAAATCATGTTTATTATTTTATGGTCCTATGAATTGTTATATAATTATAAATATTATATAGCTTTTACCGTTACATCACTAAAATATATAATCGAAAATAATGTTTATCATTCTAGATAGATTAGGTACTTTTCTTGAGTAAGCGGCTGTTATTAGTAAGTGTACAAAATGATATCTGAATCTTTCTTAAACTCGAGAACCAATAGATGTTATCGAGTTATCTATCGAAGTAATAGCAGTCAATTTTACAAGTCAATCGTACCTAATAGTCGTACCCTAATATGGAACTTGTAAACAAACTTACTGATATGAACTAAACCATTAGCATATAGATCTACCTGGCTTATCTGTGAATATTATTATTCGCAATTATTATTAGTTAGATTGATCTAAAGCCAGCTATACATTAGTTTGTTTGTAGAAAGTCACATATAATAAATTAGTTTAAAAACTTTTAACTCGTGATATTATGTACCTTCTGTTAAATTTAAACAAATACTTTTATAATTCTATCTAATTCACAACAATATATACTCGTATATCCAAGTGAAAAGTACAATTTACTCAAAACCCTGGAAAAGGTTTTGATATCTAAAAAGCAATTTGAAGAGTTAATAACATCCTTTTGCAGCGAACAAACAAGTAACTTATGAACACCTGTCAACTTATGAACATTCTACATCCAAAAAAATTTAAAGAATAAGGGAAGGATCAAGGGGATGTAGAAAAGTACGTTAGGAAATTGAGGAATATGTAAATATTTTACACACAACAGTTAAGCTAGAAGGAGAAGGAAAAGGCACACAGAACAAAATGTATTAGGTCTTCCGGTTAGTTTTGAGAGAACGTGTCAAGTAGCTGTCGCGACACGTCGGTACAAGTTACTTCGATATTCGATGCGGCGTGTTTTAGCTTGCACTTTAATTATTCCAAGTAACTCGCTTACAGTAAACGCACCCAAGTTTGTAGTGTGGTTAAATATGGAACGTGGTTAAGCAACAGCAGAAGCTCACAGACTTATTGTAGATATGTATCATGAATCTGCACCATCTGTATAAAACATGTAAATACTGGTTTCGATGATTTAAAAGTGATAATTTTGATTAAGAGGATAAAGAACGTAGTGGAAAACCAAAAAAGCTTGAAGACGGTGAATTGCAGGCGCTATTGGACGAAAACCCTGCCCGCATACTAAAAGAGTTGGCTGAAGAATTAAATGTAGGTAAATCAACAATTTCTGATCGTTTACACGCAATGGGTAAAATTCAATAACAAGGAAAATGGGTTCCACATGTTCTATCAGAATTAGCGATGCAAAATCGATGTAATGTGAATGTAATTATTTTATGCTTTACTACTGTCTCGTCACAAGGAGAAATCTTTTTTTTTATCAAATCGTTACCGGCGATGAAAAATCTACTATGATGTTTCAAAACGTAGGAAATCATGTGTAGATCCTGGTCAACCGTCCACATCGACTCCGAAGCGTAACATTCACGTACGTTTTTTTTATATTAACCTACTATAGTGACTCCACTTTGCCTGATGGAAAACAATAAGTGGAGTCAAAGAGTGGTGGTCACCATCCTCATTGCATGTCTAGTCAATGCAGCATGTTATGCATTTGGTGGGAAATGAAAGGTGTTATTTATTATGATTTGTTAAAACCAAATGAAACTATCACAGCTGAGCGTTATCAACATCAATTAATCGAATTGAGTCATGCATTGAACCAAAAACGTCCAAGAATTGCACATAGAAAACAAAAGGTCATTTTACTTCATGACAATGCTCGCCCACACATCGCAAAAGCTGTAAGAGATACACTTTCAGATCTTTAGTGGGAAGTGATACCGCATCCCGGATATTCATCAGATTGGGCTCCTATTCCACCTATTCGACCTATGCAACACAGCCTTGCAGAACAACACTTCAAATCTTACGAATGTATTAAAAAATGGATCAATGAATGGATCGCTTCAAAAGATGGTCAGTTTTTTTATGATGGTATCCATTTTTTGCCCGAAAAATGGCAAAAGGTTGTAGCTAGTATTTGAGCATATTTTAATTACAATATAAATGATCTTTTTATAATACAAGAATATTTAATTTTTACTAAATCCCTCAAAACTAACCGGAAGACCTAATATTAAGTATATAATAATAATAATAAAAACAGCAAATGTGTATTCTGTAAAAAAGCTATAAAATAAAATGAAATGAAAAAGAAGCAGGGAAATAAGTGTTACATAAGAACCACTAGAAAAGGAGCTGTTGACCTAAGACAAGTTACAAAGTAGAAGGATTTAAGACTATTATTAAGACCCCGAAACTTAGATGTAAAACAACAGATCACATACTCAGAAATCAAAGAATTAAATTGACAAAGAAAGTAAGTAAGTGGGCTCCTCGATATAATACTAAGAAGCGGATAGATCATAAGGTGGTCGAACGACCTAATGAAATCTGTTGTCCCACCAAGTGTCATGTCAGTTGCATGAAAAATAAACAGACGGAAAAAGCTTTCGTGTCTGGACAAGCTACAAACAGAACCACTGTGCAAAATAGGTTTATAATTTACGTTTGAAGTTTGAAATTCTGTATTATTTTTGTTAAATAAAAGCTTTGAAATTGGTATCTATATATATATATGTATATATATGTATATACATATGTATATTAAATAAAACATGTACTATAATGTCATTACAGCTATTGTGTCATGTGACGTCTCAAGTCAAGGAAGGTTTTAGGCCTTTGACGGACTAGAAAAAGTACACTCTTTGTGTGACTATACACACAAACAACCAACTTACAAAATAAAACACCTTAATCGATATTAGTTTGTGATAGCACCACTTAAACAGTGCGTCACCTGATTACATTCCACCCGGAATTCTAGAATGTTTTTTTTGTTAATTTTAAACTCCGTATGCAATATACGGAGACCAGAGGTGAACATTAAGTCGGTCCCTGTATGCTATGATATTCACACTTATTTGCATACACACTAAGTAAATGTTAAAAGAACTCTTTACATACGTACTTACACGTTTAATTAAAAAAAAAACTCAATTTTAAGTTGTAAGGTTCGGTAGGTAAGGTAAGCAAAACTGTCTTGTAAGGTACTTTTAATCAATATCATATAATTATGTGGAATCTTGTCATTAGCAATTGACACTGTAAATAAGTGTATACTATTGTAAACAGAGATAATCGTAAAAATAACTAAAATATACAAGTAACTACACAAGTCTATGAAACATTCATACTTTACATATACTGCAGTTCAAGCACGGCGCAGAAGATCTCTACTTGAAGTCTTAAGAACCTTCTATTCTGAGATAATAATGTCGTCGTTCTGTATTAAAAAAACAAAGAATAAACCATAACTGTTTGCGCAAGTCAAAACCCATAAATCTTTAAATTTCTTGCTTACAAAGGGTTTCTAAGGCGGGGAACCCCGTATTATTGTGTGCCAGCGATATAAACATATTCCTTGGTCTATATTTGATTTATATATGATACGTGACTTATAATGTTGTCAAGGAATACGTACGATTTTCTTTTAAATCCAGTTGTTCATGCTTTTAACATGCATTATATTTTTTTTATTAAAAAGATAATATAAAACAAATACATTTTTTTTATAGATTTGTCTAAAACTATATATTATATTATTGTATATAGTATTATACCAAGCTGAAAATCAATTTTAAACTTTTTAAAACTCTTTAGGGAGAAAAATATTAGAAATTTCAGCAATTACCTGCAATCAATACCTGCTTACCCACATTCGCATACAGAATACTGAGGTTAGATAGACCTTGTAGCGCATTATAAGTTTGGAAACGTAGTAGTAATATCACTGGTGTTGGTAATCATTATAAAATCATAAGGCAAGCTGTGAGTTTTCTTGCCGCCGCCGTGCTGCCTTGTTATAAAAATAAATCTTATCATATTTATAAGGACATTAGGTAAGACAACTGCGGGATTCAAAAAGGAAAAACAAAACGATGCTTAGCATGAGACGGTATGAGCGTAATGCAAATCAAACATGACAACCAAAATCCTAGATTCCTAATATTTTTGAAAATTTATTATTTTAATTTTTTAATAACAAAAAAGAATACTAGCAGCGTGAGTTACACATTACTAATATTCTTGTTAACCCCCCCAGCTACGCTAAATATACTTGTGTTAGGGGTGTCTTTACGACGGTAGTGTACTGGGCGGGGTTTGAACTCGCAACCACTTGATCGCAAGTCCGACGCCTCAGCCATCACGCTATCGCTGCTTTAATTATTATTAATTTAACATATAATCTCCCCCTAAAATTTTTGAACTACTGTTCTTGATAAAAGCATTTTCAAATAATCATGTAGTTACCAATTCTTCAGCTGAAAACGTGTGTCAACATATATGGCATCCACACATATTTTCCTTCGTCACGTCACCCGCAGCCATTCTAATATTTCATAGGACAGCAAAAGGGCAAATTGTATCAGGGAGGCATCTAAAGTGGTATGTGACAGCGGAGCTAAATTGGACGCGACAACATGCTTTTAGCGCGGCTCATCTCAGCCTCAGACCTCTGTGGATAGTGGTACAATAAGATCATAGCGGAAGTTTGGAATAAGTTACAAGATACTGGTCAAAGCATTACTCGAACGAGAACGATTATAGTAAGACATAACAAAGAAAGTGTATTTAAAGAATCTCCTTCCTCACAATAACAGCAAGCGATTTTAATACCCAAACTAAGTTTGTACGAGTATGCTTGTACTTGGTTTGGTTTTGCAACATAGTCATCACCACCATAGAAATGCATAATAGCTAGACCAAATAGACCTAGAGAATATATTCATTAATAAAACAGCATATATGTTGTTATTAAATGTATTATTCAGAATTGCGCTATCAAAGATGTTTTTAGAAACTATAAAATGAGTTAAAATAAAGACGCTGACTCGTTCGTCTATCTTGTCTTATCCTACTGAGAAGAAACTACTAATTTTCGATGATTATTTTCGGTACCTACTGAGAGTTATGTCTTGTACCATACATGAGCACCATTTCACAAGAAACTATTATAAGGATCTTGTTTACGAGGAGTTACTCCCAAACTTTAAGCATCTGACTCAATTAAGAACTTATCTTTAATGGCCCCTTCCGTAATATATATATATATATATATATTAGAAATTAATTATTAATAGTATTTATTTTATGAGACTGCAAAATAACTTGTGTTAAGTATATTCAGCTCGGGATTGACTACTTAAAGCAGTAGTTATACTAAATTCAAATTCGTGATTTTTTTCTTCACAAATTTGAATGTATACGTTTACGTGTAAGTTTGCGTTAATTCTATATCAACGTATCTTCTGAAAATTAAGTAATTCAACAGAGTAATAATATTTAATAGGATGTAAAAGTAACCAAGTCTCTTTGCTCTAACAGAACAAAGTGGAAAGATATAACTGACAAAGCCTGAAAAGAGTTCACCTGCGCTCATGAAGAATGGGAAGAAAAAAGTAACGTTTAATAGTTACTAGTTACATTTTTATTCTGTTCCCCTGCCATGTGAAAATTGTACCCATATATTCATGTCGTACATCAACCCCATTCGAAACTACAATTCGTATAATTTATAGTTCAAATGGACTCATAATGATGTATCTGTTCTGTGAATAGTGCTAATCGTTAAGGTTTGCGTTTAACTCTAACGTTTGTTATGACACGTAGAAGAAATTAGAGGATGGCCTTTCGTGTTCAAGACATCACGGCAAAAGACAATTTATGACGTCATAAATTACTACACAGTATAATTTTGCATTGTTGCATCCTTCTCATCGCCTTGTTACATACTTTAACTTTTAGATGTTAATAAATCGTATCGGGCTATGAATAGATATCACCTAATTAGTTTATAATGGCTTATTTCCTTTTTAGTGGTGGTATAAACATTTATCGATACATTTGTGCAGGTAATAAATGTATTATTTTTCTTCTTCTATATTTTTTATATATATATTATTTCATATACATATGTCACCGTATGATTGTGAGCATTATTAGTTTATCATACCTGCGACATTGAGATATACAAATATATAAGGAAAAATTGTGAGCTGCAACCAATCACTTATAATGCCTCAATATCATTTTTTTAAGTAACTTCAACGTGTACGTAGATACATAGGCTCACGCCTGTATCCCCGAAGGGGGAGGCAGTGGCGTAGTTAAAGCCCACATTTTGCTGATAATAATTTAGTCTATTTTGCCGTTATCCGGACACTTTCGGGAGTAAGGTAAAAAAATTTGGGGGAATAATGAGAGGAAAATGAGAATGGAAATAAAAGGAATGGGATATTGCTTATACAGATGGATATGGGATGGATGGATGGATGGATGGATGGATATAGGTCTGTGAGCAATAGCTCAAGCAAGTCAGGGTCGCGTTATCTATAACTTGAACGGACTATGGCCGGGAAATCCAGGCCTGCTGACTGTTTGAGACACATGTTTGGAGCTTATAAGGTAGCTTGTGTTCCTTGGTTAAACGTTGTAGTTTTTGTTTTATATATTTAGCTACTACACGTGACGTAGTTTTTAATCTTAAAAATACATTACAGTCTTGATAATAGTACATATTTTTGGATTTTATATTTGCTTCCCAATTTAACGGATGCTGAACTAGGGATGTAGTTCACAATGTTACGGTTGGTAAAACTGGTCAATTTAACGATTATACATAAATAGATTTTAACAAGGTAAAATTAAATAAATAATAAAAAAAACAGCAAATTTCAAATACTTGATTGAATTTCACAAGCTTTCAATAGATATAATATTTGTTTGTAAACACAGTAGCATGCTGCCAGGTATATGAAACTATTAATTAGTTATTGTGATAAACACTCATCAGTATCATTCTCAGAAACACTGTAGCACTCTCATTTCTACACATTTTCACAACATTACAATATTATTTTCAACTTTACTTATATATATAAAAAAAATACACTGGCATATTCTTGCCATGTTACCAATTTTTCGCACACTTGATGTAAGTCACTTATTTATTGCTCTCGTATTTAATGAGTACAGGGCGCGGATCTCTGAACTGTAGCCAGTTCATGTTACAGGCATGCGATCCTAACGTGCTCAAACTATTGTTTACACTTCCAGCTATGTTTGTGAAAAGTGTTTGTATAATACACTTCTGCTTACACCTTCGGGGATGTAGGAGTATGTATAAACTATATTTAGGGACGAATAACGATATCGGTTTTAAATTAATCCAACGATGCTCTGCAATAAGCATCCCAGAATAGATAATTGACTTTAAAAAAGTTGATAACCGCCTTCAATGCGCCTTTCTAAATCGTAATAACGTAAGCTAAGCAAACTCTTATCAAAATACCCCTGAAGTAATTCCTTTCCAAAAAAAAGAATTATCGAAATCGGTTGCCGTGCGTATTGAGTAATTCGTATATTCGTCGCGCACATACTTAATGCAAATTTAAGACTTATATGATTATCTCATGGATGCATTTGTCAGAACTGGACCAAATTGTAATTAGACCACACGGGAAGCACCAGCTTTCAAATAAAAAAAAAATATCAAAATCGGTTCATTCAGTCGAATTGAGAACCTCTTCCTTTTTTGAAGTCGGTTAAAAAGGCATGTTACTCATCAACAATTCATGGCCACAGATGACAAAGTATAAAGTACTCAATGCTTATAGCTACTGCTAGATATTATTAGCTATTTACTATTTAGAACCTGATCGTATACATAAACGTGACAGTAATTGTAATGTATTTAAAGTCACTTTGCGTAGAAGAATGCCACAAGTAATAAGTATGTAGTTAGAAAAGTTTGTGATACTCTAGTCCTTACCAGTAATTATGCCAGAATCACTTTAAAAAGTTTTTTTTAATTGATTTACTAGGAATTTAAAAACTTAGGTATGCAGTTATTGGAGCTTATTCTGAATGCGTTTCTTTGAACAATAATGTAATAATAAATAATGTAATAATGTCAGAATCTTTATCATATGCCATATAAAGAGAAGGTACCTATAGTATACGATATTAACTTAGAACATAATAAACTAGCTAACTGAGAGGTTATTAGTACAGGATGATCGATGAGCCAGGTCAAATCAGGGGACCCGCTACCGCTATTAAAATAAATGTACGAGTAACTTACGAAACATTAGATTTATGTCTCTACAAATAAATAAAGTAGTTAATAAATGGGTATTCGAAGAAGTGAGTTTTACTACAAATTTCATTAAATTATAAAAGTGGGTTTATTCTATTCTACAAGACCTTAATGGAATTTTCGCTATATAACATAATCGTTAACGCAGTTCTCAATTATAATTTTTTGTTTTGTTTATCTTATTAAATATGATCATATTTGTCATGTTCCATTCCCGAACTCCCTTGTTATGTATTAAATAAAACTCATATTTGAATAATAAATTATAGTATATTTTGTACAGAGCGTAAAATGATTAGTAACTAGATAGATATTATTAACTTTGCTTTTTAAAAGCTTATATTATAGTAGTATTATTTACTTAAAAGTAGGAAAAAAAAGGAGAGGTTTAAGAAACAAATCTAATAAACAGTTAAAGTTCTTAACACATTCACTAATAAGGCGATTCAAATGACACCTCGAAAGTCCATCAAGTAGTCTAAGCTCTAGAACAGCGGTCAGCAACACGCGGCCCGCGGACGTCTTACTTGCGGCCCGTGAATGTTTTGTAAATAAGTTATAAATATCAAAATAAATGCATGAACGAACCGCGATCGTTTCTAATATTTGTTCGCGAAATCGATAAGAAGTTTAATGTCTATGAGGAGCTTTTACAGTTATGTAGTTTGAAGGGAACGACTATAGGGAAAGATTTGTTCTATAACTTAGAAGAAGCGTTAGTTCAATGCAATAATCATGGGACAAATTGGTAAGTGTAACAACTGACGGAGGCAGGAACATCAGTCGACAGAATAAGGGCTTGGTAGGTAGAATTAAAACGAAACTGGCAGAGATAGGATGTGACATTACATTATTTTTTCAAAGCATTATCCACCAAGAAGCGTTATGTTCCAAAGTGGTATCATAGAAAAAAGTAGTGAACATCGTGGTATCGACTGTAAATTACATAAAAAAAAAATGGATTGACTCATCGTCAATTCCAGCAGTTTCTGACAGATACGGAAGCAGATCATCGAGATGTTGTTTATTATTCTGAAGGGAGATGGTTAAGTAGAGGTACAGTACTGAAAATATTGTTTGATCTCAGATAAGAAATCAACACTTTTATGAACGAAAAAGGCAAATCTATTCCAGAGCTGACAGATACTCAATGGTTAATAGAGGTTGGACTTTTGACATACATCTGTCAAAAATCCAACCTCTGTCGCCCTTGCCTGCCAAAAGGTTGCCGACCGCTGCTCTAGAACGTGACAAAGAAGCGTTACATGCAAACACTCGAAATGGATAGACGTTAACTATTATTATTATTTAAATTATATTTTTGTTATTTATAAAATACATGCCTACTGCATCACACGGGGTCGGGGTTATAAACCGTAGAAAATCTTTTTAGCCATTCCAAGATCATCAGTTCCCTTCTAATTGTTCTAGGGAATTTTTACGTTTGGATACAGTTTTGCCAGTTGGGTGTGGTATCTCATTTAGTACGATGCCAATCTATATCTATACGATTACTATTCTAAACTATGGGACAAGGACTGAGTATTTCCCGGCCAAAAACAAAACGAAATTCCCTATGGCTCGATACCGATACTCAGGACAGTAAACTTACCCACTAATAATTTCTAAAGAAGGTATATTTTTATACCTGCTTTATAAAAGGAGATCAGAATTCTATATTTACATCTCTCTCTTCACATTCCTAACTTAACATACCTTTTATGACTATTGATTACTGATTTGGTGAATGCTAGGACTATCATTTGCAAGTTTGTAACGACGCAGAAGTACTTGTGGCTTTAAATAATCTATCTTAAATGTTCCTTTGCAATCAGAAGTTTACTTTAAAGCCAAAAGGAACTTCCCTAGTTTGTTGTTGTAATTGCGTCGTTTTTTCTTTGCAACAAATACAGTATCAACTTTTCCAAAAAGTGTATCGAGGTTATTTTCATTTGTTACCCTATTGGTTATTATTAAATTGTCTTGTGTTGTCACTTACTTATACTATAACTATAGTATTTATATTTACATACTAATTGATGCTACCTTAAATATAAAATACATTATTTTATCCATAAATCGTTACATCGAAATTTAGTCGTTTACCCCTTTCGCTTACAAACTTGAGACTAATAAACGGAAATCCAAAACCGCCGGAGGTAATTGATACCGTTGCTTTAGTGTGGTCGTTGTCATAGGCCATGATGCTCTGTAATATAGAAATAAATACATCAATCACTCTTTATAATATTAACATACTCATCTAAACAGAACTTATGTTCGAAGTATGGTTTAGAAATACATATAAGTAATATGAAATGCACTGTAATAGTTAGAAGACGGATTAGCCAAGATACATTAATTCAGGAACATTAAATTCTTTTTTTGATTTCTAATTGTCCAAATTTTTTTATTATATTATTAATTATTCATAATTTTTCATAATTTTATTTATCACCAGTACCCTTAATAACGTAAAAACGTTATTAAGGGTAATGGTGATAAATAGGCCAATAGTTTGATTACTTAATGCAACTAAAGATTTTAAATGTATCGAAAACCCGATTCCTATTTGTTGAAATTTGAGGACATATTCTGCCTGCCCCTTGCATACATGAGTGATTCTTTAGTTAGCTATTAATTTACCAGTCTATAAAATATCACCAGTGCGGGGTGGTTCCTATAGGCTTATATGACCCTCTACGCATTTATTAAGCTAGAAATTAAAAGATGCTAAAAGAATAATTAATAATATAATAATAAATATCATTTATTTTCTAGCCATAATACATTTTTACAAAATTATATAATTTTATATTGTATTTTCGTGTTTGTATAAAAATAAGGAGAAGCCTGCTAAGCTTCTCCTGTATACATTTATTTTTGTTTTGTTTTGACATTGATTGTTGTCGATCATTTAGCGAGTTAAGTTACAGAATTGTGTGAGTGTGCATATACATGTGTATGTTTAAACATAGCTTATAAAAGAGTGTGTATAATGTCAGAGTCAGTTACTGTTGCATTTTCTTTTGCAGCTCATATATTGACAAGATTCTATTAATTTAATTATATAAGTATGGTCTTATGTGGCATAAGTAGCGTTTTGAGTACACGGTGTCAGGTCAGATTTTACTTGTATCAATGGGATTGTATCGCCTTTTGAAACGAAACACAGATGGATTACATTCCAGTAGACTGTGCTGCATTAGAATTATTTGTTTAATGAATAATTGTCTCGCTGTCAAGCCTTAGCTTTCTTATTTATACAGAGAGAGGGAAGAAGAATATGTGAATGGTACAATAAAGAAACCTTCAGTACTGCTATTTGGCTCTATCTAACATTAGAAGAATGTTCTTCGGAGCACCACCCCAGGAAGTGGTGCAGAACGTCAGTAGCAATTGAGCAAGGGATACGTAAACGGATGGTATTAGCTTGTCATCAGCCACTTGTATTGGGTTCTTAAAGACGTAGATCAATTATACATTCTGACGCTGAGGATATTTCACAGCACCGGTTGCATGAAGGTGTACATGTTAAAAATTACTAGCTGTACCTTCGTTCGAGTATGTCGGAAAACAATAACATGTCGCTTATAGCAGGCGTAGTTCACTCCTCCACGCATCAGTTTTTATACCTTATTAGCAATAAAATTACCTGGGGGGCTACACAAAAATAATTCTTTTGTATCTTTACACACGAATCATGACATTTAATATCTATTCTAATGAAAACCTGACCATGTAATTAATTTTATTTTGTAATAAATTTTGAATGATTCAAAAACTTCAGTGTGCCGTTTGTACGTTATATTTTCGACATTCCAAAGTTAAATGTCTTATTTAAATTTGAATACTGATCGAACACAAAGAATAATATCTGGTTTCTTGCCTATCTTGTATTCTTATTAATTTTATATAAAGGAGTATTTTAGTAAAGTTTGATTCTTACATTTAACACTACGTATTTACCTAGCTTTTTGCGGTCTAATATAGAATCATTTTAAATAACTTGTAAACTTGATCAATAATTAGAGCAGAGAACGCAAAACCAATTTCTGATTTAGTCTTGTAGAAAGTTTTGTTAACACTATAAAATTATCGAATGGCCCATATACACAATAATCGAAGTGTGTAAATAACTTTCTTAAAAACTGCTATGAAATGCAAAAAGATTTTTTCCTAGTAAACAGAATTCAACTTCAGTAAAGTATATTAAATAGTATTACTAGTATTACTTACATTTATTATATCATGTCCGCTGTAATACACAATTTTGACCCGCCTTATAAGTGGTATTGCACCGTATTTAACTTTTGTTTGATGTATCACATGACTGTTGGTGTTCACATTACCCATAAGCAAATGTCCGCATGAAGCCATCGCCACAAAACAAGCAAAAACTATTAAAACTTGGTACTTCATTATACTGGTCAGATATTACCATTTATTTTTTATTTATAAAAAAAGACGTCAAACGGTGGTACACGATAATGAGCCGACTAAGAATGAAGGTTATGAAGCAATTAAAGAAAAGGCACTTAAATAAACCAGGAGTCAAGAGGTCAATAACAATGCTTCAGTTTGTAATGCTATAGCGAACTATAAATACATAATAATCGTTGTTCTGAGAAATAGATGACTAATCGAGGGATCTGTTATTGGGAATTGTAATATGTTTGTAAATTTTCCCACAATCGAATAGAGTATCTGTTCGATAGACCTCTTTTACAATTTCATACTACAAGATAGTAATTATGACAAGCTGGCTAGCCTTTATATGCCCGTCAAATGAACAGACGAGATTCAATCACGGTGCTTTAAATTACAGACACTATGTGATATACTATAAGTGAGTCCAATAAAAAGAAAAAAAATATATATGTCAGCAAAAAGTATATATTATTTTGTCATAAATAGAAACTACAATATTTTATTTCATAAAAATATAATTGTAGTAAATTAATTACATTAATAAAGGTAAATGTTGGGGCACCATGTTAAAATATTGTTTCCCTAACAAAATTTAATCAAACAAACCCACACCTACGGAATAAAACTTTCGTTTGTTTAATAAGGAAGGGTTGCACGCACCGAGGCAGACAATAGGAGTCCAACGGAAATCGTGGACCGAAAGCATTTTCTATTTTATGCGAGGGTTCGTGGAAGGGTACGTATTAGTCTGAATCCATTCCCTGTCTTCCGGCAAATGTTGGAAACAATCTACCTTCTGTTTTATGAAATCCCGCTGTCTGAATTCTGCTACGAACTAATCGAAATTTTTGAACAATGGTTCTGTGAATGAATAGATTTTATTGAGTTTGTTTTCTTGTGTAAAATGTGTTGAAATATGCCAGGATATTTATTTGACCTAAGTTTAAGTCTACAGTATTTTGTGTGTGTCTCAAACTTTTATGATTAAAACAGCCATTATACCATATTACTGTTGGTCATTTATATTGCTTTTACTTAAAAATAAGATCCTTTATGTCAATTTTGTGATGTGTTACATGTAACTGATGAAAGTGTTTCGTGAGGTTAAATTTACTATCTTCTAGGATAAAATAACAAGATTATTTAAACTTTAAGGGGAATCTTCCAAAGCGTAGGCAGAGCACGTGTCACAAGTTTATGTTATTCAAGGATTCTAGAGTGTATTAACAAGAGTGGAGATATTTCAAGAGCTGCAGAGCTATAATTTCGATACAGAACGATCTAAGCTTTCTGCAAGGTAAGTTTTTTGAAACAGATAATTCTACATGAAATGTTCAGGTTTGATACACTAGTGCATTTAAGACCTTAAGGTAGGAGGATCGTTCTGGCATTCGGTAAGAAGCTGTAAAGGATTTTTTTTTTGGTATTTGTCTATTTCAAATCCAAAGATCACTAGTGCACGGTGGCTCTAAATACCCAAATTTAGCGGAAAACCTGAACCAATCTTATTCTACACTATAGACTTAGTCTAGAATATGTTAAATATATATATATATATATTACTAGTTAGCCTTTGCTTTAAACAGCAGTTTTAATAAGTATATATTTTTAGCATATCTGGAACAATCTAAACTTGTTATTGCTAAGAACGTAATATTGCTCGAAGGCCTTGAGTACACGATTAATTAATATGACCTCGTCCTTGCAGTTCTATCATGAGATCACCATTATTTGTTAAGACAATTTAAATGAATTCGAATACGGAGGAGTTTTATTGAATAGACGAGAAGTTACTACCTTTAAGGCAGTTGAAATGAATTGATAAATATAGATGAAATGAATATATTACTTTTACCTTGATTAATCATACGCCATTTAAAAATCTGCTTATTTCTTGCTTTTTTTATGACATAGGTGGACAGACTAACAGACTGATCACTTGGTAAGTGAAAATCTGCAACCCAAGTGTCGTAAGTTTGCTGTCCGCCTTTGAGGGAGATGAGGGGAGTGGAAAGACGAGAGAGTGAGTTGGGCCTACAGTACCCTCACTCACCCGGCAATACAATGCAAGCATTGTTTGATTAAAGTCATCAGACAAATTCAGAAGTAACTTGAGCAAATAACACACCTAAGGATATTCAGGGCCAAGAAACCGACTCATTCCGTTTTATGAAATTCAGTCCGCGCAAAGCAAGTCAAATCATAAGATAAATCTTTGATTGTAACTAATGACGATATCTTGTGGCATCGCCCGGACTTGTCCTGTTATATTTTATTTCATATCCTGTTGTTATCCCTAAGTTGTTAATATGGAACTCTCTTTTTATTGCCATTATTTGCATTTCACTACGTGTCATGTTGTGTGTGTTAGAGTATGATATCATACGTACAAACAAATTGGGAACATTGTGAACTGAGTTGTGTCTTTTTCGTAACTAGTGAACATAAGTACCGTACCTTTACTTGAATTTGGATTGTCATTTTAGACTACTAAACACAAAATTGGTAATAATAAACTAATTGTTCAGAGACTTTGGACATTGCATGCCATTGTTTTAACACAAATTACAATGATTTTAATTTTGATGTTGATAGAGCTATTACCAGTTGTATAAATTAATAAAACTCGAAGGACCGTTTTTGTATGTTATGGTGGCTGTGACGTGAGCAGACGAAAATTAGGAGGAATAGGAAAACATCAGAGACTGACCTTTTTCTGTGTGCGCACGCGGCGATTTCTAAGCTGCAATACTTTTTACACTCCTTCACTCGCAATCGATGATTAATGATCGAGATCACAGTTAGATTTCGGTTGGAGCTATCAAAAAAGATATTGTTAAAAAGGTAAGCTGTATTGGCTCTTTCACAGTTATAAATTCGCTTGAGAGATGTCAGATGTAAATAAGTAAGAATGATCCTCCTAAATGGAAGATTTGTAGAAATTAGTAAACTTACAGCTATAAACTAAATAGAAAAGCCAACATTATCACTCTTATATGTAGTTTACTTTCTAGTAATTCATATTATTATTCTACAACATTCGATGAGAACAAAAAGAAAGTGCGAATAATAAAACGACATCTAACACCATCAAAACATAATTGACAAAGTCCTAACACATTTTTCAAAAGTTTATGAAACCAGAGACCCAAACTAGAGTACGTGTTCACACATACGTACATGTTATTCGGAGGAAATGCAAAAGTTTCGAAAGTATTATCACTGTGCCATTTGATAAAAGACTGTCATTCCCATAACGACTAGGGGTGAAGGGGTGGGATACATTTGGTGACAACACTCTCTAATGCCCTCATCTATCTAAAGTAATCCTATAAAATTTTGTGGCTGTTTGTAGAGACTGCATTTATTACAGCGATGTAAAGATGTGTGAATTTGAGCTCATGTGCGTATCGTGGCTACTTAAATTCAATTAATCTATACTAATTTAGTAAAGCACTAAGATTATTCATTTAAACATCCTAAAGTCTGCAACTTTCTGTCAGATATGAATGATATTTTGGATATATTATTTATTAAAAATAATATAGGCTGTAAAACTTCACTCTGTGACCCTTGGGAGTAGAGCAGTGACCAATAAATACAGATTAACAGCTATTCGTTAATAATGTTAAAACGACTTTGTTAAAATATTAACTGAAAAAATATAATCAAATTTTAATTCCAAATGAACAAACTCAGAATAGAATGGAAAATAAGGGATTTTCACATAAAAGTGAAAGCATATTGTGTAAATACTTTTAAGTCTGATATCTGGTAATACTAAATTGATACAATTCAAGTTAATAGAAGAAAGCAAAACGGAGACCAGAGAACAAACGGCAGGTGATGGAAGAAAATCATGTTATCTGCGACTACCAATCTACGTACCAAGTATTATTACGGCTTTGTCAATCCCGAGTTTAACCATCTATACCCTAAGCTGATAAGAATTAAAATAACAATCAAAATGGTTGCTCAAGATGATAATTTACAACAGTCTAAACAATTGAATTACTGCACAATTTGCTTGTAATTTTTACAGTCAACATACGAATAAAATATTGTATGGTATTTTATTTTAAAGACAAATGTGCCAAGAGTATGTGTTTAGGGGAGTGCGTTATCGGACGCGGAATCGACTTGCATTACTTCTAGCTATTCTAGTTCGTGGGTTGGTTTATGGATAAAATTGCAGTGTGATTGTAAATCGATTTAAAATAAATAAATAGAAAAGTGAACCAAGAAAGACAGCAAATTGTTCCAAATCTGAGTGTTATGTTGTTCTAGATTTCAGTAAATGTAGACTAAAGCAACTAGATAGGTTCTAGTTGGAAGTGTGCTGAGTGAGTGCTTGTAGTATCATGTACACCATTACCTACGATAGCAAAACTATATATAATGTATTCCAATCATTTAAGATAGCTGCACTAGTGATTTTTAATTCACGATCCGATAAAGAAAAAGCCCCATGTAATATGAGAGCATCACAAACGTCGCTACTGCAAGATAAAACGACCCACGGTATATCTGTGATGCAATTTGTTACTCATTGTGTGCTTAGCGCTCGGCAACAAATCATAAGATTTATCTTAAAAAAGTTATTTCATTTTAAGAAAATTTATGAATGGATGCCAACGAAACAAAGTACATATAGAGTGACTTATGAATTATAATTTTTAGAATAAGAAATATAACAAGATATCGTTTGTATAAAATAGCAGTCTTTTGACAAAAAGTAAACTGTGAGTAAACTTAAATGTAACCTGTCACTGTATCACTGCAATTAATATGTTACCATCTAATGAAAGTCAAGTTGAAACTGCGGTGAGTAAAATTATATTGTTAATAGTATCAGTTACTCTTATTAGTCTTAAGAAACATGAACGAAAAAGAACATCGAGAACAGGGCACACTGGAAACAAACGATTATCCCAACGAACGACTTATCCCAACGCTATGTCAAAAATATAGCTGGGAAGGGAAAGAGAATTTGTCAACATAATAAAAATGAAGAAGTTATTTTTGTCATCAAATTGTGACACGTTTTTTTTCTTGATGTAATAGACTCACAAAGTTTTAGTAAATATCTTTGTTACAAAAGTTCACTTCACTCACATTTTCATTCAAACTGAACAAAACTTGCATAAATTTGGCAACTTGTAAAACAAAAGTTGTTCACTTTGATGAGAGCAAACACCCAACTTCGGGTAGAATGCTGTAAATAATATAGGCTATGTAAGTTTATAGTGGAGATTGCCTTTTTGCGCCTGCCAGATGATTTAAAAAGAACACATTTTCATTCGATCTTTGAATAATTTTACTGATCTTATTTATATTTTCAACCAACTTCAAAAAGGGAGGAGGTTTTCAATTCAACTGTATTTTTTCTTATGTTTGTTACCTCAGAAATTTCGGCTGGGTGAACCGATTTTGATGATTTTTTATTTGAAAGCTGGTGTTTCCCGTGTGTTCCCATTTAAATTTGGTTCAGTTCTCACAATGGCATCCATGAGAAAACCATATAAGTCTTAAATATTATGATACATTAAACGACGCATTGAAGTCGGTTGTCTATTTTTTTAAAGTAATTTATACTCTCAGCAAAGCTAGCAATTAAGTAATGTTTATCTCCTTATTAATGTTTTTTATTGTTAGATTTTCCAATTTTTATGATAATGCAGATTAGTGAATTAATATCTTATCGAAGCACAATGAATTAAGCAAGTTTAACTGTGAAAGCACCAAACTGATACCGCGATATGTAAGCTTTAGGCGATGGGCCGAGGGCGGTGGTTCGAAGGGGAACGCGATATCACCCAGCGGTAGACTTCAACTAATTTGTTACGCATTGAACGACGGATAACTCGTAATTTACCAAGTATTGATAAGAAAACGCTCATATATTATGAATTTGATATATGAAGGCATAATTTTACAGTAAATTAACGAGATAAATATACACCACAGTAACAGGTATACATGGGAAAAAATGTTATTTTTGTTAGGTTTAAACTTGGTTCCCCCATTTTATTTCGTTCATGCCGGTCGATGTACATTTACCCACTTTTGGTAGATATTATAGTTTGATAAACAACTATTTAAATTACAACTACAGTCCAGTTTCATTTCAAATCGCACTAAAAGACTAGCTAAATCACTACGTTACCAAACTTGTCATACTTTTTTATTTTTATTCTTTTATTATCTATTCTAATGCTTGAAATAATAGACAGTTTATTAACTATTTATTATTTCACCAAATTAGAACTAGAACTTTATTTTTTAATCAAGAAACTAATTACAGTTTAAATAACCGTGTCCTATCTTTGGAACACTTCACAATAAATTATACTGAAAGTTTATAGCGTGTTTACTGATCTCCTTTTGGCTTTAGCCCAATAGTGTCAACTGTTAATAGACAGCGCACGTGGCGCGATTTAGCGATTGCTCCTTTTATCCCCGTCGTCCTCTCGTGTCAAGAGATTTTTCACGATTAATTTTCTAGTGTAGACACTGTCACTCGCATTTGTTGGCAAGCCACCCTTAACAAAAACACGGATTATTTCATAAATCCTCCAGACTTTGTTATCTAATTTCCTGTTTGTTTTCATTTGGATTTGTTTTGTTTATTTACAATAGATACTTAATACTAATTATTTAACTTTATTTAATAGCATTAGTTACTTGACTAGTGGGCATTCCAACGTCCGTTGTTCAAGAAATTTCTAGCAAGAAAGATTTTATCTACATAGGTGCGACTTAACGTTAGCAATGTTAACTAAAAATAATGAATATCTTTGTCAGTAGTAATAATGTCTGCGTCCCGGCATGACTTAATCTTTATCGTAAGGTTTACATTACTGTATCCTGCAGACATATTGGAAAGGGTAACATTTATTTTAAAGTAAATTATTGATGCATCCTCTTTATCTGCTTCGGGCTTAATTGATTTGTCGCTTGCAGCCGTCTATATTCTTACTTCTCAATTACGCTTGGACCCGTGGCTCGTATCGCGAACTGTCGGCCATTTTATTTATGGTAGGCCAATTGATTGAATTAGTGGCCCCTGAGGCGCTTGTCCGATACTGACCTGCTTCATTCAAGGCATAATTTATATATCTGGTGCTATCCTTTTTCTTTTAAAACTTTGTTTGCATTTATATTTAGGATTTTGTACTTGGTTCAAAATATTGGCAAATGTTATATGACTTTAAATTATACTACTTAAATCAAATATAGTAAAATTTTGCACATTGGCTACGTACTCCTACATTAACTAAATATATTAGTAGTACTCCTGTATTAACATTAACTCAACCATGTTTCTTGCAAATAAAGATTCTTTACACATATATATAACAAAGATTTTATATTTTATTATATAATAACAACAACAATTGGTAAATTGGTCGGAATTATAAGAACTTTTAAAGTTCACCCATAGTTTTAAAGACCTTCAAAGAAAGAAGAGGTTAAGAAATTATATGACCGCCCTATATTTTTAGCCCATTAAGATTAATGTTATAAAAACGGTTTCCTTTGTGAATAATGTTTACTAAGAAGAGTTAATATTAAGTTGTAGTAACATTTTCGTGATAATATTGATTACAGTTAAATCTTAAGCATTCAGTTGAGGTGCAAGTCAAAACACTCTAAGTAGACTTAGCCTTATAAACATACTGTGACAATATTAATAATTTTTATTATAGACTTTACATTATCAGCACAAGAGCATACAAACTGTACCGACATTATTCGAGTATATATTTTCTGAAACGAGTGCGGCACGCGTCCGTGATCTGTATCTTACGCTTCACCTGACACATTCATGTCTACGTGACCAGCATCTACTTGTTATTAGGACAAAAAAAAACATTATTTGCATTTGGTAAACAAAACTAGTAAGAAGTGCTTTTAAACTTGAAATATTGGTGTTAAACTGGTATTGGGTAAAATGTTTAAAGATTCAGTATATCTTTTGCTCTATTGCCAGAAAAAAACATCTGTACTAATAATAATAATTAATAGAAAGGTGAAATTAAATGCTATGGGCGTTCTAATACTGGGTTACTTTATTTATTTACTTGAAAGAGCTTCGTGTATCATTTTGTTTTATTCAATAGAGCGATTTAAATATTTATATGTTATTAATAGGTTTGTAATATTTAAATAACCTACACAACTAATTTCACTGTAATATAATTTAACGCTGCAATTTCTGATCTAATCCTGTACTTATCAAGTGCGGTTAATGAATATTTTAGTAGGAGCGAGTTAATGAAGGAACGCTCCTTTGTCCTGAGATAGCTTGATTACAGTCAGCCTGTCAGGAGAACCCGGATATAAAATGCTGCTGGATGGCAGACTCACAATAGATATAGTTGATTGAAATTCGTGGACGGTTTTATTATTCGGAGGGATTTATAATTAAGTATTTACATACATATATAGACTCACGCCTGTATCTCCGAAGGGGCAGACAGACACGTAATTTACGCCAGCATTTGCCGAGTATATTTTGGTCCCATTTACGTAATAGTGGGCAAGCCTATTCATCCGGGCACTTTTGGGGTAAGGATGTTAAACTTTGCAGTATATTTATATGAAAAAGAGGACAGAAAGGGAAGGAAAGGGATATTATTCATACAGATTATACAGAGTATAAGCAATAGCTCAAGCAAGTCGGAGCCGCATACCTATATCTCGAACTGGCACCAGCCGGGAAGTACGAGCCCTCTAATAAATGTATCTAATAATCTAATAAAATATCTTGGCAAATAATTATATCTTTCAATATAATTTGGATAATAGACATAATTTCAATATCATGTAATACGATTTTATGAATCAGCTTAAATTAATCTGATTGATTTTTCTACTTAACGGCTTCTATGCATCTAGCTGTTCAGTTCGAATAATTAAGAAACATTTATATATAATATTTCTAAAGAGTCATATGTTCTTAGATTGATCGATTAAGGATCATATTTGATAACAATCTCTAAAGTAACCATAGAGATATATTAGTACTTTCCGGCCTCAGTTTTTTTTTTTGCTAGAGATGTGACTCCGACCATGGTGAACTATTGTTTATGATGTCCTGCTATGTACAATTGCCTTAATTCCTTATTAATTTTCACTTTTTAATATTGACATCTAAGTCCCAAAATATCCGGTCTAAGGCCATAAGCTTGCCCCCTATTACTGAAGTGGAACAAAATTATGATTAGCATAAATTCTAGCATATCTAAATCATAGCATTTCTAGTATTTAATCTTTGCATTCTGTGTCGTCACCACAAAACAGTTAGGTAACTAATACGTGACTGGCATTTGGTAGTTTCCCAATTGGCACATCCACACACGTGCACAGAATTGACGTTGGGATCTAATCCAGGGATTTCACTTCTATTGTTAATATTTTATTTGATTTGGGATTCTGATACATCAGACATGCACTCAGTATGAAATATTTTATGAAAATTATTAATCGATACGATATAAGTCTGATACGAAACATAAAAGGCTCTTATGTGGATTAGCTAATTTGTTTTAGTAAACATATGCCACCTGAGCTTGCATGTTCAATCCTTATCAATTTAACAGCCCCTCTTTGTTAAATTATATCTAAAAGTTGCTGAGATAAGTTCTGTATGAAAATTTTAATGAAATAAGTGAATGTTGTCTGTATAATACGTTTAATTCAATACTATAATATTAACAATTTTAATAATAAAATTGTTCCGGTATGCCTAATTTGCATTAAAAGTTTGAGTTTTAACTTAGAAAGAAATGAGACAAAGATTGACTTAAATGTTAAATTAGTATAATTATCCTACTCTATTGCATTTCTAATCTTACTTAAAAATAAAACTTTATATTATTTACTATTATTATTCTTGTAAATATAATAATAACATGTTTGTACAAATATAATCGAAGCATAGTCAAGAATAAATATTATTATTATAGATTCTAGTTTAACTTCAATATACGGCTGACATCGTTACCTTAAACACATATGAGTTACCTTTAAGATTTTGGCTAAGAATTTAAGAAAGGAGTCGTGATTACAGTGGGCTCTGCAAGCTCAACACCATATCGACGATCAAAACGTGATCTAATTAGTGTATTAGCCGTTTTTATGTTCAGAAATAAAAATGTACTAAAATGAAGTTATTACTTTAACACTTATAATTTGTTAACAGAAGCGTAGAACGTCATTTGTTCTTTCGTCAAAAACAAGAAATCTTATCATAATGTGAGGCAGTTAATAAGAGGTACTTTTGATAAACAAATTATCACAAGGGTGCACTCGACGAAAATCATTATCATCAAGCTTTCCTTGTGCTTTCGACTATGCAAAAGCCGGTACCGACTGAGTCGGCGCGAAATGACACAAGAGTGGGGGGCAGTAACCCTAAGCCTACCGCACAGGGAGGTTGTGTCGCTGTCTGCGGTAAACACATCGCGATCTCCGCAAACAGTAAACAGAATCTACAATGTTTTGTAATACTCTAAATAAAATATTCTTCGGCGCCTGTTATGAAACAAAATAAGTGTTTATTTTCATGCGAGATTGTAAACCATGACTTGAGTGCTAAGTGACGTTAATCAGTAGTGTCAAGTATGATCGCGGGCCCAATTAAAAGAGATAATATCGGATGGAACCAGTTCAAGTGCATAGTTCTTTTGCATCTTTTGTTCAGCTTTCCGTGCATCACAAAAGGTAAGTTAAAAGTTTTTGCGATAAATGAGACCGAACTCGTTTTAGAGGACATGAATAAAGTTTTGCAAAGTATTTCTGATCATATAAAAATAGTTTAATATTTTTAATAGAAGCTTTTTAATAGAAGCCATTTTTGTTATTTGCTTTCAATTTATCAAAGTAGTTTTCAATGACGCATTCAGTGCCATTAATGTAGAATACGGAAAGCAGTATAATGAAAGGTATAATATTTGTTTTTTAAATTTAGCTATGTGAAGAAAATATATTATTTATGTGTACATTTTTTCTTATCTTTATAAGAAAAGTTTATTCTTTTAATGAGCAGATCACATATCCATTTTTTTTTTTGGAAGCTCAAAGTCGTGCTCCGCGCATTAAAGAGCATCCAGCAGACACAATAGTCGGCAGAAGTGAACCTGCTACCCTACGGTGTGTGTCCGAAGGTAAACCAAAGCCAAAGATCCAGTGGTACAAAGATGGATCCCCTCTTGCGGCCACTGACCATCCTCACAGAGTTCTACTTGAAGATGGCTTGTTGTTTCTTAGGTAAGTACCTACATATATAATCAACATTATATATATATATATATATATAAATGTTTTAATTCAAAAATGAAAAACTTATTTACCTTTATTTAAAGGATTAGATTCTGAGATATAAGAACGGAAAGTGTGAAAAGGATTTTAACAGGGCGCTGCCGCGGCGCAGACCACTGACTGTGTGACAGTGTTTTGCTACGTTAGTACTGTTAAAACAGTAGTAATTACCCGAGTACAATGAATGCGTTGAAATATATATTTATAGTTTTTTTCTTTTAATCTTGTAATATCACGTGCTAGTAGTCTGTTGAAACTAATAAACGGCTAAAAGCTAATGTACTAAACAGAATTTATATTTCAAAATGATGTTTTGCATTGCCCTCACGTTCTATTTTACACTTACAAACTGTCACAAGAAAATTGTTTAAAATATTTAAAAAAGAGTGTCCTTGGAGTTTCTTGCCTGTTCTTCTCCATAGGATCTATGTACTGGAACAGGCAACTACTCAACTCTTGACAATTCAAAAACAGGCATCTGTGATTGGTTTTATTGAAGTAAATGGTTTTGATTTTGATTTTTGATTTTAAACACTGATATCACACTCTAGATTTATTTTAGACAATCCTTTTAAAGAACGACCATCGCCTGTTTTTTAAACTTTAATCGTTTAAGACAATGAATTAATTATTCCTTAAACTCTTAGTAAACCATTAAAAACGAATAAACAACACTTATCTCTGGAGAAAACAGCTCTTTAGAAAAGGAGCTTTCTCTACGGATTGTTTTATTTGCCTGAAGCAAGTAGCCGACGCTACCGGCAGAGATCGTTGGTAGTTGTCCTGACTAAAATAGAATTGTATGCCTGTATTGCCTTAAGCAATATTAAGATGAGATTAAGGGATTTGTATCATTAATGCGTGACTGAATTGATTTGTATTAGGTGAATTCCCCTGTGTTCGAAGTACACCCATACCAAACTTATTCAAAATCGGTTTAGCCATAAAAAGGAAATAGGCATGGACGAGGAGAAGGAGTTACTTTAGTATGAACAATATTGGCTGCGTAACCATTGCTGTTTTTCATAATAAAAGTAGCCTAACTGATTGCTCATTACATCATCATCATCATCATCATCATCAGTGGAAAAACCGTTGAAAATCTATCCACACAGAGATTACCCATACAAACTGACAGACAGACAACAATTTTAATATTTTTTTATGGGATCTACCTACTTACCCACAAGTAGCATGTATACACAATTTTATTTATTTGTATAGACCAGGGGTGCTCAAACTTGAACTGCTGGCGATCTACCTCAATATTTTTAGACTACTTACGATCGACTTGAGAGGCTGCAAGTATGTGTGATGCAGGGTTGTCGTACATACGCGATACACCCTACCTACCTAGGTAGGGTGTACCGTAGCATATATAGATATTAGCTTTCCGCACAATTTACATTATCTTAGTCAAGGTTTGGGTTAGGTTTACTTAAGTTCTTCTCTACAATATCAATGAAAAAACTCCTAGTTATTCAAAATTGCGAGTTTATTCGTTGTTACAAAACAAAAGAGTTACATATGGTGTTAAACTCAACTAAGGAGTGACTTTGGATCTTGAAGCGTGGCACTGCATGTCCTCAGCATACTTTTCATAAGATGGTGCGTAACCACTGAGTGCCAATCGCAAGCATGATGACATATGATCGTCAGTTAGTCGATTGGGATATTTTGACTTAATTATCTTCATTTCAGAAAATGCAGACTCGCACAAGTAAGTTGACCCAAACATTGCCGTCAGTTGAAGGGCGATTTGCCTTAGATTCGGATATTTATCTTCAGATATAAAACACCAGAAATTTGTATCAGATGCTGTAGCTTTGAGATGTATATCTGATATAATCTGCACCAACTCATTTTCAACAGAACATGAGTTCATATTAAACTGACTTGCTACTTCAGTGGTTAATTCCTCAATGTTTTTACATGAAAAAGGATAACTCATAAATGATGCTATATTTGCCAATTTACTGCAATCATAAAAACGCATTTCGAATTGTCCCAAAATATTTGATAATTCAGCCTCATACGTATCATAATTCAACTGAGGAATCCTTGCTTTCAAAGACGGAAAATGTTTCAGATCCTTTCTTTTCAGTTGATCTATCATAAGTTGCAATTTACTTTTGAATGCGTTTACTGCGCTAATCATCTCAATAATAGTTTTTCCTTTACCTTGAAGCTCCAAGTTAATGGTGTTTAAGTGCATTGTGATGTCAGTCAAAAATGCCAAATCAGTCAGCCATTTTTCGTTTTTCAACATCTCAGTGTCATCACCTCTTTCGTCTAGAAAAGCTGTTATTTTGGGCAATAATTCTTGAAACCTTTCTAGGAATTTTCCGCGACTCAACCACCTGACGTCCGTGTGAAGAACTAAATCAGTGTGTTCAGCTGACTCCCTATCTTCCAACTGCAACTTAAAGAGCCGCCTTTGCAAGCTACGTGCACGGATGGAATTCACAATTTTTGTTGCAATGCCCATAATTTCCTCCGTGTTTAAAACTTTTGAACACAAAACTTGTTGATGTATAATGCAATGGAATGAAAAAAATGAAGGGAATTCTTCATTAGCTCGACACAATGCCACAAAACCGTTCTTGTTTCCAGTCATTGCTAGTGCTCCATCGGTTGTAATGCACACTAATTTATATATTGGTAGCTTGTAGTTTTTTTACAAAATTGATGAAAAGGTCATATATATCTTCGCCACGGGTTTTCAAAAATTCTTCCTTAGCCAACATGTCATTGAATACCATCCGAATAAAAATACACAGCTGGGCAGTGTCTGTCATATCGGTGGATTCGTCGAACTGTAAAGAAAAGTATGTACATTCCATGATATCATGTTTTAGTTTATCTGCGATGTCCTGACTCATGACTTCAATACGCCTTGTGACAGTCGGACGAGATAACTGAAGTTCTCTAATAGCAGACATGATTTCTGTTTTATTTTTAAAATCTCCAAATAAAGTCTCACCCGCTTCAGTAAATGCTTCCTTCACAACCGATCCATCTTCGAATGGTTTCTTGTGTTTCGCCAATATATGAGATATTTTAAATGACGCGATCGTAGCAGCTTTTGATTTTTTGGCTGGTCTTGTGAACATGGTTTGTTCTTTTTTCAAACAAGATATCAAATTACTTACTTTTCGTTTTCTTAATTCACTCTGTGGCGGAAAATCCTTTTCATAGTTTTTATGAACCGTTTTATGATGCCTCTCTAAGTTACCACGCTTAGGTATTGCAACTGACGCACGACAAATAACACAAATGCACTTATCCTTCACCATACAAAAGAAAAATTCTTCCTCCCAATCGTTATTAAAATAATACGTTTTAGATTTCTTCACTGCACTCATTTCGCACTATTTAATAATAAACTTTGTATCGACGTAGTATCGCCTTCAAGTTACAATGCAGAATGACTCCAATTCCTGCAGGCGCAACATTTATATCGGCGTGAACGAAAGTCTCGAATATTCCCGTCAAACGCGCCGCCCAAAATGGTCTAGTACAGTCTAGTCTAGAAACAACGCGGCTTTTCTTTGACAAGTACCGCGCGTTCCTTTGATAAAGCCGCCTTTTGCCGCAAGCAGTGTTATTACGTAATAATTTTTTGTAGTTTAGTTACCTACTTATTAAAAAATTTTTTCTTCTCAAGATCTACTCAAAAAGCACTCGCGATCGACTGGTCGATCGCGATCGACCGTTTGAGCACTCCTGGTATAGACTATCATGACCATTCCATTCTAGCTTCGCTACTAATAAATAAAATACAGCACTCACTACTCAATGAATCAATACCACATGAGTAAAATGAGTCCATACACATAATACGGTACCTACTGTTTCGTTCAAGTGATTGACAATGTACAATCATATTTATTTGCTCGTATTATGTAGTATATAACACAATGTATTATTGTGATTATTATAAAGTCTTGTACGAGTACTTGTAACATTCCTTAATAAAGAAGGAATGTTACGCTGTTTGAATTATTATTTTCTTGAATGAGTAACTAGTATACAGATCTTTAGAATTGTTATATTTGTATAGATAATGTAGTTTCACCTCATTGTGTACTGATTGTTTATTCATAAATATTAGCGAGTCAAGAATTTAAAGTATTTTTTGTTTATTATTATAATGCATCACTGTTAGGTATTTGTGGTATGTAAGTAATACTATGTTTTTTGAGACCAATAAATTATCTAATTATACATCTCTTAAGTAAAATGTAATGAACATGTTACAACTATTTGGATATAAAAATAGGCAGTTAAGTGAAGTTACTCATCATTAAGTGCCTTTGAAATTAACGTTTTATTGTCCTGTTAATTAAAGGCAGTAAAACATATATAATACAATGTATTTATGAAGTAAATATACAAGTAAATAGAAGTAAAAGTATAAAGAGATAAAGGGAGAGTATATAAGAATAATTGACAAAAACCCTTTGCCCAGTATTTCCTGCGTAAAAGAACATTTTGAAGACATTTGTAATATTTAAAGTCGAATAGAACATAGTCGGGACATCAGCCGTTCAGGTTAAATAACCACTGCTATTACTGCGTTTTTATCGAGAAATATTTATAAGTTTTTAATTATAAATTATTTAAATAGAAAATAATTTTAATTCCTGTATCGCGGGAGACTTTAGAAACATTCAAGCAAAGGACACATAGAACACCCAGACTCAGAAGAACAATTTGAGGATTACACAGTGTTGTCCCTTGTGGGAATTGAAACGACGACATTCGGCGTGGCAGCGCAACGGCGAGGTGACCACGTAAACCGCTATGCCATCCGTGCAGTCAAATAAAAAATATTTAAGATAGACCGGATAGTTTAAGTGTACTTACTTATTTTTATAGATTAATTACCTTATAACCTACAATTTAAAACGAATATTTGAATGCTAATATAGGTTTATCGGTTGTTATACCAATAGCCCTCTTCAGTAGTAATAGACAGTTTTTTCTAGTCTGTCTTAATATTTTTAAAAGAGATTCCTGGGTGGTCAAATTTAAAACATAATTCTATGTTTTAATACTTTAATAGCCGTCCCATAAAAACTATGACATATATATATGTACATATGTACAAATGCTGGTCGCTTATATTTATCTCTTACATCTAATAATAAAAATAGCTTCCTACACTTCCTCTCATATAAACCATGAGTATACTAATGTTTTAGAATACATTATAAATATTATAGGTATTTAAAGGTACAGGTTCTAGATATAGAAAATAAATAAAAATACCTAAATACTTAATAATCCTAGAGAAAAATGAGTTAAAATATTTTGAAATAGTGAACAATGTCTGTATTCTCATAAAAAAAAATTATTATGTCTTTTACCATTCTCTCACGGGAAACAACTTCAATAATACAATATATACGAGTATTATGTAGGTTTATTCTTCTCATTCACATTACTCCTACGAAGCCAATGTTACGTAATAGATGTATAACTTAAACAGGCAAAGGTCCTTGTACACTATGACCAATACACATTTAATCATTAAATTATAGGGTTATGCGAAGCAAGAAGGAAAATGATGAGGGTGTGTACTGGTGCGTCGCACGCAATTCTGTCGGCGAGGCGGTCAGTAAAAACGCCACGCTTACTATTGCCGGTAAGAATTTTAAAATTGCGTGTAGGCCAATTAGTTTTAAATGTTTTCATTTCTAAGTAAGTCATAAGGTCACATTCAATTATTTAGCTATGTTCTGTACTTAGCTATGTTACTACCAGTTTATGTGTGCACATATTTCTCGTGACTCACTGTCACGAGAAATATGTGTTCTTATATCACTATAAGTATATAAAAATCATAATTGCTTTTTTAAAGATCTTCCCAGGCTACACTAGCCTCACAATTTATTGGAATATAGGTTTTTTGTTAAGTGTGATATATATTTTTAATTTATATTTAAAACTTTGAAATCTCACTACCTTTCTCTTGTATGTAAAGTGAATATTAAAAAATAATTTATTTCCAGTTCTTCGAGATGACTTTAGAACTGAACCTCGAGATGTCAAAGTAGCAAGTGGCGAACCCTCCACACTTGAGTGCTCCTCTCCTAAAGGCGTCCCTGAGCCAGGCGTACACTGGACTAAGGACGGCCAAACTTTAGATGCAGAAGTTAACGGGAGGTAATTAATTTTGCAAGACGCAACACAGATTATTCTGGTTTGACATTGGTGCTTTTATTATTATACCGTGAATATGTTTACATTACAACTTAATGGTGAGAGGAACCAAATAACCAAATGTTCTCTGAATGCCCATATTTATCAACTTAACGATCTGCCTAAGGCCCGGCGCCATATGTTTCATTTTAAGAATGAGTTATGAAGCATGAGAATAAATAAGCAATTCTACATGAAATTTACAACCTTAGTCATCTGTAACAGTAATAAAGTCTTAATAATAATTTTGTTTCAGGATTATGGTAGGGAATAGTGGTGATTTAAAAATATTAGAAAGTCTTCCAGCCGATAGCGGTGTATATAGATGTATAGCTTCTAATGTAGCTGGTGAAAGACAGTCACGTCCTGCGACGTTACTCGTGTTACGGCGACCACATTTTCTAGTGAAACCTAATAACATAACGGCACTTATAGGCCAGAACGTCGAATTTCACTGTCAGGTAACTATGCAGAAAATTATATTACGTACTCATTCGAGTTGATGATTAGCCGTTATGTATTCTCGTGCTTTTTTACTAAGATAGACTTTCGTTTATACATATGTTTGTTTGTTTGTTTGATTACATGTTTTTAATTTTCGTCTTGAATATGTCCCTACATTCCCTATTACATTTTGATATTACTATAGACTGCGTTTATAACTACAAAAAAAATGTTTTTAGGCATCACCAGAATCTGATGTTTCAGTAACTTGGTCTCGTGACAGTGGTGCATTGTCACCATATGCGATTATTCGTAGAGGTTCATTAAGAATAGACCGGGTTGTAGCTACTGATGCTGGAGCTTACACATGTCGAGCAGAAAGTCAAGCAGGGACTAGTGTGGCAAGTGCTATGCTTACCGTTCATTGTAAGTTCGAATTCCGAAAGTTTCCTAAAAAAATATTTTAGTATTCTTTAAAGGACATTGCAAGTACTTTAGCTATATGACCTGAACTGCCACCTCTTCTTTTAGCTCTACCTCATTTTACAAGGGTACCTTCAGACCAAACAGCATGGGAAGGTGAGGCCGTATCCTTCCCATGCGAAGCAGAAGGTTCGCCGCAGCCTATAGTATTTTGGACTATGGAAGGATCTCAGGTAAGTCTCTGTTAATATGTTAGCAGCTTGATACAATAATTCAACAACAGTAGTTAATGAAAGTACTTTTTAGGAACTAGTATTTCCAAAAACGACTCACGGCACTGGATCGTTGTATTTGGACAGAGTTTCAACGCAACATGGTGGTCGACTTACTTGTGTAGCTGTAAGCGCAGCGGGTAGTGCATTACATACAGCGACTTTACAGGTAGTTATAGTATCATTCTTCTTTTCTATAAAGTATAGTCTATAACACAAAACAAAAACTTGGATACTTTCATTTTAAGGTGTTAAGAAGAGAAGCAAATTCTTTTAGTGCCGATTTGGAATCGTCATCTCCCTACCCAGAGTTGACTAAATCACAGAATCATCCACCAATGACCCAGTATGAGTTGGTTCAAGCTCGGCGATATTTACAGCAAGATGTTTTGGCTTTGAGAAGAGTTGAAGGAATATCGGCGACAACCCTTAAAATTGTTTGGGATGTAGGTATTAAGTGACAGTACAATGTATCTATTTAGTTAAAATCAATCTGATTTTGATGTTTGAGTGAAATATTTCGTTTGGTTTCAGGTTTTGACAGATTATAATGAATATTTAGAAGGGGTCAAAATATGGTTTAATGGGACTTCCTTAAACAAAAAATATGTTTTATTAGAAGATTATGAGCACTTTAACGTATCATACAATGAAAGTTTAGCCGAATTCAAGAAATATGAAAATTTTTCAATGACTACAGTTCACAATAGTGGATCATCTAGTCATGTTCTAACGGGTTTACTACCATATGCTCAATATAATGTGTTCCTCATGCCCTTTTATAAGTTGTTATTAGGTAAGCCTTCGAATATGAGGATAGGCGTTACTGAAGAAGATGGTATGTGTACTTGAACCTATTAGTAAAATAATAATAATTAAAACTATACGAACAATAACTAAATTAATTGTGCTTCAGTTCCATCGGAGCCACCGCAAAGTGTCACTGCGGGAGTGATAAATGCCACGGCAGCATGGATTCGATGGGATCCTCCACCCCCGCATACGTGGAACGGGGAACTTTCTGGCTATTTGGTTGGAAGCAATCATTTTTCACCTGATATATTATTTTCTTTATTACAATGGACAATTTATTAATTGTTTGTTTTAGATTGAGGTTCGCGTGGGTGGAAGTACTGGTGGTCGGGTAGTGGGTCAGATGTCTCTGGGTGCTCGCACACGAGCAGCAGCAGCGAGCTCTCTGCGCGCGGGTGGACGGTACAGCGCCCGGGCCGCGGCTGTCACGCGCCGTGGTCACGGGCCGTTTAGTGCGCCTGCTCATATACACATGATACCCACACTGTCTCAACGACACTATGTGCAGTAAGTACTTATTTGTCATGTTAATTTTCATTTTTTTATTTGTTAATCTTACTAACGCAAATGTGTTAACTGTACCTTGTTCTAGAACGGAACCAGCAACAGATAAAGTAATTGTGTCTATATTTCAAGAAACTTGGCTCTTAGCATTGTGTGTAACTTTGCTGCTACTAGTATTAGTTGGTACTGGTGTCATTGTTTACATTAGACGAAAACAAATGAAGCAGAGAAAAAATCAGAATACTACTGGTAACAAAATTAGTTTATATATTATGTGAATACAGATCTGCATTTTGATGTGTATTATCCGTTAACCACAAAAAAAAAACTACAGGTACACCAATAGTCAACGCTCAGCAGTGTCTTTTAGGTAAAGAGGCGGTATGGCTAAGGGAACGGCCAGTGTTTGATGGTTCTAATGAACCTAGAATAGAAATTCTAAATTGCCACCAAAGTCTTTTGCACGGTAAGATGAGATATAAAATTTGATTAAGATTTAGGAAAAATGTCGTAATATCACTAAATATTATACAAAATTTTAGGTGGTCATTCTATAGGTACTATGGCTATGGAAGCAGAGTATAGTCTACCGCAACATACAAATGTTATGAACCCAATACAAGAAGAGGTTCAAAGGAGAATACAACCAGAACCATATGCATCTAGTGCAATTTACACTGAATTAAACTATCAGGTTGGTAATCTGCATTTTACCTCATCTACTTTGTAAGTTGTTTCTTTTAAATATTTACCAATTATGTCCTGTTTTAGGGCCATACAGATGCTGAAGACTCATGTATGAAATGTGCCGTTAGTCCAGGCTCTTACGATAACAGCATGGTTAGATCATTCGGGGACAGTAATCAATACTCTAATGAAGAATGCTCAACTTGCTGTCGAAGCAGTAGCTCCACATTAACAAAAGACTATAGTGAAATGACAAAATGTGGTAACGACGACGAAATGCAAGACATGTCAATAGAAGATTGTCCATCTTGCAAAACAAATCATTCGAGATCTTCAAGTAATCACGACGCTAATAAAGAATGGGCTATGGCTGAAGTAGAGTACGATTATCCTCAGTGGCATTGGCTGGGACGAGAAAATACCTTTCGACAAAATAATCAAGATATGAGATACGCTACCGAAGGAAGAAATGATCAAGATTGTAGAATGAACTTATGTGATATTTTGCCTCCACCGCCTTACGAAAGGTAAGAAACATATACCATAGAACTTTTGTTTCCCCAATTATGCTTTCTTGTTATTATATTTAACTTATTATCAACTCTTGTCTACAGGGAATCTCCATACCGCGAAATGCACGCATTTACCAATCACTCAGGGACTTCAGGTTGTTCAGGACATACGTATCGAAGTTAATTAATGTGTGAATTAATATCACTAGTATACAAGCAATATTACTTCTTTATAGAGAAATGTACAAATGTATATAAGGTTTTTGTATATTATGGGTAATGTAATAAAGTGGTTAGGTACCTGTGACACCGTCGTGTAATGTTGAATTGCTTACATTAGTTAACATATTATTTATTAATTTAATTAAAACAATGTTTAAACTAATGATATGCTGGGTAATCTTAGAAGATAATTGGAGTTACGTTACGATAGTTAACATCAAACAAACAAACGAATGCCTCTCGGTTTGGAGGAGGTAATCTATTATTTAATTTTTGTCATAATGTCTTCACTGTTGCTTTAAAATATTGTAAATGTTTCGAAATTAAATGTCTACTAGATTCTTATGGTAGACTATTTCCTACCAATGTCATTATTGCCCGACGGTGTAACAGACGGCTTCGAAGATTATATAGTTCTTGTGAATGTGTTTACAAATAGACTGCTATTTAACGTAAAGTAGGCATTAGGTTTCATCTTTCTCTAGTGACTGTGATATAGTATAATTTCGTATTCAAATTTACGTTTTATGTAAATATTTTGAAATGTTTGATATCCTTATACAATTTTATTATAAACATATTTATTGTGTGTAGTGAATTAATCATTCGGAGGAAACCCAAAATTCTAATTGATTTTTTAAGAAATTATCACAGTTGTGTATCGTTTAATGCTAAAAGGGGATTCCTATGCTGTATCAAAAGATAATTTGTACTTTTTAAAACCAGCTCCATTAAACTGGATACATTTTAACTGTTTGTTTTATTGTAGCACAGATGTACCTTTAAAACTAAACTAACTCGTGTAATCTTTAATGTCTTTAAGAAGCTTTTTCTACAAATCATATACAATTTCAGTGTATATATGTATGGCTCGACCGATTCTTTTACTTACGTCTAGAAATTTATAATGGAGATGAAGATACAGTCGGTTTTCCAGCTCCTTGATTTTTATATACAATTTAAATTATTTACCATAAGTACTTTTATAAAACTGACAATTTTTTTATCGATTTCGCACATTTCACTTATATGGTCACTATTGAATTGATGGGGATCTTGCTCATAAACGACGCGATTATGTTCAGTATAACTTTCCTTTTATGAGTGACTTTATTACGGAATGTTTACTACATTTTCGTCTCAGTACCGGGATTATTATTCACTTACTTATGGTCCGCAAAGTGTCGTGCGGCTAGCATGGAGCAGTGAATTACTTTGATGTAGTTAATCTCGGGTTGGTGACGTTTTATTATGCTTTGGAGCTCGGAATAAAATCGAACAAATTCTGTATGTTGAATCCCCAGGTTAGTGTGCAAGTTTATTCCATCAAACATAAGGACAAAGTAACAAAGGAAAAAGGCTGGTCACAAGTTTACAAAATATACTTTACCGGCTGGTTTCCGCGACTTCGAAATTTCGAATTTTACAATTATTTCAGGATTACGACTATTAATGCTATTTCAGACTATAAAAAACTTTAAGAATAAGTATTTCGGAAACATACTTTTCTTTTAATAATTTATGTCTACTTCATAATTAATTAATTATTCCTGTGTCACGGGGGACTTTACAAACAGCCATATGACGGACACACAGAACCTTCAGACACAAATGAGCAGAATTCGGTACAGCCATTTGTGAATCACGCAAATGTTTACACGTGTAAGAATCAAACTCACAACCTATGGCTCAGCTGTAAGCTTAAACAATCACTAGATTAGTAAACCAGCCAGTCAGTGATTAGTAAAATATAGCTTCCCAACATAACACTACACGTTAGTTAGGTCATGGCCCCGTCAACAATAAACACATTCTTTCACATCAAGGCTGATATAGTGTACGCTGAAAGTGATTCTCACTGTTGAACCAGATGTCGTCAAATTATTTCACACTATATTTTTATTTATAATATTTAAACCCACCGGGATTTGATTCCCACACGGGATAATAATTTGTGTGATCTACAAACAGTTGTTGCGAGTCTGGGTGTTCTGGAAGTTGTATTTTAAAAAGAAAAAGAAATTATGTATAATATGTGACATAAGCATTGTGTTCCTCATTTAAAGACGTACAATACGGATACGGTTTAATTGTTTGCCTATGCACGCTAGGTTTCATTTTTACATCACCTTTAAATATCGGAACCATTACCAAAAGTAAAAATAAATACGTACATTTCTCCTAATTTTACGATGCTTTCATTGAGCAATAACGACTGTGCGACTTTGATTGCCAAGCACATGGTTTAAGAAGGATAATTAAAAATACTTAAGTGTGCAATAAACTCGTGAACTGCTTGTAAACCATCTCAAATGAATTGTAAAGTTAACACTTCAACCGGTGTAACGATTTAAAATACCAATAAAGGTTTTAATTAAATGTTACAAAATACAAAATTACTTTCGTCCCAAGATCTCTTGAAGAAATAGAAATATACGAAACATTTCGGATAAACGATTTGTTTACTTTACCGATTTGAAATCGCCTTCCCACTAGAGATAACATACATTTACAAACAGAGTTATTCTTATTGTGAACTTGTGGAGAATCTTTATACATGTTTTGTAACTTCTCTTTTTACCCGACTGTGCAATAATGTGTTAAGGTTTTTTGAATGTATGCCTGATAATGCAATTTAATACATAAGGAAGTTCGAATTATAATTATTTACTTCGCTCTAAGTCACTTGTCATTATTCATAATGCCCTGGCAGTATTAAAAATGCCCCAATTTATTACTCGGTCCATAACACATATGTATAATGTTGCTATGTCACGCCCTACAACCTAAAGGTCTTAATTTACTTTGATATTTGAGATATCATTTGAATCGAATTAATATTGTTATGTATTTTATTTTAATAATTTTACTTATTTCTAACTAAACTCAGGGATAGAAGTGCAATTTTGAAGTATCGAGTAGTTAACACTTGACAATACACGGGCCAGATATTTTGTGAAAACTTACTACTATAAAATTTATCAATATCTATATAATGATAATATGTTAGAACCGGTACTTTATAAAATGTATTTTGTACGTGGAATAGTGTTAAACTGAACTGTACATGCGAAGACTGCAAAAAGCAAACAGAATTTTAAAGACAATCGGTAGCTTTTAAAGGTCTGTAGTGTCAAGCGACCTTCACATCGCGAACATAAGTACTTAATATTTATTTAATTATTTCTAGAGACCCTTTTAATGTGATATTTTAAGAAGACATGAATTTTGTTACGTCCTCAATTAAGTTTTGGCGACCAGCATTAGTAAGACAATATACCTCGAGTTATCTATTAACTACATTATGTAATTAATTAATAAATTACCTTAGTTATTTAATATAAAGGAATTTTTAAATTCCGAACGGTACTTGTTGAATTTAAATTGTCGAGTTATACTAGCATAACGTTAATTTGGGCAGATTGAGATGAGCCTGAGCACTTTCCTAAATTAAATCTAAGAACTGTAATTGTATAAAATGGCCTTTCTACAAAAAAAAATAAAGGTTTCAGCAAAATTTGAGGCTGCCTAGCCATAGCTCGATGTAGCCAGGTTACTCTTCACTTCCCGTCAGATGAATTGGAAGTAAAACGCTTTTTCCAATAAACAATAAAAAATATATTTCATTTCTTCATTTAGTTTAATCAAAATGGTTACGTGAAAACTATACTAACTTAACATTAAAATACAACATTAATTATAAACAGTAACAAATATAAAATAATAATAAACCAATTTAGCATATTTCTTACTGAACCTCAATAATGCAAACAAAATCATCGCCTTTCTGCAAATAAATCAATAGTTGAGTCCGAATCCAGGAGATTGTTAAGCTCGGGGAAAGTTAGAGGAAGTGGGTTGTGGGCTCTTTAATAGAATAGAATATACTTTATTGTACACCTTTAAACAAAAATTTACAATATTTATACAAAAAAGAAATGTGCAATGGGCGGCCTTATCGCTAAATGTTCCGCCAGTTTCCGCCAGGTAACCTGAGGTTGGACAGAAAGACAAGATGCAAAAGAACATATGGGTAGTTTAGGTGTGGAAAGAAGGAAATTAAAAGAAAAGATCCTCAGAACAACTTGTGTTTTTACAAAAAGTCGTGAAACTCTTTGAGAAGATCTGGTAAATCTATTTGTCCAGTTGAGGACCAGCTCTCCCGTTTGAAATCCTCATGAGAAAACTTACGCCCTTCTTCTTATAATAATAGTAGTAATTAGAATAATATCTTTATTTCCAAGAATATGATTAATACAGGTTCATAAGTGTTTTATGAATAGCATATTTTGCCACTTTCGGAGTTCAAATATATGATGAGATATGTCCTCTAATGCCAAGGCATTCCATCTTATCAACAAGAATTGGAACAGAAACCGTGTCGAATGCCTTTGCGAGATCCAAAAATATGCCCAAAACTTTATCCCCACTATCAATTTTTGAGACGATATAGTCTGTGAGATCATGCACCGCATCAGAGGTCGATTCGCAGATGCTCGTACGAGAAGAACCATCTCACCTTGTTCAATACGCCGAGCTTTCGCGAGGCTGCCTTAGTGACGCTCTCGATGTAATCGCGCGGATTGATATCCAGGCAAATATCCATACCCAGGATACAATATACTTTTTTTTTACTGCAGTTTGATGCGTGAGTTACTCAAAGCATGGGTAAAATCTATTTTAAAGATTTAGATTATATAATATATTTGACGGGCCAGTTGCTTAGTGACTATTACTGCTGAACATTGGTTCGAAAATTAGTGTGATCCACAAATAGTTGTCCCAAGTCTGAGTGTTCATTGCGTTAGTTGATTGAATGTTGGTGAAGCCTCCCGCGACACAGAAGTTCTTACTAATGCGGGAATTATCTTAAAAAAAGTGGATAAATTAAAAAGCAGCACATTATTGAATAGTGAAAAATTAACCAAATACTGATAAATAAAATGTCAAATTATGGGAAATGAAAATGTCAAAATAATTAGTTTAAATTTGCTCCTCTAAGTATTCATTGATGTGAAAGAAAAAGAAAATTTGAAGATCTTGTGAAAGTAAGTTAAAGCCAAAGTCATCAGACTTTTGCAGAGACGCATGTACGGCTATTATACCGTTCTATACTCTACGAGATTTTTGCTTGGATGACTTGGATATATCTCATTGGAGACTATAAGAAAGTGTGATCATGTAGTAACAAAGTGTAAAATCATCAGGGTAATGTTCCATGTCATAAAAAAACGGTCAAATCATGATACACAGATAAGCAGATCTTGATATGCCATACTTAAGGATATGATGTATTTAAGGTACATATAGGTTTCTACCGAGACCCAGAGTAAGCTATTTGTTGTGTTCTTATTTTTCACTTATTATTTCACTTTTTGTAATCGCATCGTAAAACAAAATATGTCGACGCGACGGTGTCATGCCATTAAAATATTGTTTTTGTTTGTGTGAGAGTATCGATGGTCTATTCATATAAAAAATATTTAAAATACATTTAATCCTACACCTTCTCACAAATAATCTCTATTTTAAGCATAAAATGAATTGTTAGATGCAAAGGTAATTTAAGTCTATGGTTATCAATACTACACTTATTCAATATAGTCCTTTGTGGGAGACTGACATCTGCACTACCTGTAACACAGATTACCAGGGCTGCTATACATCAAAGTAAGTATTATAAAAGTCACACAGGCAAACGGTTAATATGAAATGAAATAATTATATAAAGGTATTGCGTGTAGTGCGCGTGTGCATGCTGTGTCTGTGTGTGGTGTCTGGTGTGATGGTTAATTATATTTCAGTGGACTCATAGTTATGTTCTGAAAGATGGGAAGTTATAATTTTCTTACACTTAAATATCTTTAAAGCATAGATGGTAAGAATAGAGTTTAACTTGTTATAGAGTCGATTGCTGAGGAAGCAATAGCTAGGATGTGAGAGAACACTTTGAAATAATTTTGAAGGACATACTTTTCTCTTAATACGCGTGATGGAAACAAATGAGTGTCTCTAGACAGCGATGCTTGCTTTCTATGTCCGACTAATGCTTTCTAGGTAAGCTTAATCACTTAACCATGGATACTTTGCCGCACGAACTGAGAACACTTGCTGCATATATCATTTACATTTGTGCCTAGCAATGTTTAAAACTGAGTTATTATTGGAAAATGCTAATCTCGGTCTACCGGTTGGATCTAAAAATAGGTTCTTGTTAGACAATTATCCTGAATTAGAAGACGATTAACACCAGCCAGCTATTAAGGTCGCAGAAAAATATAAAAGGTTTTATTTATAATATACCGCTACACTTCCGCCTCTAATTAAGTCGGGCAACATAGTTATAACCCCAATTTAACTTGATAAGGGTCGAGATTGCAGTTATGAGTATGCAAGTTTTCACCCTGATATTAGCCTCGGCGTTTTCATATTAAAAATATTTACGTCATCTTAGACCGAGTACCTGTTATACCAGTTTTCCTTTAATCGAAAATTTTAAAAGGAAGACGGAAGAAATTTTAACGTCAAAGCCTGATTACATTTTTGGGGTGTAGGGCAATTGTTTGTCAACTTATTAGGACCAAATGTAATAAAATAAATTCAAATATAATAATATATATTTTTGGATCTCACGTGGAATATTTATTAAAAAAGAACAAAACCCCTTGATTATACAATTTATTTACACAAATTATTTATAATTTTATACAGTTAACATTTATTAAAACAAGGAACAAACCAATGTACAAATTCTAAAGGACTTACAAGTCACACCGACGCAAACCGGCAGAGCTTCCACTCTTGACAGAATTGCAAGTGTTAGTAGTCATGAACGTCCCTTGCGCTGCCTTTTATAGGTAGCGAGGACCTACCTACCCACACTAGAAATAAAAAAATATTTGATATCTAACAATATATTATTAACACATGTTAAGCGTTACATCTGCATCAGCGCCAAATAATATCAGCAAACAATTTAAGAAAAGTATAAATTTTATATTTAATTAGAATGCCATAGTTAATGCCACATTTTATTAAGTAACTCGATGGGAAATAGTTATATAATAATAGTATAACCTTCGTCAAAATTAACTTCTTCAAAATATTATTTCAATACATTAAAAACAACAAACTAGTTTGTTTTAATATATAGACAGTTTTGGTTAGAGAGCTAGAACCTCCTGGTAACAGCCTGTTCGAGTTATAGGCATACGTACTCCCCAGTTTCACTCGTATAAATAATAAAAAAATCTTTACATTGCCTTTCCAAGTTCTTAAAAGTTAAGAACTTTATAATATATTCCCGAAATTCCCATCCTAGTTAATGAAGTGAAGTCGATTAAGCCTTATTATTACCAGGTCCATTGTCCTATTACCCTAATTCAGTAATAATATACTCCTTATGAATTACACCGATTATAAACGAGTGGTAACCAATTCACGGCCTTACAGAAAACAGGCTGTTAAACAATGCTTGCATTGTGTTATAGAGTAAGTGAGGTTACCAGAGGCCGCACCCTCTTTCCCTCCCCCTCTTTCTCCTCCTCCCTTTCCCTTTGTCTCCTCTCTTTCCCTTACGCTCTTTTGCAAATGTTCATGGGCGTCGGAAGTCTCTTACCATCAGGTGACCAGTCTGCTCGTCTGTCACCCTATGCAATAAAAAAAACGTTATTTAATGCGGGTCATAATCGCGTATGTATTTAAGGTATAAATACCTGTTAATTACTCGACGTTTCGACCGAGACGGCTAGTGTTCTTATTTTTTATTTATTGTTTTACTTTTTGTAATCGTATCGTAAAATAAAAGATCACGACGTTTTTACCTTAATAGGAGCAAGTTTTAATAACTATGCAAAACGTGTATGATTGTACACCTTTGCCTACAACTTCAGGGATACAGGAGTGAACGTATGTATGTTACACAGAAGTACATATGTCCTAATTGAAAAACACATAATACTTCATCCAACATGTTAGGCGCCCACAAACTGTAAACCTTCTGTCAAAAACGATTTCCTTGACATCATGAGCCTTTAGATGTCATTACCGGCACATGAAAAGGAGTACAATTACACGAGTAATCATCTTTACTCGTAAATAAGTAAACATGTATTTCTGTGAGCGGCACTCGCAGGCTGTGTCCAAACGGAGGGCGTTGCCATGGCAACAGGCTTCACCTCACCCTAGAATGCACCCTTGTTATTAATACCCGTAATAATTAAACTTGATTGCATTTCACACCAGGTGTTGGATGACTCGACTCAAACTAATAAATGCTTGAATGGGAACTATGAGATAATTTCGTTGAAAAGATTAAGACATTTTGAAGGCTACAATAAAATTAATTTACCGTAAGTGTAGAGTGTTCAGTAACATTTTCTGTAAATTAATATTATATTAAATATTAAATGATGATTGATTAGTGGCGATATTTTAAGTGCACTTATAGGTACAGTAACATTGTATAGAAATATGTCGCAGTAGATGTCATAGCGTTATACATAATAATATAATAGTAATGTGGAAAATATTATCTCAAAAATCTTGAAAGATGAATCCTATGATTCATCTTACATTTTCATTACAATTTATCAATAGATATCATTGCCAAAATTGCCGTTACCTACGTTTTTTACGGGACGTAATTAAAGCTTTCGATTGTTTTTTTTTTTTTTTTGTTTCAATAAAATAAAAGGGTCACCTACAATAGTTTCATTGAACCTGAAGCAATGTTACAATACTTATTTTTCATACAAAGTTATACGGCCACCTAACCTAGAATTCCCCATTATCTTTGACTGAATTTCTACTGACATTAAATAAACATTTGTTATGCAAGCTTTCAGAGGGAGTAAGAACGTCAGCTGAGGGTTTACATAGGATATGTTATCTCTAAGTCCGGTCCACAATGACTATGACAACTTAAGGTAGTAACTATTTCTACAATATCGATTTCCTATAAAATTTTCGGAATGAAAACACTATCCGAGCTCCACGTTATCTCCCTATTATTACTTTAAGATACAATGATTTGATACTCTTTAAGAGTGTATGTCGACTTCAAACTCAAATAAAATCAATCCACTATATAAATACTAGCTGTATCCTGCTGTTGCGTATGCTCGTTTGCACCTCTCGCATAAAATGTTATTTAGTGTGTTTAGTTATACTAACCTGTCGTGTTTAGTGATCCTAATTACTGAGCCATTGTTATGGAGTTCGATCGAAACATTTGCGTGATTCACAAATATTTAGTTGTAACGAGTCCTGAGTCTAAGTATTCTTTGTGTCCGTTGTTTCAATGTCTGTAAGGTCGCCCGTAACACAGGAACCAGTCCTAATGCAGGAGTACTCTTTTTAAAGGACAGAAGCTTTACTAATATAATTAAACCTCGAAAGAATCGAAGCAAATATCCGTGTTCACTATTGTGTGATATTCAATCAGCGGAGGCTCACTCAAGGGGCATGCCATCAATATCATATTCTATAAATTTTCATATTACTTTTAATAAAAATCAGAATTCATTCCACACACAAACGCGAACGTGCCTCATCTAAATCATATCTGGAACTCCCGTCTTCAGGATTTTTATTTTCTTTATTAATCAGCACTCCCCTACGGAACAATTTCGAGAGTAAAGAGCCCTCTATCGGGTCCCGAAGTCAAGAGTCAGGGTGACAGAGAAAAATTGAGTGGGACTGGCTACACGCGGTATTGGAGTGACAAGGATGAAATAAATGGATGTTTGAGAAATGTTGTTGTACATAAATGAAATTGAGGAACGCGGGCTATGATTAGTATCATTATTTATGCACCAACGTTAACCACTTTCACAGAAAGTTTTGACGTAAAAATTACAGGTTCGTAGAAACTATATTATATGTATTCATGAAAGGATGGTATGCCGTTTGGTCTTTAATAGTTAATTAAAGGTAAACAGGTAACATAAAAACTTCACGAATGTAATTTTAAGTATTCTACTGCTTACTGGTTTGGAAATAGACTTGCACTGTACTAAAAGTGCTTTAATTTATGAAAATATGTATTTTAAAGTAACAGCAAGAGACTTGTTACTCCTTGTAAATATGCATTTTTTTACTTTACGGTTAGTCGCTTCTACTTATAACTATTTTTTTTTAAGAATACTAGCAACGTGGGTAACACATTACTAGTATTCTTGTTAACCTCTCCAGCTAAGCTAAATGCTTGTGTTAGGGCGGGGTTTGAACCCGCATCCACTGAGTCAGAGGGTTTGGTTCAAACACGGGGAAAAAATTCAGTTATACACAAATCTTTGTCGTGGCCTTGATTTCGTTCCTAGTGTTGTATTTGTGAAGTCTATCTGCTACACACTGATATGATCCCAATCTTTTTGGTTGTAAAACCCCCACCAGCCGTCACTATAATAAGAGTTTTTGGTTGTAAAACCCCCACCAGCCGTCACTATAATAAGAGTTTTCAAAAGATTTTTTTTAAAACAATGTGATATTGATATTGCCTACGTAACAGCCTTGAACGTCATGTTTATTTAATGGTTGTTTAACTGCATATATTAAAAAGCTTAAATAAAATGACACTCATAATTCAGTGCCTGAACTAAACTTTACATTAATTTCGCTTAAATGAACGGTTGTTCAACAGAATTACATATTTTATTTAAAGATAATGATAATTTGTGACATAGGTGTCACGTATAATATACGTATGTCTTAGTCAACGAATCATTTACGCACGCAAAATAATCTTGTTCGTATTTACATCGTGAATTCCAAAATTATTATTGATAGCATGTTTTTTTAACTTGATGCAAGGATTTTTTCATTGTATTCAATTACACTTTGAATAAAATGTAAAATTTGCAAAGTAAAGTTCATTAAGTGATTATATATTTTAAATTCTTAGTTGATTGTTTTTCTTGGTTTAATCATCGTTTAGTGTTTGTAGTGTGCCAATAGTTTCCCACGAATAACTAGTTTGCCCATGTAAACACAGTATTATTGACATTAGTGGATGGCGACACACCTTACAGCTATATGCCACAACTAAAAAACATTGAATAAACGACTAAATTCAAAGAGCCAAATATTTATCTAAAATTTTGACAAACAATATTGAATAGCGTGTAAATCAGTATTGTATAAATGTATATAAATGAGATCATCAGAGAATTTGTAGCTGAAAACACCCAGACATACCACACAATTTACCGACGAATCGTACTCGGTGCAAGCATATAGGCTGTGGAATAATTTACATGTGGAAATTACACAAGCCTACTCCTTGCGTACATTTAAAAATTTAGTTAAAAATTTAGTAGAAAAAATGATGACTCTTTTTTTAAAGAAAACTGCACTAGGATAAATTAATTAACGCAAGGGACTTTATAAATATTCACATAACTGACACAAAAAACACCAAGACTCTGAACAACAATTAAGGTTTACACAAAATGTTGCTCCGTGTGGGAATCGAACCTACAACCCTCGGCGCGGCAGCGTAGTGTGACAACTTAAACCATAGCGCCATCCGTGCAGTCAAACTTCCAAACTAAACTTCTTTACATAATGAATATTAAACTTCTTGAAATAATTATTATACCTTAGACTACTCTAAATGTGATATAATAATAACCGTATAAAAGTTGTTTGTAAGAAATCACCGTGAGTTATGAGACCGCCAATTGTTATACCGAAATATAATGCAATCATATTTGTAGTTTTCAGTACTTTTTTGGTGTAAAATAAATTAATAAATAAGTATATATAGTAAGTAAATATAGTAGTAATAAGAGATATAAATTAATAAATAAAATAAAATGCCTAATCAAAATTTCTTGAATTATTTCTTAATCGCCCACCTAAAGAGAAGTGGAGGTACATTACAATTACGCGTGGGTTTTCATATGATTCTTTCCTCCTAGTTTACCGATAACAATAACCAGGTTCGCACTCATTTGTAAAACATGAAGATATCGCATGTTCATATTAACTCTCAGAAATTCTTGTGTGAAATTCTTAATGACTCCCTGATCACTGTCTTACGTATCATACTGTGAATACATTAGGTGAATTATGAAACAAGAATCACCATATTTATTGAAATCGGACTACATGGATAAATTGTCAAAATAATTTACATGACTAGCACATTTTTATTAATCAGGTTCCGGTCAATGTCTCAGTCTTTCCTTGACACTGGGTAAGAGACAGATACATAGTTGCATTGAAACGTCATTGTTAAAAGAATTTACGTGGTAGAGCCATGCTTAGGCATGAATGGGCCGGCTCGACCGGTGCGACCTCACAGAAAACCGGTTGTGAAGCAACACTTGCTTTGCATTTTCCCGAAATTACTGAGGTTTTCGGAGGGCCAACTCCCTTCTCCTTATTCCTCTTCCCTGACCTCCCGACCCTTTCCTGTCCTTTCCCCCTCCCCCGTCTCTTTCCCCTGCCCGTCATCCCTCTTCACCTTTAAAGGCGGGCAGCGCACTTACGACTCTCCAGTTGCAAGTGTCTATGGACGGAGGTTGTCACTTACCATCAGGCGACCCGTCTGTTCGTCTGCCCCCCTTATAATATAAAAAAAAATCGTAAGTATCAAAGTAATTGTTTAAAAAATCTAACACTTGATGTGGCGGCGAATAAATATAATATGTGTGTATTATATAATATAATATGCCCCCTCAGGTCGTCATCCGACCTGGATTTTCAGTAGAACGGTGAGTCGGAATCGGACCGACTAAAACCACACGGTGTGCCATACTGCGCTTAAAATAGGAGGAATCCTTGAAAAGCTTTAGTATGACATCCGGACCCCTCTTAGCACCTGTTGCCCGCAAAAACGCGTGCTTTGGGTAACTCTCAGTTAGACAACGTCCAGGCACACCTGGACGTCGCCTCCTCGCGGTAAATATTGCGGGTGGAGGGGAAAACCCGTCCCGACCACCTGCGGCCACACTCAGGGCGGCAAGAGGCGCTGTTGAACGCGCCTACGCCGCCCGGTTCGCCGGCGGCGAATTGGGTCCGAGTGGAGATCGTCTGTGAGATGACCTCTTCACAGAAGGTTGCGAAAGCGGCAAAATTCCTGTCATTGCCGGCCATTGAGCGTATGATGGCCGGTAGTGCGTCACTAATAGCTAACCAACCATGAGCTCCAGAAATTAACTACCTTCTACATAGCATTCGAAAACGTTATTGCTAACTACAGTTAGTACAGTGTAATTTAAATATCTTGAATTTCTTAGAAACAGAAACGGGCCAAACTTAGACGCTTTATTACTTACGGTATCTGCACTTCCAAAGTCACGAACATTGGATAATAATTACAAAAAAATATCTGGAAAATTATGAAAGCGACCCGAAGGGTGCATGAATTATCCATTACAACGCGAGGACTGAAAGTACCTCTGGAACCATAATTCGTACTCGTTCGTAGTGTGCCGTGCGATATTTATGGGGGTAGATAAGGCGTACAGATGGCGGTCTACGGACTTTTCTTCCCCTAATACTTGTTGAGTTACAGTTTCCAATTTCCAGTTCTCAGCTCCAGGTATAAGTACCCTCACGAACCATCAGTTACCTGTAAGATATCGAAGATAATAATGAATTCGGGTAGCTTAGTGCTTTGAATATTGAGAAATTGCAGCTAATTAAGCTGTAAAATTGTTTCGTAGACAAAACCCATACCTACATAAAATCCTTACGTTATTTGATAGCTATTTTACTGATTCTCAAATGATAGCTAATTGTATTTTACTCTAATTATATTCACGTGATAACTAATATTATATTGTTGTGTTTCACAATCTTCAATGATTTAGAAATCGTAGTCCAAAATGTATTTGATTTTACATCAACAATTTCTACTATTTTGTTCGTGGATTTTAATAATAACCAAGTTACCTTGGAACCCAAATACGTAGAAAAGTTTAGGCCTCTTCATTTTATGATTCGTAATTGAATAAAGAGGCAATTAATATTGTCATAGCGTTAGTTACGGGCGCGTAAAGAAATGAACAGAAAATTATGACATCGGCTGCATGGACTTACCTAGCTATCGTGTTTTCGTGTCGTCACGCACAACCCAAGGTGCCTGTTTTTCGGTGATTTATAACACAATGAGAACCATGACTAATACTACGCTTAATAGCCGCTTTGTCTACGTCCATACAATTATTTTTATTTAGATTTATATAGGGAGTCGTTCAGGGATTTGTAACGAGATAAAAAATTAAATGTTTGTTTATTAGAAAAATAAAATTTCATTTTGTTTACATAGATAAACTGTAAGGTGTTTTCATTTTTGTTTGTTATGTTTGGTTTTCATTTTTGTACGCTGTAAGCTTCTGTTATGCCCCATTTGACAATTAGCGAGAATACCTAATTTTAATACTTGTATTCATTATTAATGAACATTACGTACACTATCGTATCAGCGAGGTCCGTGCTTCCGTACCCTCTATGGTATAAGTTTCGTTCGTTCTGCTGCCGTCTATTCGAAAAAGGCTAGTGTTTCGTGTTGCCTATTAATAAATAATAATAAAATGGTTGTTTCGTAATATGGCACCAACGCCTCACGCCATATAGTATTCCTTTTGGTAACCGTAAAGTCAAATATCTAACACAGTTTGTAGTGTACCAAAATATGTTTAGCTTATATACATAAATATTCTAATAATCAAATATTAAATATGAAAAATTAATGAAATGCTTATAATTACTGCTTAATGTATGTCTAATATATCTTTAAATATATTTATCTATATATTAATAGGCGAAGCAAAAACTTTGTACCCCTTTTTATGAAAATTACGTAGAACGAGAAGTATGAAATTTGACTCAGTTGAAATTTATATGGAGAAGGAGTGCAGAAAGTGAGTAATAATGCTCAAAAATACTTTAACTTAATAATACAAATTACACACACTATTATGCGTTTGACACAAACACACATATGGGTGAAGCTCACAGAAAATGTACCATAACACACGAGAACTTGTAACACACGATAACACACTTGAATTGTGTAACACACTGGAAATATTGTTAAGGTTGATGCACAAGATACAATAAAAAAATGGAATTTCAAATAAAATACCAATACAGATAGATTTTTTTATTTAAGTCATAAACTTCAATAAGTCAACCTAAAAACATTATTTATTATTTCTTAGGTGTTCTTTGATACTAACTATTCCAATAACGAGATCAAAATTGGTACTTAGAATGGCGTATATTTTTTTATTACTCAAGCTTATTAATTATTTCGTGTACTGAAGCATATTAATATTGAGGCATTGTGTGAATATATATATATATATATATATATATATATATATATATATATATATATATATATATATATATATATATATATATATATATATATATATATATATATATATATATATATATATATATTATATGTTATTTTATGTTATATTTGTACCTACTTATAAATATTCTACTTAAAATAAACTCTATCCCTAGGATCAGCTAAAAAGTATTCTTTTGGTCGTTTTGCGTTTTGTGTAATTTTAACCTGTTTAATTATTAAATCTTCAGTTACAGTGTCTTCATCTTTTATTTTTTGAACTACAAACTTAAGTTCCGGTTTTTTTATGGTTTTCAGAAACCGTATCGTATAATAAGATTTTCCTTTTTTTAAAATATCTTCCAATAATCCTATGTAATACTTCCACGAGGTTCTTTGACAATACCTTACAAGTACGGTGTCTTTGAAAGATAGCCTCCATATGTCTTTATTAATTTTTGATGTCACTTCCGAGTCATTATTTGCATTTTCCAAGTTATTTTCGTTATCCTGCAGAGTCTTAGCAAGCACAGATTGTCCAGCTTAATTAGTTTTAACTACTCCCTCATTATCATTACAAAAAAATGATCATTTTTCTAGTGTCTTTACCAGTGTATGTATTTTTTTTATCTTCATGGCTTGATTGTTCTATTTTTCTCTCTCCATTTTACATGTCTGATATTCTTCTTAAATTTTTAACGTTCTTCTGTACTTTCATTTGATAATCCATATCATCCAGATAATCATCATCTGGTAAGATATCATCTGTAATGTGATACTCTTCATCAGAAGTATCGTGCACAGAAATCGTCATATCCTCGTCTGTACTGCTCTCATCTTCCGTTGAACATTTATTCATTCTGTCCTGAGATGGCCCAAAATTTTCTTTCGAACTTTTGCCAGAAACGTCTGTTTTGAGGTCTATTTGTTTTAATTTGAATGGTCCATATTGGCTCTAATTAAAATAAGACCTGTTTTCTTGAGTATTTTTAATGTCAGCTAATACTGTTATAGACGATTTAGACGGAATAGATTTTTCATTGAACATTTCGGTTTGCTTTAGCAAGTCCGCAGATTTCAGATTGAGACAGTCGCACAAACCTGGTCTACTTTTTTCGCAGAAGCAACTTAAACAACAGTAGGAAATAGTTAGCTGAGTCAACATTGTTAACAATCTGATGTATTTTCATCGTGTTTGGTACTGGTACGAGTTCTACTGATTCGTTCAACATGGCATCTTCAGGTATAAAGAAAAGCTGTATTTTGGTTTCAGATGCCTGTAGAAATTCGTAAGCTGTTTTAGCTTCAGGAACATTTGAACCATAAGCGACAATGGAGTCTAACTTTCTTTTAATGGCTCCTCCTACGCCATTGGGGGCTCCTTTTCCATGTGACGCTTCGTAAAAGTTCACGTGGAAAATGGAAAGCCCAATTCTTTGGTCAGTTTTGTAAAATAATAAAAGTTTTTCTTCTGTCGGTATTGTACTGTTGGTCCATCTGAATAAAAATGAATTCCGGCTACTTTGGGTAATTTCTCCTTGATCAATTTAAGCACAGGTAAGAGATGTGCCCAAAGGGCATCTGGTCCGTGGTCTTTGTTTGGACTTAAGCTTGCAAAAGATTGATGACCTTTTTCGGTATATAACACCCCAGTGTGGAGACTGATCTGTTGTCTGGACCCATCAAAATGCATGGCTTGTATTTCAGTTGCTAATTTGCAAGAATAATTTTACGAAAAATATATGTGTACAGCGACGGTACGGTCATCTAAATTTTTAATGCACTGCCGATATTGTTTGTACTGATGCACGATATTGTAGGAATGGATTTTGAAATTTTGCAGTTCTTCTTGTAAGGCATCTAGTAGCATTTTTAGTGAACCAGTTTTTTTTTCTATGCCGTTTTTTTTCATAGTTTTTGTCACATTGTAATTTTTGTTTGGTTTGTATTCATGAGATTTGAAAACCCATTCATCCCATGAAACTTTATAGTTTAAATATTTTTAACCCATAGAAAAATTTATACGTTTGCTCTTGCAAAAATCACAATCTCCGTAAGCACATTCCTTTGATTTTGAAGAACATACAACCATACTCAGTAACTCATCAAGATCTGTTATTGCTATTAATCCTATTGACTTCAATGACGTGGCTTTCATATGCAAATTTACATGCCTTTTGGAAGCGCTAGTTTCTTGTTTCTCGGCTCTTGGTGGTAATACATAAAAATGCCTGTACCTTTTGAAAGTTGAAAATGATAATTAAATTATTACATTATGTTCTAGCAAAACTTTTTTTACGCGTTCTTTTTCTTCAGGCCGAATATTAGGTAAATTTTGGTCAATGTATGCGCACATTTTTGAAACGGGGGTCATTTGTTCAAGTGTTTCATCTTTTTTGGCAATTGGGCTTGACCTGTCTTCAAAGCTACGAGTCATTTGGTTTTTCTCTTCAATAATTTCTAGTAACTTTTTATTTTTTTCTATTGAACGGTTTAACTTTTTGTTTGCCTCATTTTTTTCAACGACTTTTTATATTTTTTTAATTCAACTTCTAGTTTTGTGTTTTCATTTTTCGATCTGTAAATGAACCTTCTATTATAATTCCTCATCTGTTTTAAAATTTGTTCATGTCCTTTTAAAGACACTACTTCAGACTTGGGTTCTTCTTTATTTTTCTTCTTTCTCTCTCTCCACTGCTTTCTTATGATATCTTGATCAGATAGAGGATATTCTGCTATTCTTTTTCTATTTAATTTTGTTCTTTCTGCATTTTGTTTTTGCTGCGATTTAAATTTTTCCGGATTTACTTCTTATAGCCGTTCTCGATAGAATTTCTGCCTTTCGGCAGGTGTTAGTGGCATCTGTAAAATCAACATGTGAACTAAGCTTTATAATTTTCAAGTGTGTTATGTAACACAAATTCGTAACACACGCAACACACGTGAACAAACACTCATGAATAAAATAACCTAAAATTCATGTAGCATCTTTACTTGCAAAGCAAGTCCGTAATAAAGTGCATTATTTAGGAGTACTCAATGTCTCCTTGAACTATATATATAACAAAACAACTTAATATTGTTACTTACCTTGCAAAATTACTTCCAAAAGTCTCTAAAATCCAATGACGAAAAATAACATACACCAAGTACTGCCTACTGCTTGTAAACCAAGATGTCTGACAAAACACTGACGTTTCATATTGAAAATATAAGTGTTGCCATTGGGAAAAATATATATGATGTGTTGCTCTTGCTTCTACCAAAAAAGATACTATGTAATGCAGTTTTTGTAACACACGTGAATCAGATGGAATACATTTCTTTATCAATCGTTTTTTATTTATTTGTATACTAGTTTGATTACACTTTTTATTAGCACAGTAGTTTTATGCAATTACATTAAGCATAACATTAAGAAATCACGATATTTTATTCAAACGATGAACTTATGAAGTAAAAGAAAATGTACTACTAGTGGACACATTTTATTTTTCTATGAAACTACATCTCACCAACTATATGTACCAGTTTGTATTCGCTTAAATTAAAAAGTATTCACAATTGAAATTGAGTAATATTAACAAGCGATTAATGCCCAATACAGAAAATAATCAGATTATTTATAAAGAACTACCAAAATAAAAAAATCTTTTCTTGAATTTTGGCACGTGAAAAATATAGGCGAAGTACATTTTTTGTGAGCCTCAAACATATATACTCTTTTGTTTTTGGTTAAAATCCGTGGTCAAATTAAGAAGAGATTAATATTATTTGTCTATAGCCGTTTTCAATGTAAAAAATAATCATAACAATTATTATTATTAACTATGGTCACAATTTTTTTAATCGATATTTCTGTCGTAGGTACCGTCCGATGTTATAAATGCACATACAAAAATACATACATACACTATACAGAAATATCACCATCTCGCAAACATTATGTAAAATTTTATAGTTACATTGAATAGCGCAGCGAAGCATGATAAGGAAAGTAATACATCCATTAAAATTAATCCCGTATACAATAGGGAAGCAACCCAAAAGTTTTAGATATTTCCGAAACTAATTTCAAGTTAAACCCGTTTGAAAACCCCTGGGAGCTGAAAGAGACATCTGAATATTAATTTAGTGTTCGATTTACCCTTTTAAAACTTAACTAAATAGTTTTCTTTTTTAAAAGGACTTAATGTATTTTGGTACTTCATGATAATTCAGCCTTGTTTATCTAGTCAGCTACGTTGTTCAGGTCACGTCCTCAATAACGTAGCAACGTATCCATCTATTTTTTTTAAGTTTTTATACAATAGACTTCTACTTTCTATAACAAACAATTGCAATGCTGATTTCAAAACTTAATTTATAAGATGATTACATGTATATCGGGATATCTTTAAACGCTTTAAAACTATGTAAACTGAAATGCTTAATATACCTATTTTTTGTGCGCTTACAGATCGGAGTCACGTCTATGAAATAAGACGGGCGTTCATTAGAAGCGATTAAGTGTATGGAATTAATAATTGCAGTCTTTTCTTCATTTTTTTTATAATTCAAACTATAAATACGAGTGCAATGTACCTTTTCGTGTACTTTACAAATACATGTTATTAATAATATATTTTTAAATAAGTGAATATTTTTTACTTACGTACGTTTTAGGATTGACATCGAAGAACGAAAAACATCAGACCTTAAAATTACATACAAGCTATGAAGCATTGTGTTCCTCGGTAGAGTACGACTAACAAATTAGACTATTATCTATCAGAAAGTATATATAGTATTATTGGCAAAATGTGGACGTTTGGGACAGCTCTGCTTATCCCTTTAGGGATATAAGTGTAAGTGTATGTATATAGGTAACAAGTTATACATAAAAAATCAATTATCAGTAAAAGGCTTAAGTAAAACACAAATTTAAATGTAATTTGGTGTAAACTAAGCATGCTATGCGATGCGATCACTTTAAATAGGTGAGACTAAACCTGTTTAACAAATTCTGAACGCTTTTAACCGACGCCCAACAAAACAGAGAATTAGCCGGCGAGAACCCTCTGACTTTATCTACCACCATATTTTTAAGTAAATTACAAATAGGTATAGGGCGGCACACCGTACCATCAGTTGTGCCGTGCGTGGTATCGCGGCGGGGGATCGCAAGCCGGGTACCTTACAGATATACTGTAGCGGTAGGTGACATAGAGTAACAATTTTATTTTATATTACTGCAGTTGGACATACTTAGATAAAAAAAGCTTTGTTTGCCAACTAGCAAATATGAACATTTAGTAGTATTAGTAGTATTCAAACTCAATAGTTTTTAGTCAGTTGCAGTTAATCTTTTGAATAGAACTCGATAGCTCAGTAGGTGAAAGTTTTAATTTTTTTCACGTCATCTTATTGTATGATAATTGATAAGCTTAACATAATCAAACGAAAATAAATATGTTTTGCAAAACAAGATACAAAATTCAACATTTACAGTCGGTGTGGCGACTTCCATATAGCAGAAACACACAATATCATCTGGCGAACAGTTATCAAGTTGAAAAATGTAAAGACTTAAAAAACCTCCTCTAATTACGAGTACGTAGCATGATCCTGAATCGCCATATAAAAATTATACATAGATACAACATCCCAACATCAACCGTTGGACCTCGGTCTGCTAGAAATAATCCTCAATTTGTGTTGGCGGGACATAACACTCGTTTTTCAACATAGAGAAATAGAAGTTGTATTCAGCAGAACCATCAAAACATCATCAAATGGTCATTCATTTGAAACACTTAAGAAAAATGAACAATTAAGGTATACTTATTTTTACAGTTACATTCTTAATAAATGTTGAAGTAATTATAGCTAATATCAAGACGTGCTGCGTTACTTTTACACATAAAAAAGTTGCTAGCCATAAAAAAAGAAATCAAACAAACTTTCCGATAGTCAAACACTTTAATTGTTGGATAAATTATAAAAATATCCTAATATTCCCATCAGACACAGACCTTAAAATTACCGATTCGTTATTGTACGGTGGTTAATTGGCATAATTATGGCAAAACAAAACAAACTTGTTTTACCTGTTTGTGCTATTAAAAGTTAAGGTTCAATCCCTAGAAGTTGCCGACAAGACTAACGAAACCACTTTTGTGTGTACAGGAATATGTCAAAATGTTATTTTTTGTTTAATCAGCTGTATCTTTTATTCTGTGGCAGCATTATACATGTGGTGAAGTAGTCGTATTGTGTACGAGGAACAGTCGGAAACGAATTTTTTCTAGTCTCCCCGCTCCATTTTAAGCTTTCGAAACTGACGGTTTTCCTTTCCGACAATGATAACGTCGTTAGTGAGGGACTTGGGAACTTCCACTCCTTGGTTTGTTGATGGCTTTAAACTTGCGATATACATACATATATTTCTGTATATCCTTTGCAACTTACTACTTTTACGTAATAATAAGAAGAAGTAGCTTAAAGTATCTTTCTATAACGGTTCTATATTACGAGAGTAATAAAGGTCTTCTGCAGCTTACAACGTTTAAGATTAAGAGGCCTGTTGGTCTAGTGGTTTGTGTAGTGGTGTGTGTGGTAAGTGGTAAAAATTTGTGTGATCGACAAATGGTTGTCCCGAGTCTGGGTGTTCTTTGTGTTCGTTGATTGAATGTTTGTAAAACCCTCTGCGACACAGGAATTATTCCTAATGCGGGAGTTGACTTTTTGAAAAAAGAAAAAAGAAGAAAGAGCTTACAAAATGTAAAAAAAGTAATGTAACTAATGGATAAAGTAATATCAGTGACTAAAATACAATATAAAACAACCGAATCAAAATATACGTAGAACTGATAGTATTAACATTGTCTGGTGTGGTCTTTACAAACATTCGTGCGGATGTTCATTGTTGTCATAGGCTACTGTTTTATTTCCAAATTATAAAGTGAAATCAAATAGAAGTAAAAATCTCTTCAATATATACATACGTTAAGGTAACGGTTAATTGTTATCATAGTGGTTTCTTAAAATTAAATGTTTGTCAAATAAATGCTACAAGTTAAAAGAAAAATTACAAATCAAGAAGAGGTTTATTGGAAATCGAACATTATTAAATTTTATGATTAAAATATACTAATATTTTATATTTTATTTCTATATTTTAGAAATATGTAACAACTCCTAATAATGTAAGTCTCGTATGTAACTAGAAAAACAATCTACATATGTAAATGCGTAGGCTGTAGGTTAAAAACGATTTGTAAATAAACACAGTTCAAATATATGTATATCTAAATTTAAATGTATTGCTATCAAATTTAAAAGTCTGTTGTTTGTTTGGTTGGAACATTATGAAACTGTTCAAGTATTGCATTATATATATAATTTTAAATAGAAACTCTAACCCCGGTTGCGAAGAGAATTAATTTTATTATTTTCACTTTCACTACCTTTACAGACCAGCATTACCACCACCAGACCAGTAATTAGATTGATAAATATGATCTGGAATTATTGATCGCGAGTACCGATTGTAATTAATAAAAAAAAAATGAATATTAATATGAAATGGAATATGAAAACTTATGTTTTAAAGAGAAAAAATAGGCTAGATGACTGTCAAGTCAGATCAGCATCTTTTTAGTAAGTGTCAAAACGGTAGGTTTGTTACATTTTTGTATGAAATACGAAAGCGTGACGTCATCCTTGCATTTTGTCAAATCAGTGCCTTTAAATGTTCATTTAATGATAATAAAACAAATGCGAGTCGGCCTCGCGCACGAAGGGTGCCTTACCATTATCTATAGAAACGGCAAAAAAATCATGTTGGTTGTATTTGAGCCCCCATTAAATATTTATTTTATTTTAATTTAATTATTTATAATATTTTTCAAGTGAATATATAACTATATATTCTGTGAATATTTCAAGCCTATACTTGTTGCTGTTATCAATATGCTGTTATATACATATATAACACGTTTCTTGTAAGCGAGCCCCTTTAAATGTTTATTTTAGTTTATTTTTTAGTATTTGTTGTTATAGCGGCAATAAAAATACATAATCTGTAAAAAAATTCAACTGTCTAACTATCACGGTTCAATAAATACAGCCTGGTGGCAGACGGACAGACAAATAGACGGACAGAGGAGTCTTAGTAATAGGGTCCTGTTTTACCCTTTGGATACGGTACCCTAAAAACATAAATTAAAATTAAAAACACAGAACGACAATTCTCAACTATTTTCAGTAATTTTACTGCCCGTCTCAATGAAATATTTACTCAATAGATTTTTTTAATAATTTACCATTTTTTTTAATACTGACTACTAAATACTAATTACTATACTGATGGTGATGCTATACAAACATGGCAATTATATTTTAGACTGTTTTTTATCAGAAATACTTGATATTAGCGGCATCTCTGCGAATCTACTCACGAGAGAGAGTCCATGAACAAAAATTTTTTTTTTTTAAAGACAACTCCCCTACTGGGATTAATTTCTGTGTCGCGGGGGACTTTACAAACATTCAAGCAACGGACACAAAGAACACCCAGACACAGAACAACAATTTGAGGTTTACACAAAGTGTTGTCCTGTGCGGGGATCGAACCCACTACACTCGGCGCGGCATCATAGTGGCGAGGTGACCACTTACACCGCTACGCCGCCTGTGCCATCAATAACGCTATACTAATGTTTCTATACTGTTGCGATCAGGCATAACTATTTACACAAGGCTCGTTCACTGAAACAAAAAGTTAAAAGTTAAAAATATTCCACAAATATTATTAATTAAGTTAATAACAATTTTAATATTTCCGCAAATAGAAAGAGAATGGGCCGTTTCAGGCACCATTATGTGAAGCACCCACGACATAAAGGTGTGAATGTGAAATAAAAAAGCTTCGGTACTCTACTTTGTGTTAAATCGTTAACTGCTTTTGCCTATTGAGAGCAAAAGAAATAAAAATCAAATGCGACCGCTTTCCCCGATCGAGTGTTTGTTTGCCTTGTTCTGTTTATTCTGAGCCAAACCAACTGCTGTTGGCACAAAACGGTCCCACCGAATGTATGCCTTCATACAAAGCCGGGTGGTCTTTATCATTTTCAACGTAAACATTTCGTTCAAACACTATATAATATTATACTAAATTTAAAATTAACACCAGCTCTTAAAGCAATATTATAACTTTTACCTCTTAACAGTTAATACGATATTGTTTTTTCTTCCATTGAAAGATATATTTCTATTGTTATGTTTATATAAAGTGCGTGGGAAATAAAACAATATCTCATGCAACTTTTGAATATGTATATTGATAATCGGTTTGCTTAAACAATCATGTTTTTGCCCAATGTTTTTCTATCAATAAGTGCTCGTTTCTTTTGGTGCCTGAGCACTTGAGCTTTGTATAAATCATGCCTAGAAGTGGTATACAAAGCTGTGCTATCAAACGATTGCGCACACATCACATCAAATAAATCACAAACTTAACGAGTTTCTAGCAAACATTTGTGAACGGAACCAACATTTTGATTATTTTACAAATACTCTACGTGTAATGGTCCATGGGAGTTCTGTTTACTGTTTTATGGTACGTCAGAATAGATATTCGATTGTTGAGCAACTGCACAAGTATTTGTTTAGCGGTAAAGTTGCTATGTCGTGACAGTATGGTAATAGACATCTAAAATATGTATATAAATATTTTAGACCATAAAAGTTTCATTCCAATGTACCGTAAAGTGTAGGCGGCAGTTCTTTTCTTATTGTACACTATTTTACTGAACGATGACATGCAAAATGAATTGCCTTAGCTTTAAACAGTGTACGATGAGTCGTTGATATGATATTACTGCGAAGCATGGTTACAAGAGCTCATGTCTCTGCTGCGGTGCGATTACGACTGTGTTTCGTGTCAGGCACAATGAAGGGGGCAGGTTATTTCCACCAGGGGGCTGTCGAAACCTTTGAGACGGCCCCCTGCTGTGGTGAGAAGCGAAAACCTGCGAGTCGGTATTAACCGTCGCGTCGCTATTACACGATGATGTATTGATGTATTAACTCATTAAAATTCAAACCAGTTTTGAAGTTAAAGGTTAAAGACTTCATAAAAAAGTACTTACTTTCGTTCCCTGCTGCGTCAAAGAATTCAAATGAAGCGTGAACGCCTAACGACAAAGGCTTTAGTTCAACTATTGTATGAAGATTTTAAGCCAAAGTTTGTTTTATATATACACGACACAGGCTCTGTGATTATATCAGTTGTACTCCTGGAGTTCAGTTAAGAAGATTGTATCTAGTCTCACAGCTATCTCAGAAATAGTTAATTTGGCTTGCTAGGCTGGCTTCTGTTTCTCAGTTTAATTTGAGATGTTAAAGTAGTACAATCGGGTAGTTCCTAATATAGGGCTTAAATTTATGTATCTTAAATTCTTTGTATGACGCGATTTTGTGAAACATACCTATGTGATAAGACTATCAAATTACTGTTACTTTACCTATTCTTTATAAGATGCGCAGTCAAACAAGATTTGAAATTTTAAAGTCTAGCATTAATCATTCAAGTCACGAATGTTTGCACACAAAACAAATGTAAACGATTGATGGAATTAATAATAAATTATATATATTTACATACATATGTTGGATTATTTAGACACGTACGTAACAGTAAGCAAAAGCAGTTCAATGTAAAGGTTTGAACATCATCAATTCATCAACATCTTAGTTAAGACTAAATTATTTCACAAGTAAATATCTTAAAAAGCGATTTGGACAATGTTTTCCGTTTTCTATCGACTGTGCAAGAAAGAGGGTTATGTGCATATAGGGATGCATATCATAGAGGGATTATTGGATTTCGCAATGAGAGGTGTTATTTAAATAGTTTTTTAAAGTTAAGACAGAAAAAAATGTTCGTGATGCAGTCGGTTTTTTTTTGATATTTTTTTAATCATTCTACTTGTTACTATTTTAAAATGGTTTTAATTTACAAAAACGAAATCTCTCATCATCTTTTATCTATACTATATGGAGGTGACTTATTTGTGTAGCGAACAAGGGAAACGGAAGCGGGGATGTGAGACAGAGAAGGGAATATGTTATGTATTGTGTGTTTCTTATTGTCGATCTTCGATTGTAATATTTAGATATATGTGTAATATATCCAAATATTACAATATAAATACGTGAGTTAGGGAATCGATTTAATTATGGAGTAAACGGCCTTTACACTCTAATTTAAAACACAGAAGACCTGTTTTAAATAAAGACTTTGATTCTGATATTGGTACTTTTGATTGTTTATTGTAAATTTAAGCGAAATGGCATGAACCAGTACGGATTATAATTGTTTAGATTTTTTTGTCATGGTTCTCAGAGAGTTCCTTCCTAGGTTATACCTGAGTTAGGTTATAACCTCCAAATAAGTCTTACTTGTGACGTAACACCTTGTTTGTCGATGGGGTTTCGACATACTACTTCATAGTTAGTCCCTTTGAGATGTTTATCCGCACTTCTTATATTTTCTTAGAAACATCCTTAAATAAAAATACATTTCTTTGCTTTATTTCGTTTCTGAGAATATTTCTGACGTTCAAAATTGTAAACTTATTTTTAACAAGTATTTATTAAACTTAGATCAGAAAGACTTTACCAGCATTTTTCTTTTTAAACAACTAGAAGGTGGAGCTTCTCAGTTTGGTTTTATGTTTGTTATTGTAGCACCTGAGGCAGCTGGACTCGGTTGCGAGAGGTTTTAGGGTCGTACTCCTTTGATTTCGGGCTTCCTACGATATGTAATATACGATATATGTCTTCAAAACATCAGCTTCTCCGCACACTGACGTATTCTATAGTTTTTTTTAATTTATAATATATAAATCAATATTCAGCCTCCTTTTACCATACGAAGAGCTACGTCATTAATCGACCGATTATTATTACTACAAGAGATCGCCGGTTGGTCGAATTTCGTCCAAATTATTTGTTTTAATTATTAAGTGTCAAATATAACTTGAACTGTCCATGTCAGACTTTTTGTCCCATGACAGATACGATAATATTACTGGACGCGTGTACTTTGTTGATGTAACTAATAATTTTTAAAATTATAACACATTGAATAAAAAAAGCTATTGCACCTCTTTTATATACAAACCATAATAAGTATTAAGTTTTTTTTTAAATGATGACCATGATATCTCACCACTGTTAACATATGGATGACATAACGTGTTCTATTTATGATTTTTTTGACATACAAGCAATTCTTAATTCGATTGTGGATCACACCTCCAGCTCAGCAGTCAAGGTCACTAACTGCTAGACATACGGGTCAATAATTTTACGAAATAACTTTTGCCAACGGATTTATTTATGCAAACTACAGAAGCTTTACATCTGGAGTTGGATTCACTAATATAACGGACGATTTCATATAACCATAAAACTTTTTGTCGCTTTAATCCCTAGTTCATTCGACAAAGTATAATCGGACTTTAAAAAAGTAGACAACCGACTTCAATGCGTCTATATATCATACAATTTAAGACTAATATGATTTTCTCATGGATATCATTGTGACAACTGGACCAAACTCTCATCTGACTCCTTTCCAATAAAAAAAGAATCATCGAAGGCGTGATATTGAGTTATTCGTGCATTTGTCGCGCACATGGTTAATGCAAATTTAAGAATCATATGGTTTTCTCATGGATGCCATTGTCAGAACTGGACAAATTAAAATGGGACCAAAGGAGAAGCACTAGCTTTCAAATAAAAAATCTACTATACTACTACTACTACTATCTAAAAACCTCCTCCTTTTTGAAGTCGGTTTAAAATGATTTAACAGGCACGTAAGTCTACATACTTATTTACTAGAAATATACACACATGTACATACATACGCTCACCCATGAATCCCCTAATGGGTAGGCAGAGATGTTTAACACCTACATTTTCCAATTAGAATTTTGTTCCACTTACGTAATAGGAGTCAAGTAGCCAATGTATTTACTGTTATTATTTGTTTATGTCACTATAATAAATAGTGACATAAACAAATAATAACACCACATAACATACACCTAATTAAATTCATTTCATCAATTTCTTACATTTTCGTAAATTTCTATTAACTTCGTATGATATGATATGTGATGTTGCAGTTTACTCTTAATTCGTTAAATTATAATGTAATCGTAGGAAACAAGGAAACATTTAAAATAGGTTTGATCAAAAGTGTTTAAAAATTGGGCACCTATTAATGTTTCATGGTCAGTCAATCTGGTCAAAAAGTACAGCAATGAGAATTTGGTCTCAAATTGGTAAATAACTAACATATTGAATCATTTATTACCTAGTCTCTTATAAAAAATGACACATTTGGATAAACAGTACAGACATTGAAACCTCTTAAGTGAAGTTATAATAACATAAAACTACAAACAAAGTATGCGAGCAAAATAAAAAGGACCTAATGAAAATTAAGGATCGCATGACAAAATTTTGGCCTTACAAAGTCGCCGTCTTTATAGGATTTTTATTATGAATCCTATGAGCTAATAAATAAATCTTTTCTACAACGTTGTACCTTATTACTCTGTTTGCTTATAAACCTACTAAAAACTTCTCACTGTACTTTGTATGTTTGTTGAAATGAAAAGCAGTAGCTATTATCGTTCTTTAGCAAAGTAGTGACACAAACAAGACTGCTGGGAGCTAAAAATATCACAGGGGATATTAAATAGTTTATAAGAGCCTTTGATAGCATCTGAAAGCCTCTAGCGGCGGCCGGAATTCGACAAAGTATGACAAGTCAAACTTTGGAAAGGGTTTAAGAATGGATATGTGAGATTGGGCACATAAATTTATTTCACATGTTTCAGTCAACGCGGGAAAAGTAATCCTTGTTCAAACATAGGCATATTAAGGGGCCTGCTAATGTACTTAATTTAAAGTAACACGGTATGAAAAGTATACAAAGCCAGTTTTTGACTTCGATATGTCAACAGCCATGTGCCAAGTAAAAGGATAGCTAAGTTAAATGCGTGTAGTCATCCTTAAGACATGTTTTCTGGAATATTTTCTTGTGTTAGGTACTGGCCTTATAAAGGGACTATAATAAAATGAGTTCATAAAATATATTATCTTCACCCAAGACACATCACAAAACAAAATACTTGCTATGTTTTACAACATTACGCTCATAAAATAATATGATATTCACTTTCATTGAGTCCAAAGATTTGTTTGAAAAGTACTCGTCTGGTATTAGTTTTTTTGGTCATACAATAATTCTGTAGACCTAAAAACAAGATATTGACTAATGTGGGTATTGATTAAGAATAAAGCTGTGACAAGCAAGTACACCCTATGATCTGCTAAATATAAGGAACAAAATATACTTATGTTTCGATTACCATCGTCGTCTGTGGAATTAAATTAAAAAATTGCTAGTATATTGAAGGTGAAAGAGAGTACACTAGTGAAGGAAAGAGTAATTGCATATATGGATGGATTGGGCAATAGCTCAAGCAGGTCAGGGTCGCATACCATGTTAATCATCTACCTATGGTATTTAATTTGAAATTGTATTGGTGTGTTCGTTTTTAACTCTATATTTTTTTGTTTTATTATTTGACATGTACTTATTTATTGACATTTTTAATTATCATTATTATTACTACTGACATTGATACTTTTTATACAAAATTGACATAAGTACTTTTAAAGAAATATGTTTACATTGTAGGTATTTTATGAATGTATGCTATGTTTTAATTAGAAATTTTTGAATTGTGGAAATGTACATCTGTGTAATAACTTATTTAGGTTTATTTTCTACATCGGCTGGCAGTTCTGTGTACGTCATGTTTGCCTAGAAGTCCTGCCAATGGCGTATGTGCGGGTCTTTGCGGCTCCCTTAGATGTTACAAAGGGATTTCACATAAAAGCGAAAAAAATAGTATTTTACTTACATTTCAGTTATACCTTGCTGAAAAGGGTAATTTACCCCCGTAATCGCAAACGTTACTATGGGTCTTAAAGTGTGCGCGGACGTACTGGGTCCGAAAAACCCATTCATAGTCTTCTGTGTCGGCGCCCGGCACCATGCGCATGCGCATAGCGAAGATAACGTGCTAGCTGTCCATATTAAGCAACGCATATTGCAATCTGTGGTTTATTGTGTTCGGCTTACGTTAAAATGTCAGTTAGATTGATTTTCGAGTTTTGGTTTTTATGTGTTTGAGGTTGTTTCCCGTTCTAATAGCGTCTGGATGGATTATATAGAAGCGAAGAAGAAATTGATAATTATATCAGTGAGCGAAGTAGAATAATTACCAGAAATGTGATACAGGATTTCCAAAATCCTTTTGATTATTACAAGATGTGGTACTTTTTATACTTTTGCCACTGGTAATTGAAGAACTGGAGAGGATTCCCAGTGCCAGCTATTTAAGTTGCTAGCTAGAATAAATTCTTAAGGGCATTAGCTGAAAGCTTTCAAGTATATGTACCATTTTTGAATATGTCTAGTCAACCTACATCGGACCATGCATTGTTAATAGCCAAAAAAAAAGATTTAATATATCCCAGAGATGAAATTCTTAGAAGATTATCAAGGAGTCCATATCAATAATTCATCGTTGAATTAAAAAAGCTTTCAAAGTCATAGTTAATTAAAACGTCCCAGGGTAGGCCATTACCGCGAATGAAAAAGCGATTTCCCCGACACTGGGTTTTAAAGGAATCGAAGCGGCCTCAAGTCCATTTTAGTGAGTAAGAGGGTGCCTCGACAGTAGCTTATAGACTTTTGAAAGGTTTCTCTTTAAGAAATGCTTCAAAAGGTTTTATTGACGTATTCCGTCCGACAATGTCTTTGTTTCCATTGTTGGGAAAACTTTGAATCCTCTGTCAAAGACTTTGCTGAAATTTTATTTGTTGTTGTTACAGTCTCTTATTTTAAGGACCATTCAATTTCATACTAAGGAATGTTACTGATCGTAAACAATGGAAATGAGGTGGCAGAAAAGTGAAATCTATATATGTAAGTTTAAGCAAACTTACTTACGTTGACCTAGTAAATAACTCGTATGAGGCTGGGTACTTTAAAGAAGATTGCACCAAAGTAGACTGTAGACACTTATTTGTTTATACAAAACAATGCTCAATAGACAGACAATATTCTCGCTCTTCTATTAATTGCTCTTTCTATTAATTGTTAGAGCATTTCCTTCTTGAATGCATTTTTGTTTTTATAATAATAACAGTTCGCAAATATTTTTTCCTTTGTTGCATGCGTGCATTGGAATATATAAGATTCACAATACTATATATGTTTGTGTGTATATTATACCTATTGATTACGTAAAGCAAGCTAACATTTGCAAAGAACTGAAACATTTTTTTTATATATTAGCCTACCATAGTGACTCCACTTTGCCTGATGGAAAGCAAGGCAAGTGGAGTCCAAAAGTGGTGGTCACCAACCTCATTGCATGTCTAGTCAATGCAGCATGACGACCTGCAATAGAGCGGCCTGGTGAGATGATTTTTCATGCCCCGCTTAAAAGACCCGGGTTCAAAGTGGGAAGGAAACACGCTGGTAGTGAATTCCAGGCTATCACCGATCGGATAGCATTCGGATAGCCTGGAATCCTATCGATAAATACTTATTATTTAAGAGCATATAATGAGTACATATTATAAAGTCATCGTTTACATAGGTATAAATAAATACTATATATATTATACTTTCACAAATACTTTTATTATACACAATTTAAACAAAACAAATCAAATAATTATAAGTTTTCTCCTATGCAAATTTCCGAATGCATCTGTTACCTGTCAGATTTACGTTCTGCCAGGGCGAGATCCACCTGCCAATAAATTCAACATATTCAAGAAGATAGCTTCTTTCGGCACTTGTAACTTCTGTAACGCTGCGCACGTGCTACATAATTGATATTAGTGATATATTATGTAACAATGTTAGTGTATATCTGAAGCTATGTCTTTCGATAATATTGCTACCATAAAAGTAAGTAAAGTTGTCGCACATATTAATTAAGATTTTATTTTTTGTTGAATTATTATAATTTCCCCATAAGCTGGAATGCACTTACAGTGAACGCAATTATTTAGGTAACGTAGAGGCAGTGGCAGATAGTTTTGTAAAAAATTTCGAGTCGGCCCTCGAACAGTTTATAGACGCTTGAGTCGGAAGTTGAGTCGGGTTTAAAATGCTCAGTGGCTTTTTAGTAAAAAAAGCTCCTTCGCTCTGAATGAGATGCTCCGATGATAATTTTAAAAGAGATTTATTCCTATTTTTGTGTTATATTTAATGTACCATGTCGCCATCATTTTTCATACCGACAAGTTATTTGCAAAGCGAATATAAATAAAATCTAAATAAATTAACCACTCAGCCATTAATTAACCAATCAAAACTATTTTTTTTGTGGATGGGAACCCCCACGGGTCATCACCTCACCGGAGCTAACGGAGAGATGGTATGTCGGACTCGAACTGGATAAAACCACAGTGTTCCGTCACAAAGGGTCTATTGCAAGGGATCCGGGAATACCCTAACAAGGAAGCCTCCGGGAACCCCTGCAGACCTTGGCCACCTCAACAGGTGGCCACATCGTGTAGGGGGCCTGGCCCCCTCTTCCGTTACCAATGAAACCTAGTACAGGCTTATAATTTGAGGAAGGTTCCCGTACTCTGCCATAGCTCATAGCTCATAACTAACAATACACTCCCTGTGTTCTCGAAATATGGGGGTTAATTACACCTCTACCTACCCCAGAGGTGTAATTAACCCCCATATTTTGCCGAATACAATTTAGTCCCATATACATAATAGGGGGCAAGTCTATTCGCAATACCGTGGTGTTTATATTAAGATAATTTTATAATTACCACGAACGTGACTCAGTGTTGTCTTGACCTATACGAAGTTTCAGTCGTCGCACAATTTCTACATATTTACATATGCTTTTTTATATTCAGCAGTCTGTCCCATTTAACAGATTATTTAAACTCGTTTTTAGACTGGACTCATTTTAAGCTTGTATCTACATATGTATGTACATACATCACTCACTACTAAGAACTGCTTCCAACAGTAGGATATATAGAGTTAAAACATTTCAACTACATGTACATATATTGTAAAAACGAGTTAGGTGGTAAAGAAATTGAGGAATTAACTGATGTGACCCTCACATCAGTTAATTCCTCAATTTCTTTATATCTTCAATAAGATGTGATTTAGTCGTCTTTAAATACTACTTATTGATATGTCGCGAAAACTTAATAAAAGTAGTCCAAAGAAATGTTAAAACACAAGTCAAAATTGTCTACTCTATCGTAATGATAAAAATAAAACGTTAGTGTGAAAACTCGGTACCAGTATGTCGTAAGCTATAAATACGAGTATTGCTGTTGCTGTTGTTGTTCACAAAAATGATGCGTCTTTTACATGTGTTTGACATGTGTAGGTAAGCTTTATATGTAAAAGTTTCGGATAGACGTATTCCCATTTATCATGTTTTCCTCAAAAACATTTAATTTATGAATTTAATACAGATTTGTTCTAAGCCCGTTATAAAAATTCATGTCAGCCTAAAGCGAAATTGGAAAAAGATTTTACCTTTTCTTAATTAACGTCTATAACGAAATTTCCTTCATCAAACCGGTATTAACAGTGAAAGTTTAGGGCATTAATACAAAATAACGAGCGGATCGGGCCCGACCCGAGGGACGCCAATAAGACCCGGCTACGTCCTTTACTAATGGGACTTGTAGTCAGTTAAGAGATGTCCAGATTAACGTCACTATAGCTACCGCCCTGCAACTAGCTAAGGCGTATATACACGATAACATATTTTAATATTGACTATGAATCTTACTGACTTTGATTTTTTTTTTGTTTAAAAGGTGTCTTGTTCGAGAGTGTTTTAAGATCCTCCTCCATTTTAATCCGTTCTGTCTCAATCTAGCAGAGAAAATACCGATTGTTGTCAGTAACTCCTGTCAGCTTGCTTAAAAAAAATAAGCTTACAAAATATAAGAAGTACAAACTTCTGGTGAAAGTGTAGAAATGTGAAACAAAAACGAAAACAATATTCAACTGTTCTATCTGTTGTTTCATCCCGTGTAAAACCACCCTAAACGCTTACTGACGGGTATTGGAAATGGATATTTGTGTAGGCCTTTTCGCGGATCCTAAATATAAGTTTATGTTTATCGGAAAATAGGTTTATAGGGAAAACGGTTATTTGTTGACGCCTCGTTACACTGTAACGATAGTATCTCTTAATTATTTCGCCTTGCTAACTTTTATTTAAGTGTTTTATTTGGGGAAGATTGGAGACTGTTTGATTACAGTATATTTTAATTTTATGTATGTATTCATATATATTGTAATGGTAAAGAAAAATTGAGCGATGTTACACATCATTAGGCCTTAAAGAGCTGCTCAAAACTCTTTTCTCATCAGACGGAGAGCAAAAGACCAACTTGATGAGTATCGTTTTCTTATTTACGTTTTATTATGTATCTTTGTATTTAAATTTGCCGTTTCAATGTGAATGACAATGAATCAATGCATTGTGCACTTTGGAGTTTACCTGATCCGTAGCTCTGTTAAACGGCTCCAATACAATTGGTATTGTAAATATATTTGTTAAAACCTTCACCCATCACCATTGACATTCTACCACTATGCTTTCGAAGAAGCTTTTTGCATCGCACAACCTCCTGTGAAACAAATTATCGCCTGCCGTATTTCCGTACTGATAAGACCTCCAAACCTTTAAGAAAAGAGCGTACTCCTACCCGGCAACGTACTTGTGACTCGGGAGTACCGTCGTCCATGGAATGCAGGTGACCATTTGCATCAGGTGACCGGTAAACATTATCTCTGCAATATTGTATTGTCAGTTAAACTGGTGCTACATTGCTGAATCCGTATATGATACCACATGAAGTATTACTTTTGCGAGTTCACTTCACAGACAAGAGAAGATATTAATTGTACCGCGAACTTCGTTAATCACTCGGATAAACCATGTAAGAGACGAGCAGCAAATACGGCTAAGAGAGGCGGATGGGGCCCGTCCTCCACACATAGCGGTCTGGCACACAGAGTTTTAGTTTACCAAGCGCGCCTTGGTTACACACCTTACTCGGCAACAGTTTGGCCACGAGCGAAAACACCCGTCGCACTCTCAACTCATAATACCCTACTTTACCGAGTAAAAATAATGCAGGGTACATTAATTGGTTAAATGGATATACCCCGTATAATTTCATATACAAATGTCTCGTAAATTTATTTTGGCCTTTGAAACTTTGCTTTAATATCTTCACAATCATAATCTTCCCAAAGATTGTGTGTTAGTAAGTATTATCATCTTATATTTTCCTGTATATGTAATAATACTCACCCAACCCACCTTAGTTTTTGTAAACATACGTACCTGACGCGCCACCTAAAAACGTCCTGAAACCATTAACTAATGAAAACTTAAAGCGTTATTTATAGCACCCTGTCGTTATCATTTTGCATACCTACAAGTTACTTGCAAACTTTCTTTTATATAAAAAGAAAGAATAAATTATTAATGTCTCCTCCCACTCAGCACCAATCAAACCTTGATCAGGGTTATAATTTGAGGAAGGTTCCCGTACTCTGTCAAAGCTCATATAATTCATATTAAACAAACATACATACATACACTCGCGCCTGTATTCCCGAAAGGGTAAGCAGAGGTGTTATTAACTCCCATTTTTGCAGAATATAATTTAGTTCCATTAACGTAATAGTGGGCAAGCCTATTGCCGACCTCCGGACACTTTGGGAATGTGATCGAAAAATTGGGATGTATTACAAGGAAAAGGGAGGATAGAAAGATAAATAAAGGAAGATTGTTTTTGATGAATGGATTGGGGAGTATAAGCAATACCTCACTGGCGGGTACCGGTAAGTCGAAACCCTGTAACTATAACAAAAAAATAGCAACTATATCCCGCCGTAAGGTGTTGAGTACTGCTTATCATTAGCCAGTGTCTACTTTGTTTTTCACGACTACCTTCTTGGATACAGGCTTGAGTCTAATTATTTAAGTCTCTCAAGATAAGGATTTTGTTTTACGTACCGCATACATTTTTAAAAAAGAAAGTTATTTCTATTGTTGCTTCCTTATTGCTAATAAGTGTTAATATGGAGTAAATGTACAACAAAATCAAGTTGAACCCTACAGGTTATCATGATTTAATTTCCGCCTCGTCTAGCGACAGTTAATACTGCGTCTGTAATATATTCATATGGCAATTTATTGATAATATCAATAACCTGCTAATTGAGCAATAATTAATCTATTTTAATATTATTGTTGTGAAGGATATCAATATTTATGACGATATGGGTGGGACAACATTACTTATCATCATAACATCGTAGAAACATTTTTTATAAGTGTGATATCGTTTTATGTACAATAGGTAACAACGTTTAGTACCGTTCACAGTTTTTTTTCCATTACATTAAAAAAAAAAAAGCAAATGATAGACTGCTGCATCTTATTGTTTATATTGTACATACATATATGGAAACTTGAATAACATCGTTGAATCCCTTTAAAGAAATACCTACTATGCGTTTTATTGAGTTTCCTTCTTGTGAAAAATCTAACCATTACGAATGTAAAATGTGCCCTAACGTTCGTATTTCAAAACAGCACACTGTTGTTTCGTTCGCATTTTATTTCATGGTTAAACCGTCATAAATTTAGTATTAAATTGCTTCAAAGTTTTCCTTTTTTGGTATTATACGCTATCTCCACAAACCGTGCTTAAAATCAATAATGTGAACACGACAATGGCATTAAGTCCGGTGCTAAATTAATTGGTCTAGGCGGTTGGTAATAATTCACACGCTAGTTAAGTACAATAGCGTAGTGCTAGTGAATTACCAAAGGATTTCTATTTTTAAATACTTGGAAGCTGGTTGAGTGAGCGAATGGCTATTGTGCAAATCGATCCGTTACAGATTGACCTTAGCATTACTACCTACATCCTGATTAGAAACTGTAGTCATTTGCAAAGGAATTATTGTTGGAGGTTTAAAGCATTCTTGTTATAAACCTGGCAGACTTCCTCAGTTCGATTATTGACGTTATGCTAATGCTGTAGTCTTTTGATGAGTTAAAATCTGAAATATATTTTGTTATTAAATATGTGGTTTCTAATTACTATTAAATAGAGTAGGACGTACGTAGTAAATCGTAGACGATTTTAATGAGGTTAACAGCAACTTATGGTACTAAATGCTTTATTTAGTTTACATTTCAAAACATATTTGACAACTAATGATTTTCGACTACTTGCTTCTATTAAATGAGCTCTATAAATAAGAATCTTGCCTAAGACGTATGGTATATTTTATCTCCATGTACATATGCCTTATATACATAGGTATGCAATTTACATTCTTAAACAAAACAAAGGAAAGTTTCATATCATTCTGCAACTAGATTTAAAGCTCTAGCCTTTGAAAGTTTCAGGTTAAATATTAAAATTAAGTAATTATTCTCAGTTGTGCGCTTCTAAAAGATATACCCGCTTTGAGTTCAATTTCGTTTCGTCTGTCTGTGCGAAGTTTAACTAAGTTTTATTCACTGTTGGACTACTGTAATACTGAAAATGAAGCTCTCCGGGGAAATTTACCATTAGCGGTCACATTAAATTCTGTTTCATACTTCGTTTGCGCCTCGAGAATACTAAAGGATTCTTTTTAATTTTTTTATGATTAATGTTTGACATCAATTAAACGATGTTTTTATAGAAGTAATATATATTAAAAGTAAGTAAGTGAAAATTATTTTCTAAACTAAAAACGACTCACATGAAACCATTAAAAATAATACGACCGATACGACCTTCAAACTCTTAAGAAAAGAGCGTACTGCTACCTAAAAGGCCGGCAACGCACTTGTGATTCTTGAGTTGCTGGTGTCCATTGGCGGCGATAGTCACTTACCATCAGGTGACATATGTATATGCTCGTTTGCAGCCTATCCCATAAAAAAAAAAACATTAAATGGTGAATGCACTAAAAACCAATCAAAATTTAAATAATCTATTTCAATTATTAAACCAATCACAGGTATTTTTGAATTGTCAAAGCAGGAAGTTAGTCAGAAGAAGTCAGTCGTGAAGTTGCCTGTCCCAATACGCAGCTTCTATAGAGAAGAACAGGCAAGAAACTACAAGGACACCTTTTTTAAATATTTTACACTATTTTCTTGTTTATGTATTTTAGTTACACACATATACAGCTTATAATAGTTACCTACTTTTTATCATAATTACTACTATGTGTTAAGTAACAGCAGTCCGGAGCTGACCAGCCCCGAGCCATCGTTCATCTCAACCATATCCAATCTATCTCAACCTATTGTATATATAAAAATATACAATAATAAATTATACAAAAAGATAAATTATTTTGTGATCGAAAGATTGGTAGTGTTGTGGGGTTTATCTCCAGGCTAGATATTGCTTAGCAAGTAGGCTGGGACCTACTTAATATTTTTATTTTATTTGATAATCATACTTTATATTCGATTAAATGCTTAACGGTTATGTTTACATAGAAATTTGTGCTTAAAAATAATATTACAGTTACCATTTCTACTTCGGTGTCAATAGAACACTGATTAGCACATAAATAGACAGATATATATCCACCCACATACAATATGAACATATTGTACATACTTATAGTTAATTTAGGCTAAATGAGTCTGGTCATAAATAAATAACTTCTTTTATGTACGTTATTGTGATGCGTCACGTTTAAATAACGCTGCGGATGGTCACTTTTCGTGGTTTGATTTTTAAAGCAATAGAAAATTATGTATATATATATTCATGTTATGCTTGAAGAATTTTAATTGTGCCAATTAATTTTACTTGTTAAGTCACTTCGGCTTCACTTGATAAAGCTGTACTTGTTTATATTTGATTTGAATGATATTTTATTAATTGCTTTGGAGATTGCATAAATGGTATAGACGGAAAGTCATGATTTAATTGGGGTTATATTACCATTGCTTAATCAAAATTACTTTATTAGTTACTAGTTATAGCGGTTAATTTCTTATTGCTAATAGGAAGAGTTGTTTTCAACTTTTAGTCTTGACACAAATGTTTTGGATTTTTCTTACTTTTTTTCCCAATCTTGTTACTTGAATTTTATGTCTAGGATTTTATAATAATTAACACTACTATTTGGCATTTACAGGTGAGTGAGTATCAGAATAGGCTACTCTCTGAGTCTATAAATATACACGGAAAGTGCCGAATGCACGATGTTACTACTAAGTATTAGAAAGAACTTGTTAAAGTGGCCTCCTAAAAATGAGGTGATGATAATGTTGGTACGATTAGGAAGAATACATTAAATCCATAAATCATATAAAACATACTCAATGTAGGTCGTTCTAGAAACGCTAAGAAAGATAATAAAACGAATATGTTATTAATAAACCTAATTATTTTATTATTTAAATGAAATATAAATCAAAACTGTAAATTTTATAAAGCCTATTGGTTTACATGATTATTGGATTAAGTGGCTAATAACAAACACATCAGCACGGTAGTGTGCCAAAATATTAATAAAAGAGGTTTCATCTCATTTCTACTTAATGATAAAAATAAACTCAAACATAAATCTATTTTATACCTACGTGGGTAGTTCAATCAGCCGACTGGCACTAAACAAAAAAAATTAAAAGTAAAGCCAGCTACAAATGAGACGGGTAAAATTATTTTTACGATCCTCTCTCTCAATTAGGAGGAGCACCGACAGTAAAGTGTCAGTGTTATTTAAATTTACTGCACCAATTAGACTCGCCATCATCACAGCAGTGATGAAACCATACCGTGTCGTGAGTAGCTTCCCTTATTAAGAGTTCTATAATTAAAATTTACAGCGTCAGTCGAACGATTCGAATAACTAAACGAATAGCTACAAATGATTCCATTATATAGTTTGCGTTTGGACTACAGAAGTTTATCTACAAAGTATTGGGCACAATGATGCAACAAAAATGCGGGTCCGTTTATATTTATCAGTCTTATTTCGAAGTTTTTTTTTTTTAATTTTCTTTTCAAATAGGACTGTTTTTAGCATTTTTACTCGTAGAAACAAACAAATTGTTAAACTCTTTATTGGCTCCCAAAAGAAAATTGATTGACGGTATTACTTTTAGTTTACATCGGTTTTTCAATTACTGATCACATGTTTTGACTAACATTTTAAAAATGACATTAAAAATATTATTCTTCACGTTTTACTTCCCTATCACAATAAATTTGGACACAATTGCAACACAACACAATACACTGCAAACGTAACAAGAGCATCAGGCTGAAGAAAAATAAACAATAATTCAAACTAACAGACACCGTTGTATAAAAGGATTGGACCAAAACACATATCTCATAAAGTTAGTTGGCGCGCAAAACATCCTGGCGACTACGATGTAGCACATTTTGGCATCGAAAGGCGAGAACAATCTGGATAATAGAATAAACTTGTTTCTTTGGTTACATGGTTTCGGGATCGCAATGGCGACGTGAAGGCGGACGTCAGGATGCTTTCTTGAATATAGATAGCTCCTTACCTTAGCTAGTTGATAATTAAAGGATAAACAGACTTTTTATTGCTAGTTAGATTCGTTAGCACTCCGAGGTAGTGACCTCTAACGGGGTTTTTGAATTGTACGGTACTGCGTCATGATTCATTGTTTCGGATATGTAAGTTCCTTTTTAGAGTGTATACTCTATTTCCTCTAGTTTATTCAAAGTTCTTGTTTGCTCATAAATTTCTATTCTAACAGTAAAATTAATAGAGAACTGATATATTATCAAGTTATACGAAATATAATAGTAAATACGAAAGAATGCAACAGTAATTATATTTGATATATGTTCCATGGCATAGCGTTTCTGTGCTTTCTAGAACACGAATAGATATAATTACATATGTATATTTGAAACTTTTTTTTAAATTCGTACAGATGGACGCGCGATGCTCGAGGAATTCGGAATACTGCAAATACTACTTGTCCTCTCCCGTTCCCGCTTCGCCGCCTCTTTGTATAGCCAAATTCCTCACGACAAGGCAATAGAATCCAACGCGCTCTCACTTGGGACCATGGACAGAACCATGGGCTCTAGAGAGAAGCTTTCCACATCAATAGCTATCACGAGGTAGTATCGCTGTTGTGGAGTGCAGTGTCCTCTTGACCACTTCTGCAGTGGTGGCTCCCGTCGTATGGGACACAGGTACTTACCGAAGCAGGAGTAGGAGACTGCCATGTCGCCTATCCAGCCAATCCTCCAATATGGGTCTGATCGCCACAATTGTGGCGTACCCTGCGCGTGCGCGCTGAAATTGTTCCTTCCACTCTCTCATTAGGACCTGGTGGAGCTGGGACCATCGCACTTCTATTTTTTGAAGGGTTCGGGTTTCAGATTCCGTTTTAGCTCCCCATTTTGCGACAGGTATAAGGTCGCAAGGGCTTAAGCATCCAGGTCCCATGGGAAACAACCGGCAAGAAGACTCGCCGCTTCGAAAGATACTACATAGTGTTATGGTAAGATTCATCTAATTCTAATTATACAAACGTAAAGTATAACAAATTGATAAATATAATAGCTTGAAAAGAGACATATACAGAATAACAATTCTCTAAGTGTTCAGATAAATACTTCGTAATTTGTCCGTTTTTTTTTTTAAAGACAATTCCTCGCATTAGGATTAATTCCTGTGTCGCGGGGGACTTAACAAACATCCAAACAACGGATACAAAGAACACCCAGACTCAGAAAAACAATTAGAGGATTACACAGTGTTGTCCCGTGCGGGGATCGAACCCACAACACTAGGCGCGATAGCATAGTGGCGAGGTGACCACTTAAATCGCTATGCCATTCGTGCAGTCAAGTCAGTTCGCAAGCCATTCGTGCATCAGTATTTAAATTCGGGACTGGAAGATGTAGGAGACTTCGAAGAGTTATTATTCAATTTAACTGTGACATTCATTTATTATCGTTTTGATGATTATTACTTTCAACCCACTACTTTGTAAGGTTTGTAATTAAGAAAATATTAACATGAAAAACAAACATTCGAAATTTAAATTCAAATGTATTTGATTACTTCGATCAATAAGCAGATAAATTTTAAAAACTATTCCATAATCGAAATCAATAAGCCATAACTCAGGCACTGCTTTGATAAGTCTTTATAATACGAGTTTGCGTAGGATCAAAACAACGCCGGTGTGAGTAATTTTATTACAAATCAAAAGAGCCTATACAAGATCGGACACACAAATGAAGTTTTTTTTTTTTTTCATCAAATTGGTGGACTGATGATGAGACACGTAACCTGCTGTCCATAGTGTGTGGGTGATATGATAAATGACAACCGCCACCCATGGAAACCTGCAACTTAAGAGTCATAAGTGCGCTGCTCACTTTTCGGTGACGAGGGCAAGTGAAAGAGGAGAGGGGGAGCCCAGCTATATTTCAAGCACGGCAGGTATTATTGTCCTAATAGCTTTTCTAGTCAAAGGCCATACGGGTATGCGATCGTAGGCCGTAGGCATGGGTCTCTCTACATATATTAAAGTAAGTAAAGACGCTTTCAAAAGCTAGTAGATGTAGCAGGTGCTCAAATAGATCGATCCCGCGGCTCCTGAGAATGTAATCGAATCGTAGTCTTTTCTTCCTAAACCTGACTAATATAATATATGTAAAAGTGTTTGTTTGTTATTCTTTAACATCTTAACAGCTCAACTGACCATCATCAAATTTTGCATACCCTTTTACAAGGAGTACAGAAAAAGACACAGGGTACCCTTCCGGAGGAAAAAGCTAGCACTCAATAAATTGTAGCAAGGCATGTCCTTAATTTAGTTAAGATGTTTCTTCCTTTCTTTACGACTGTGATAAGCAAAACTTACATGAACCGTAATGTTTCTCTTTCCCTGCGAAGGGGCTCCAAATTGCCAAATTTGGATTTCGAAGTTAGATTATAACTTTTAAATGTTGCTATAATTATATCTTACATTTGAGAATACACTGTTATTTTTAATTTTAAATGAAACTGTATATGTAAAAGTATCTGTTACAAATGTAGATCTCTCATAAGGTTTTAAGATTCTTTATTCTAGCATAACTTACTAATGCCTGAATCGTTACATCCTGCCACCGTCCTGAGAAGCTCTGGCTATATTTATTTTTTTGACAGTGCTATATTGTATTGTATATATATATACCCCACGCCAAGTTTAGGAGTATACTTATACGTATACTAGCTTCTATCCTTATATGTATGTATGTCCATAAAAAGTAGCCTGTGTCCTTCCCCAGGGCTAGAAGCATTCACAAACCAGATTCAACATAAATCGGGTTAGGCGTGATAAGGTAACAGAGAGATAGATGGGAATGCCTTAGTTTCACATTTATACATACTATTAATATGGATATGTCTCAGGGTTGATTAAATAGGCAGTTTCAAGGGACAAAACAATAATACTGATACTAGTTTTTTTGTTGGATGCAATCTGAAACAATTACTAACTAATGTTATTTGGTTTTTTTTAAGCATTTATCGTGGAAGAGCCATGTTTAGGCACGAATGGGATTCGATGCGATTTCCTCCTTCTGCTCCCGGATCCCACGGAACCCTGGAAGATGAGTACGAACTTACGACTCTTGAGTTTTAGGTTTCTGGAAGGTGGTTGCCATTTACCATCACATGTCACTATAATATATATATATATATATAAAATTATATTTATAGTCTCAATTAAGGGACCTGTATGTCTTTTTTTGAATATTATTTTTATAATTATTATTTTGTTTCGGTACTGAAACTTATTTCGTTCTGTATGTAACATACATATAATGCTAGATATTTTCAAATCAATGAGATAGTAGTTACAATACACTGCTTTCAGCACAGCCGTCTAAATACCGGCTATGTACTAAACGTCTAACTGTATTTATAAGTACAACTATGTTTTCACTTGTATATTCAAGCGATAACTTTATTGTGGTAAGCGAGTAAACAGGATGATTTACTGCCAATATCCTTCGTATAAGTCTTAGTAAATATTAGTCGTGGTATTTGGCGAACTATCTACATTTGTGGTCAATAGTACGTTCTGTAAAACACACTGAATGGTCGTTATGGCGTAACTTTGGAAGCTCACAACTTGATGCTGTCATTGTTGAACTTGGATTTATGCCAAAGTACAAAGACGCATTGCAGAGTAATAGTCGCCTTTTTGTTCTGATCTGTTCTTATCTGATATTCTTGGATATGCTACTTTCTTGGAATTTTATACGTGAGTAGCTAAGAAACTCTTTATCACTGCCGAAGTTTGCCAGACAACACAACTGTATTTAGAGATTATCATAGTATCGTTAAATTAAACATAACTTCTCAAAAATACCTGTGCTATTAGTTTGTGAGATTCAACCATTTGTGTAACATTTCGTTTTTATGTAGTTTCTTTTGCTGCAAAACACGTATTATAGATTTCCTTACTTAGTTAATGTATAAGTCATAGATTTGTTATGATAGGAAGTCTATAGAAGAACGCTCCGACATCACTGCTGAAATAGCGACTCTTATCTCGAAATTGCTATCCACTAAACACATTTCTTCTATGTGTGCAGAAAGGATAACAAAGAAAATGAAGAGAAGTGCTTTAGTGTGCAGTATAATCAAAAGGTTTTTGAACCAAGTCTCAATACAAAGCAATTTATTTAACAAATATATTATTATTTTATTATTATCCATGATGTTTATAATAAACGATAATTATCCGAATTATGAAAGAAAAGAGCATGTTTTCAGCCGAATAATAAGTAAAAACACATATTTGTAGCCAACACACGCATTGTTTTCTATCTGCTTTAAACTATAGTATTCACACCTAGTTTTAAAACTATCTGCCAACTTGTATTGCTTTAAATTTACAGTTTTATCAAACGCGGCACAAAAAGTGTTTTTGCGTCAAACGTGTCAGTACACACTTAAGATCAGCCGTGATTTGCATACTATACTGTCCGACATACTTTATTCCTTACAGCTACATAACATTTCACTTATAGATACGTAATAGATCGGTGTGAGTCGTTCAACTAGAATTGCAATAGTGTTTGCAGACATGTCATTAAATCTTATCATGTCCGTGTCTACTACATCACGGCTGAGCCGCAAGTTTAAGTAAGTTAAGCCTTACAACGCTTTGAGCTTGAGGATTCTATTCACGTAATTACAGTTTTTAAGGAATCTTTGTGAATTTATTACCTATTTTACCATCAATATTATGTCTCAAAATGATTAGGCCTCTTCGTTTTTTTAAATAACTACAAGTAACAAAGAGAACTCATAAAGTCACAACAAAAGATACGAGAGTTTTCCTCTACGATAGAGATTTGTTTTCGCTAACAAAACCGAATGTAAATAACACTACTTACTTAATATACATATTGATTTTGTTATCTTATAATAAATAAAATACTCTACTGACAAATATACATCTACTTAATATATAATACATACTAAGAAAATAAGATGTTTTCGTATCTCTGTCCGATTCTATGCAAGCTAATATTTTGTTCCGACCTTTGTATAATCTGATGATCTCTATAAATATTTACTAACTGTATTATTGTACTTATAAATAAGGATTAGTACAGTTTAACACAAAAGTGTGAGACTTTACATATGTGGAGCATTTATAGTCTCGCTAACTGCTTAGCATAAGGCATAACGTATCCTCGCTCCAGCCGGTCATAGTCAAGTGGGCAGGGCGGCAGCGCGGAACCCTTTCCTTCCGACTAACGCAGGTTATTACCCAAAGGCGGGCAACAAGCGCTAGGAGGGGTCCGGATGTCTCACTAAAGCTGTTCCCGGATTCCTCCTATTTTAAGCGCAGCATGGCACACCGTGTGGTTTAAGTCGGTCCGATTCCGACACACCGTTCCAATGAGAACCCCGGTGGGATAACGGCCCGAGGGGGTTTCCACAAGTTTAAAAAAAAGGCATGACGTATCCGTATTTGCAAAAAAAAAATCAAGTTTTATAAACCCTAAATGAAATATAAAACCGGAAATTTATGTTTATAATTATTTTAAAACAATTCAAATAATTTTGATTGAAAATTTTATACTTTCTTACTATTCACATATAAAAGGCATTCAGAAATTATTAATTCTACACTAAATTGATAGACGCGTTATTTACACTCCAAATGAACAACATCACAAAACGGACACACATTCTACTTTGTCTGCATAGGCTTAGGAACTATCGACTTTTCTTCAATTTTCGGTATCAAAGTTTGCGGTTTGAGGAATGTCATTTTTCACTTTTTCGTTTCCTTTGTCGATGTAGACACAATAAAAGCAAGCCGGCTCGTTAATCGCACAGAGTAGTCCGGGTTTGTAATTAACTTTGCAGCCAGAGAGAACAGAGATTTACGTGGACCCCGGGTACAATTAAATTTGCATAGGAAATTGCACAGAATAAGCTAAGAATAAGTTACCCGGGTATGAAACTAAATTTTATGCCTGTCGTCAGCCTAAGTACTTTTATTTATTTACCTGACTCTTAGCCCATAATAACTGCTACGGGTCGGATAATAAAGGGAAATTACCTACCTTTATAAGCAGCTTACAAAGATGTACTGTGAAGGTTTATACTATCATGGTGCCAGTAATGTAATAGATGTATGTACATTGTACATACGTTCTATTGGCCTTTTGTGTTAGATTTTTTATTAGTTCCCGATCCCTATAAATAAACAACCAGCCCTTAACCTGACTGGCAAAGAAAAGTTTTAGTGGCTCTTCAGAAATACGAATAATTGGTCTGTTAATTGCTCTCCAATATGGTTATATTAGAAAATCGACAATTTTTTTTTCCTTTTTAACTAAAACAAATTGAATTGTTTTTTTTTTCAACATTACCAGTCTTCAAGTTAAATTACTTTTTTTTATTAGACCATGGAAATAATTTTCTCCCTCTTTAGTCGGCCCCTCATGCTTGACAATCATTGTCATTATTGGTTGGTCTGCACCTGAAGCAGATTATTTGTCTCCAGTGACTTCTGTCCATCGCCACTCGGAGCTCGGATTGTGAAGCTAGGTGGGACATGCTGGACAAGCCCGTCTTTGCATGTGACAGGATCGACGCGTTTGTGCATTTGGCGGTCAACAGTATTCTTAACATTCCCCTCCAGCACCACATTTCGAAAGTATCGATCCTTTATTTCTCTCGAGATAGTACATATTATCCACGTTTCGACACCATTAAGGAAAATAGGAAAAATTAATGCTCAGATAAGGCACACTTGGTGATGAACAGTTATTGTCATTTTCTCGCATATGTTATAGAATAAAGCCATAGTGTGTTTAGCCATGGTGATTCTTCGATCTCAGGGACTTAACTGCAGGCATTGCAAATTTTGGGATCCGAAACATGAAATATATATAGGTGAGCTGTATGGATACCCGGGATCATATTTGAGTATCTGTTAAGATAGACCGACCGACCGATAGAAAATCTCCTGAACAGAAGATCCTCTTGAACGGATCTCGCATCTCATCCTTCGAAGTAGTTACTAAGACAGTGTTATTGGCACTCCGATGATTCGAAATACGTTTTGTAGCAACAGAAAATTCTTTGTCTCAGTAATAATATATACTCCATTAATGTTAAAAAGAGCTGGGGAGACATAACAACCTATACGTACTCCTTTCTTTATTATAAACGTATTTGAAAACTCTTTTGCCATTATTTGTGAATAGATGATTTCCAGTCAATGTAAATACAGCACGGTCTTAACCTAGTCCAAATGGGGCGATATGTGTGGTGACCGATGTTTTTCACTATATCTACATACTGGACACTTGCAAAGAAACCTGACATAATGATTGTTGATATTACTATTTCCCATAACGACAAACTCATAAAGGTTGAAATAGATAAGCATCTAAAGTACCTGGATTTGGCCTATGAGGTTGTCGAAATATATGCCATCTTATATTACTTTTATCATTGTCAATCCAAAGGTTGCCAGTAAGAGATCTTTAAGCAATAAGGCAGCCGTTTGTATATACATATTCATCTGTTGTATCCTTTGTTAACATTTTTTTTCTGTGTACAATAAAGTCAATCAAATTGGTTGAGGCTTTCGCGGCCGATTGACGACTCGTTGGCTTTATTCGGGTCTAAAGGCCGTCCGTTGGAAATGCTTCCTAACGTTTCGCTAGCACGAGTGGCGAGCTTCTTCAGAGGTCCTTCCATCTCCGATACTGGATGCAGACGAATAAAGCCAACGAGTCATCAATCGGCCGCGAAAGCCTCAACCAATTTGTCAGACGCTTCTACGGGGAGGACACATGTAAGGAGTATCAACGACTGGACAAATTAAGGAAACAAAAGGCACACTTACTCTGCACCTTGACGTTTCTGTGCCGCTGCCGTGACACCAACATCATACCGGCATTCCTTAGACAGAAACGAATTCTCCAATCAGCGCAAGTAAACAAAATCTACGCCAGGACTGAGAAAGCTTTTCTCCGTGAACGAATTCATCACACCCGTCGTAGCCTTGCAAAGACGGACGAACAGCTTCTAGGTATACACCTAACCCTGAGCAACAAGATCGAACGACAGGATTGGGATATATTGGACGCCATCTCACATTCCAGCATGAGAAACGAACTGAGTCGCACCAGGGATCTGCAAATCGGGAAGTACGAGAAGTTCCAGAAGAAGCAAACTCCCAAGACGATTGACCTTGACAATGGACGGCTGGTGATCAACATGACGGATAGGGTGCTCACGGAGGACGAAAGGACGGTACTATCCAAAGGGGGAAATTTCGCAATCACGCCCCGCCACATTCCGATTGAAGATATCATCTCCAGCACAGGAGCAGCCATCAGACATCTACCGGACGAAAAGGCTGAAGGGATACGGATTGAGACAGCAAACATCCTCAGAAAAGCGAAACCTCCCAAAAGCAACCTTACGAGGAACGAAGGGCTGGCACTGCAGGACCTGAACGCAGACAGGGATATCATCATTCTCCCGGCAGACAAAGGAAATGCAACCGTTCTTCTAAAGACTACTAAAGTTTTTAGTTTTCAATTCCAATTCCTTCAACTTTTTTCACCATTTCAACATAAAAGTAATGATTCGTAAAACTGTGGCTATTTGTAGCGCAGCGGTATAATTGGCTATCAGGGTTTGTTGAAAAATGGACAGTTGTTTATTTTAATGCATCTCATCCGTCAAGACTAAATGCCGCTCTGCGATACCTTGAAGACGGACTTATGTTATTTTAGAACTTTAGAATGTAAATAATCATTTAAATTACGAGTATGTTTCTCAATTTACTCAGTTAACTTAAACATGTAAATAGCATAATATATACATATATCATATCTAGTAATAATCCAATTAATTTATCAATCATCAAATCTATTGTGTCTGCTATTCTAAATTCTATATATAATGATATGTGATGTAAGCTCGTATAATAAGTTTGGTTTTGTAAACTTTAAAATAACGGGATGAAAGCACGTCACTTAACTATAAATAATTATGGTACGTATTTGGGTCGACTGAAATGAATACATTGTTAAGATTAATTTGTTGACGTCTTTTCCTTTTTTAAGATTGTATTGATGGTTTATGTTATTTATTAGAAGTTATTTAAATCAGGATGTTAGCTTGTTACTTTGTTAGCTTTAATATTAAAATCAAAGCCCCTGTAGGTCCAATTGCCCTGAAAAGTCAAATGATTTTTTAAATTTTTATTGTACTTAAAATATTATATTGTTCGTAGTTAAAAAGTTTTGTTAGTTTTACCTTTATTAATATTAGGCACTATTTACGAATATACAACTAATACAAAGTGGTGGCATATTTTGTTGAACCATTTATTTTATTATCACGTATCCAATACATTAAACACAAAATAGTTTAAAGTTTCCCCTCAAATTGTCTGCGCTGTAAGTTTATTGCTGCATCCGTCCGTAAGCTTGTACGATATTTTTCATATTTTATGACGTTTTGAATTTACATCTCTTGTGAGTAAAGGCAGATAACTCTGGCCGCTTCCTGACTATTCTTCTATGCATCGTCGGACTTTCATATGTCTGCAAATTTTTTTAACAGTCGTTGAAAATTTATGTTTGCTGTATTACAAATGCATCTCAAAGAAATAGCATAAGATGAAATTTTTTGTTTAGTTAAAGACTTTAACTCTGTAGGAGTCATTTGCCTCACCATAACTGTACGTCGGTCGTGGCAAGGGGTAATTGAAGATTTCAAGTCGATTAGTTAGATACTCTTTGACCAAGAACTTACATCCATATCAGGCTAAAGCTTGTTTATTTCCTTAGATTTTCTTTAGTGCGGTTTTTAAAGGAAAAACTATAAAAAAAGTATTTATCACTTTAAGAATTTAGAAGTATTATTTTTGACAAAATCACGAACAAAAAATGTGTACACATAATCGGAAACTGAATATTAAATAAATAAAATGATATAAATATAATAAAATCCATAGTATAATGTATATTTACATCTCTATTTACCAAATATGTACTAAAGATGTAAAAATACAATATATGATGTACATATTTTAGTTAGCAATTGATACGCCTTGCTTTGATAATTATGAGCGTAAAGACTTTCAGTAGAGGTCAAAATACACAAAACTTTCAGTAGAGGTCGATTTCACGTTTGCTTTTAAAAGAATAATCTTCGAACTTTTTCGATTAGTTGAATAATTTTTATACATTATTTTCTGCTATATTTAGTGTCTTGTTTTGTGTGTGCTATATTAATTGTGTTTGCTTTTGTGTTTAATTAATTACGAGCACTTACCACCACCTATCACCATGCCATTTAATCAATTTCAATTCAAGCAACAAGATTATTATTGATTTCATAAACTAATATTTATATAACTTTTCTGGAACTATTACATTTTTTATGGCATCACCTAGGACATCTGCAGGCTGATCTTTTAATTAAAATTTTAATCAAGTTGCTCTTTCAATCTAATTTCAATGTCATAAATATCACAAATTATACTCTCCTAAAATGTCAAAAAACGTCAAAGACAAGCATACACTACAATTATACTAAAAAAGGAAACAAAATTCGTGTTCTCGTAAACTAATAAAATATGTACATGACGCTCATAGTTGACTAAACACTGACCGAATTTAAATAAAAAAAACAGGTTGTAAAAAGTTTTAAATACATAAACCAATCAACAGTCTCCTGTAAACGACATTTAATAAAATTACAGTAATAAATATATTTTTTTATTAACAAATCAAGTTTTGAATGTAGTAACATAGTATTATGCACACTATAGGTTCTTGCATACAAAATGACAACCTAACGCATATAACGATTTATATATAATAAGTTCTAAAACCTCACTATATTTGCGACTGAGAGACTAAAATGTTTTGGTCATGGATAAAATTATGAAAACATGAGGATGGACATTTTCTTAATTTATTTTGCGGAGGTTGAGATTGAAATAAGATCAACAGCAGATTTTAGTTGTAACTTAATTGGTTTTTCGAATGAGCAGTATGCCGATTGTGAGGCAATTCTTAATCTAATCTCAGTCAACCATCATTCAGTCTCAGTGAAAAATGAATACGAGTATTTTGCCTTCTATTATAAATATTTTTAATAATCTGGAAGATACGCAATTGTGTGATATGTATTGCGGATAAAGTAGGATTTGCTGTATGTGGATGCAGCTACAAGCAAAATAATAAAACTCAATTTCCTAGACTGCAAATTGGAATGAAAATAACTTAGTTAGCAGCGATGTACAATTTTCATATTTCATCTCACAACTTGCTCATGTCAGGCATTACGTATTCTGCCTCCAATAATTTTCACAAGTTACAACTCATAAGTTGTGAAAAATATTTCAGCTTGTCACTTTAAAATTGACGTAGGTTCCTGATCTAAACATTAATTTGAGTATTTACATATTTTTTTATTTTTTATAAGGAGGAGGATGATGGGAAGAGCAAGACCAGAGGGCGGATGAGGGATATGAGCGAGGAGAGATGGAATCCCCGGTACCCTTACTCACTTGGCAATACAATACAAGCATTTTTTTGTCTACTGGTTTTCTGTGAGGCCGTCATATAACTCGGGTCAACCTATTTGTATCTAAGCATGGCTCTCATATGGTAAAATGATATATAATTATATATATGTATATATTTACATATTATAGATAAATTCATTAAACTTAGTTTAAATGTTTCTAAAATCAAATAATCCAAAATTAAAATTAAATAATAAAATCCTGATTGAAGTTAATTTAAAACTGTATCAAGTGTATAATCAGTTCAAAGTTAAAAACATCTTTATTCAGCTTCTAGCATAAACACTGCCTTTGTTATCCTATTAACTTTTCAATTTACCTGGGAACTATATCGTTTGCAATTTTCTTTATTACTTTCAGGCATAGTTGTCAGAGAGCTGAAATACACTGATCAAAATATTTGAATAATGCATGTAAATTCACAATTATGAACTGGCTAACGTATTATTCATAGGAACGTCCAGTTCATGGAAAGAGGCGTATTTAATATTTTTACTCCGATTTATTAGAACCCCCAAATACATTAATTAATAATTAAGAATTGTAAGCATACATATTTCTTGAGATTATATTACTAAATATTTGCGACAGCTAATACCCTATCTGGAGCGAATACGGAATATCAAAATGCAAAATATGCCAATAACGCCCCAAAAGGGCGCAATTATGGGTTTAACGTCCAATGTGAAGATGTCATTTCACCCGTTCCGCCAAATTGGAGGTCATTCAATTTGCATATAAAGCGTGTAGAGGCGTCAATAGCACAAGAGGGCTCGATACGAGTCCCATTCGGTTAATTTGGGCCCTAGAACGATGACCATTGTTCAATGTGTCTTGACTTGTCTTGTGTACGTTTATGAAATGAGTCATGACGTATGAGACCTTTTTGGCATAATGCACTAGGTTAGTTTCAAGACAAACATTATCTAAAAATGTAGATGCAGTAATAATGTGAGTTAATTGGTCAGTTTACATAAAGTGAACGTTTTTTTAAAATGTATAATAAAAAAGCTGTAAACATTCCTTTAGTATCATGCCCCCACATGATACCTTTTATGGTATTATGGTTACAATTAGAATTATTGGGGTAATAATTAAAAAATATTATTAGTTATTTTACTTAGTGCCCTCACTGTTATAGCGTGCTAGTGTGGGGTAGGTATTTACTAATGAACATATTGATTAAAATTATAATAATAGTAACATTGATTATGTTAGAATAATGTACTCTTTTAAGTACGACTAAAGTTTTTATTCTACAGTTACGTACTTCAACTTGTTTTTGTTGAGCTCTACAATTCTGAAATCATTCGATTCACGCTATCTCAATACTTTTAAAACGTAAAGCTAAGTTAAAACAATGTTAGGTCACGTCAACACAATAACATTTGCCTTTGATCTTAAAAGACTCATCCACGATAAAGGCATACGTGAGGTAGTTAATGTGCGTAGTCATAAATCCATATGCAATAAAACACGTGTACCAACAAAGTGGCACGTGACTACAAAACCTCCTGAGATGTCAATATTTATTGTTACATTTTATAGCCAGTTTTAGCTCGAACATAAACCTCCGTTTATGATTTGGATAAGTATATTGTATTTGGAAGGGTTGCGTAATTTTTAAGCTGGCGCCAGACATATTCTTTCCAAGGCGATGTTCGCACTTAATATCTCCATGGAACTATTTTGGACAGAGTGCAAATGTCATCATCAAAAAGTAAATGTCGTGATATTGCCTTCACCGAGACTCGTTTATTTACTTCCTACATAGTTCTGCTAAATGATAGTGATATACGTATTTTAGCTTTAAAACGGTACTAACCACGGGGCCACACCATTATACGTTTAATAATAAATTATAATGTTAGATATTTATTAATATAAATATTTATTAATATGAATATTTATTAATACCCTTTAACCATACATAAATTTAATGGTAAATGTCACACGGATAGAATAATCCCAACTCCCAAACTAGGTCTTTCTGTCACTTGTAGAGTAAGCGGTCTGCTGTTACAGTGATTATAGGGTTTAAAGGTTACAAAATGTGGGCTTAGCTCAGTTATTGGAATAACTTTACATATATTCTTATCGACAAAGGTACTTGCAGTTCTGTGGTTTTTCTACATAAAAATTTTGTTGTATGCATGACCCAGTTGGGTAATTGCCTATATGATCTAAAGGTTATTTGAAGCACAATATATCACGGCCGGCTAATATTAGAAAATTCATTCAAATCCTATTGTGCCTCTCTCCAAATGCACGTCATGAAGAGCAATTAACTCTCTCTTTCCCTCCTATCTATCTTATATCGGACACTGACCTCAGATAGTTTATTTAACTAGGTATATTTCGTAGTACTTAGATAATTTATTTAATGAGGTATATTTCGTAGTACTTAGAAATACCACGTTGTAGACAATAAAATTCTGCCGAGAGCTACCATGAACGCCAGAGGTCTGTTCAAAACGTTCTATTTCAATCCGTGAAACTATTAAAATAAACCTGCTACCAGCTTTATAGCCCCTGGGTTCACTTATGCATAGTGTTCTCGTAACCAGGTAATAGTTATAAATTACACCATATGGACTTTGAAAACGACAATATAAATTGTTAATAAAATTAATACACGAACAGCTCCATAACTAGACCTACATTTAAGAGCTCGTAAATTTTGTTCGCCCTTGAGGACACAATCTCCGGTAATGTACCATTCACTTAATTATTATATTACCTATTAATAACTGTGATCATAACATAATTCATATCTTTTAAACGATATTGACATTACATAGCGCACTTTTAACTTAACGTGGTGGTGGAAAAAGACACAAAGCAGTCTAAAACATTAATTATTACACAAAAATTACATAACAAGAAAATCGTAATATATAACTTTCATCTAATGAACTACATATTATGTCCTGTCACCATAAATGTCTCATTATGAATACAATATATATGTATAGTGGAAAGTCACAGTGTAATGTATCCTTTTTCTAAATTTTTAAACTCCAATATAAATTGATCATTATCTCGTTTTGCAGTTCACATCGTGCTCTGAAGAGTCATTTTGTAATGAATTTCACTATTACAAGTCAGAAATATGACGTCTAGACTGCGTGTATTCCGCGCTATTCGCGGCAGTGTGCAGCAGCTGCCAAACGAAAATGTTTCAAAGTGATACCAAACGTTATCCAGTCACGTATATTCACATTTACATGTCGTTTTTGAATCGCTTCCGAGTCTTTCAAATAGGAGGTAGGAAAACGGTAGACCAGTTGGGATATATTCAAACTGTAGCAGCAATATTTTTTTAAAGAACTTGTCGAATTACACTATCAAATAAAAATTTAACTGACCCAGTGAAATAATGTAAACTGTAAATCGTTTGTATTTTTTCAAATTTCAAAAAGCATTAATAGCCATGCACATCACATGTCAAAAAAATAATGTATAGGTTCATGTCAAAGTATCATTCGCTAAAAATGTGTTGCCTGGAAAAATATACTTGGAAAGTGCTTCATATATAGAGCGACAGACAGATAGAATTAAACTTCTTGAACCTACAAGCACTGCTCTTATATGTCTATAACTTTTTTTTAAATATAAGTCCCGCGCTGAGATTAACTTCTCTATCGCGGCGGACTTTATAAACTTTCAAATAATGAACACAAAGACTTGAGGATTACACAAAGTGTGGTCCCGTGTGGGGATCGAACCCAAAACACTCGACGCAGCAACGTAATGGCGAGCGACCACTTAAAATACTGCGTCATCCATGCAGTCAAACAATTTAATATACATACAATTATATATTCATTACTAAGACACAATTAACACTATACTACAACGAACCATAAATTTTCCCGAAGCTTTGCAAGGCTACCTTATAATATCGGAGTCGGCCCAACCTTAAATAATTAGGTAATTAATTTAGTTTATTGTATGAGAAGGTATTACAAATAATGGTCATGGAACACGTAGTATGTTGATAACACCATTGAAATATGATTATAGCTTTGGTGATGTATGTGAAGCTTTTTAAATTATTTGTTTAAAATGTTAAACAGTATTTTTAGAAATTTACTGTTGTTATGGTAACAATGATTCAATAAAATAGATAATAAATTATTGTCGATAGATAACTCATTAATGACTTTATTCAGTGATTGATATATAAACAATAGAATCATTGTTTATCAAAATAGTAACTAATCTATCAATATTTAAGTGGATAATCATTTTAAATAAATGATATAAGAATTTAAAGATACGATGCGATAATTAGAAGATACGATAATTAGAAAAGGTTATTTGTTTTAAGCGTCATTTTAGTTAGCTAGCTTCACATATGTATAAGAATCAGTATCAGAACTGATTTTAATACTTAAAATGATAGAATTATCACTTTAAAAGTGGTAGCATCTCCAATATAATAAAAAATATTTCAACATATAATATAATAATTCATTAAATTATTACTACCTATATGCGAGTACGAAGCTTGTAAATAATTAAATAAAAATGTTGCCGCTTCTTAGTGCTTTTGTGTCAGGTTTCCATTTAAACGGTAAAGACGAAGAAAGATCCACAAGTAAATGGATACATGTAAGTCCGCGCCTCTTACATATTCAAGAAATATTTACAATAAAGTAATAATCAATATTTAGCTCCAATAGCTTAACAAACCGTCTCATATCATAATATAATAACGCATTTAATAATGTGCCTCAAATTATATTCTTCAAAAAGACAGTCTGCAGAAAATAAACGTGATTAAAATTAAAATCACTATTATGAAAGCTATGAACGAAAATAAAGATAATTTAATGTCGCAACTCAAAATGCGAGCAAACAACAATGAACCATGCGATGGAAAATGAATAAGAAATACAGAATGGTTGCATTTCGTTTCGCGGCTGAAATTTATTCTGTGAAGCGAAATCGTGCGGAAAATTTGCAATTTAGAAGTAAAAAGGGGAATGGCAATAAGCCATCGATTATGTAGATGCAAAGCTTTTGTGCAGAGCTGCACAGTTATCATTGCATTCAGTATGCCGTTTGAAAACGATTTGTCAGGATATTTTCGAAGACAATTTTTCGTTTAAGGTTTACATAAGTATCGAAGAAACTAACAGGTTAATTCTATTTTATCACTCTACATTTGAAATTAAATGGCTGACTGACTTTTTGGCTGGGAATCTTTATGTATTAAACAAGTTTGTTAATTTATTCGGTGAAATACTTTAAAACGATTTGGCTACTAAGAAATTTTCTTACCATTACATATTGCCTACAAACGAATAGAAAACTTATAGAATTACGAACTATTAACTACATAAATTAAGTTTAAGTTATTTTCACTATGACTCACTCATCACTCACGTCACTATGACTTTATAAGAGAGGACATAAAATCTTTAAAGAAAGATAAACAGGGTTCTATTTAAACAAGATCGATTTGCTAGTCGTAGATGCTGATTAAAATGCATTATTATCAATATTTTTATTCCACCCCCTGTCTGTGCTCTAAATCTACAGTTCTGCTTAATGCAGGGATAAAATGTAGATATGTATATACATATGCATGTATTTACTTTATTTTTCCTTTGTTGACTGGTTGTAATAACGGGAGATGTGGGATTTTTTGTAGACGATGTTCTAACAATAAGGAACTATTGTGTCAACACTAACTTGTGACCGAACACTTTATTGTATTCTTGATTATAAAAAAACTCTAGTCATGTACGGTATTTTGTGCTGATGCGTATTTCTTTATTTTCAACACATACTTCAGAGAATTCTCGATACTTTAAGCAGAGTTGGCAATGTGAGTTTAGCACCATTTTGTTTTTGCTTAAAACTTGCTTTCATAGGGTTTAAAAATTGACAGCATTAATTAGCAATAATTAACAACAACATTAATAAACTATATAGAGGAAAGTGATTCCTAATCTGGTTTCCCTATTGAATATAGCCTTTTTCCAATGCAATTACAAAAAATAATATTGATATAGATTCACAAATCGCGTAACATGTATACCTAATCTCTTAATTTGCCAACATCGAAGTTGAATATTTTCTTCAAATTGAAATGTTACAATTCTTGAGTGCAAGGTATTACATTAAAAATGTTGAAAACACACAAATTTTACTGGAATTGAGAACCTCCTCGTTCTATTTTAATTTGGGGTTAAACATTGCAGGTATTAAACTAGAATATACTAAAGTAAATATTTAGTAGTAGGACCCTCGAATTCAAACGAGGTTGTTATTATTTTATTATATATATTATTTATAATGAAGAGTGAGACAGATTCGAAAACACAACAACGTCACAAAGTCTGCGTAGTATGGCGCAAAGTATGGCAGCTGAGTTGGAATTGTAAAATTTTTAAAACGTTACATGCAACGTTACGACATGATAAGACTGCAAGTAGATATGTTAATGATTTCTATAAAATATGTGACAAACATCGATTTTAAGCGTTAACATTCTCATAGCTCAATTCACTATTTTACTTAAAAATATTGTGTGCTGTGTAATATAGTGAATTGTTGTTTCTAGGTTAATAACGAAGATGACTTGGGAATAATGTAGCATTATGGTCGTAGGCGTAGACTGATGAAGATGGATTGCTGTAATACGTTAAGGCATTACATTCAATCTAAGAATGTATTTCACTTTCTTCTTTCTAACAATAAACATCTTGGAACACCTCTGTGTTACCACTGCGATAAGTTTTCCTACCTAATCATATATGACCGGTGGATAGTCAGGGTGGTTGAAATAAAAGTACACTTTCAAAATAACAGTGATTTATCGTCGGTAGACAATTCAGTAGTTTCACTTTACAATCGTGACGGTTACAAATCAACTAACTCAAATTATTTGACATACCCGTCTTATATATGTACATATTGCTGTCAGATCATATTATTATCAATAGTGAATAATTATTAACAGTTGTGCTCAATAACATTTTGGATAATTATTTAATGTGTAAATTACTAGTAAATACAATTAATTTATAAGTATCATTTAAAGGAATAATATAAGATAGCCGGAAGCTAACAAACGGAAACCGTTAGTGCAAATATTTAATCAAGAATTATTTAAAAACCCAATGAAATAAAACAGAAGTAGAATAAGTAATTCATAATCGATTTAGGTAATCTGGTTATGTGGTTAAATAGGAAAAGTTATTGTGGCTGGTATATGCTGGGCCGGTAGTTTGTAACACTCGGCCATCCTGTGCTTGCCGTGTCCCACGGCGATCGGCATTGCCACCTGCACCTGTTTTATCGCTGGAGTACGGCATCTGGAAAATTAAAACGCATAAGCAGTACATTTATCCACAGTAAAATGATGATGATCTAGGTATATCTGTTGTGATTCGTTATCATGTAAGAAGTCATAATAGATTAATTTCACACAGACTACTTTACTACGGCACACAGATTTTCTAGCTTAGCTTTATTTATAGTCTACACAGCTTTCACAGCTTTGTTTCCATTTCACACAGATTTGTTCCTATTTCACACAGATTTGCTTATGTTCCACACAGCTTTATTTATGTTCCACACAGCTTTATTTATGTTCCACACAGCTTTATTTTTTTTTTATGTTTCACACAGCTTTATTTACCCACACAGTTTCAGTTGAACATAATTCAAATAGTTTAATGCTTCCCCTAATAATGACTATTGAAATATGCAGATATGTAGCAGTCATAGGTTTTATTTGCAATAAAATAAAGGTGTCAGCATACATTTTAATAAATTTCTCTGTATTAAAATTAACATCGATTTAAATGGTAAACTTACATATTGTATATTATAAGGTTTTAAATTGAATATTATAATTTGATCAGCTTTCTAACAAATCTATTAGAACTATCAACTTCACGGTCGCTACAACTACCTTCATCAGGGATGGACGAAATATAAGGTCGGAGGACTTCGCCACGTACCACTGCAGTGAATTTGCGGTACCCTTTCATACCCTTAATGCTGCTTATCGTGTAACGATCTAAGGTATGGTCAGCTTTGCATATTTTATAGGGACCTGTGTATAATCCGTTAAGTTTCCTAGTTACATTCGCGCTTTCCCTAGTAATCCCTCCTTTCCATAGTACCAGTTGTCCTACAGAGTATTTAACGCATTGTTTACGGGACCTAGCGAATCTGTCCTTCATAACAGTCATATTCCTATCTATCCGTAACTTAGCCGTCTCCCGTCTATCTTCTAGAGCTCGAGTTTGCCCTTCAAAATCGTTTGGTTCCCCGGTTGGATAGGCAGGTAAGCGTGAATTAGAATGACCAAACAATAGCTTAAAAGGGGGAAAACCGGTTGTTGCGTGAGGAGTATTATTAATGCCCCAAATTACGTCATTCAGGTGGTCGTCCCACGTGCACTCGCTGGTTGCCATCGTATTTAATCCGTTAATCAAAGTTCGATTTACGCGTTCCACTTGACCGTTTAATCTAGGACTGGCAATTGCGTTTAAAATATGTTTAAATTGTGATTCTTCAGCAAACTCTTGAAATATCTACTTGTAAATGCTTTTCCTCTATCAGTGATGATTCTTCTAGGATTACCGAACTGGGAAATAATATCTTTTAAATGTTTAATGGTTTCGATAGAACTACAGTTTTTTACAGCTCTTGAAAATACAAATTTCGTGAATGAATCTATAACTACTAGTATATACGAGTTTCCTTTACGAGTCTTGACAAATGGTCCTAGATGATCGACGTGTAGCGTGTGCATTGGAACAGCCACTTTTTCTATTGGATGTAATTCCCCTTGCAATTTACCATATTCCCCCTTCCCATAGGCACATTGAAGACATGATTTGATATATTTTCGAATAAATCGGGTCATGCCTTCGAACCAAAATTGCGCTTTTATGGTTTTTTCGCACTTGTCAAAACCAACATGGCCTATTTGATCGTGAAATTTTTGCAACAGACCCCATTTCGCTAATTTAGGTATAACAAATAAGTCCCCATTAAGTGTTTGCCTATAAAATAAGTTGTTTTTTACAACATAGTTGTTAATAATATCGCGATTGTCTGTTCCATTTTCTAACTGCCTAATGATCGTTTGGATACTTTCATCTTGCAACTGTAACGTCAATAGCCAATCGGATTCGTCAATTAATAGGACAGGTCTCGATACCGGGTTCCTACTCAAAGCATCCACGTGACGCATGCGGTCACCCGGGCGATACTGTATTTGCAAGTCATAGTCTTGGATTGTGAGCCACCAACGAGCTATGCGAGGAATCAGGTCTTTTTTTACTAATGTAGTCCGTAATGCAGCACAATCTGTTACTACTGTCACGGGAATGCCCACAAGGTAGATTCGGAATCGTTTCAGAGACTCTACAACTGCTAGAGTTTCTAGCTCAAAGCTATGATAAAACTGCTCCTCTTTTGTGGTGACCCTACTGAAATATGCGATCGGTTTAAGAACGCCGTCATCCTGGTATTGTAAGAGCATACCACCTAACCCTAATTTACTGGCATCAGTGTGGAGTTCTGTGCGAGCGTGTCGGTCGTATATACCAAGGACAGGTCTTTCAATAAGACGGTCTTTTAAAGTCTGAAAAGCCGTTTCCTGAGCGGCTGTCCATGTCCATTCCACATTCTTTTTTGTTAAATGAGTAAGAGGACCAGCAATTTCTGCGAACCCGCGAATGAATTTTCTAAAATACGATGTTAGACCAATAAATTGCCGTATCTCATGCACATTACGGGGTCTTTTGTACTCAGCTACACAATTAATCTTAGTCATTCCAGGTCGTATAGTACCCAAATAATGTACGCTTTTCTTTAAAAATGAAAATTTAAATTGGCTTCTGATAATAGTTTTAAGACATTATCTATAACATAAGTCCATCATCAACAGAGGTCGTGGGGAGCATGACGTCATCAAGGTATATGGCTACGTCATTACTTAGCCTAAACAGAACGATCTTAATAAGACGTGAAAAAACTGCTGGCGCATTCGCAAGACCGAACGGCATTTTCAAAAACTCGTACTGCCCTGATGGTGTAACAAATGCAGTTTTGTGAATTGAATCTTCTGCTAACTTTACTTGATAATATCCTTGTGCAAGGTCCAGGGTTGTGAACAAGGACTTACCGGATAAACGAGTTACTTGGTATTCGATATGCGGCAGAGGGTATCGGTCTTTAATAGTGCGAGTGTTAAGTGATCTATAGTCTACGCACAATCTATAATCCCCGCCTTTTTTCTTAACCAGTACTACTGGACTTGCACAGTCAGACATGGATTCCCTCACAACACCTGCATCAATGAGGTCCTGAACCTTTTCGTTAACAATCTCATTTTCCTTGTACGAAAGTCGATAAGGTTTGCAGTAAACAGGTTGCTCGGTTTTTGTCTGTATCTGCATTTCCAGTACGTTTGCGCATCCTAATGCTCCTCAATATTTAATTTTTTAACAACTTCCGCGCGTGCTATGAGTCGATTAGATTGCCACTCTATAATATTGTCACCGGTGTTAACTATTTTTATAAAACTATCCTGCGACCTTATAAGTCCCCCTATGATGACATATGACTTAGTACCTAACTCAAAATACACAGAATTCGCAACAAAGGTATGGTCTGTATTTACATCGAGATAAACCTGTACATAGGTTGAATTGTGTGGTGGTATTATGGTGTCATATTTTAAATAAACTGGAAACTTGGAGATAAAATCGGATTCGTTCAATTGTATATCACATAATACGTGATGAAAATCAAAGTTGCTCACGAATGTAACGGAATTTTTAGAAATTATTAAATTTGTATGCGTTTGATTAATCATCGACTGCCCAATTATTAAATCTACATCGCCTATATCGTTGTTAGTCAATTCAACAAATCCGCTTAGAACAATATTATCAATCTCAACCGTTACCTAAGATGTTCCCAAAGAAATTGAATATGCACCACCAAAACCCTTCATTGTAATATGGGAAGGCATGATCATTAGTTGTAGCTTATTAGCTTGTGATATCGTGAGTATATTTAATTTACTACCTGTATCTATATATGCGGTAAGGTTTTGATCGTTTACTACTGCCACCTTCTTATAAAGATCTATGTAAATGTTGTATGTTGTATACCGAACGTCACTAACCTTTTGTAACTGCTGCTGTGAAGAGCTGGCAGCATACCAGCAGCTGGCAGCAGTGTGTCAAGGACGACGGCACACCTCACAACGTGGAACCTTGCAGTCCTTTGCCTCATGTCCTGTTCTTCTGCAAGCGAAACATTTCTTCAGCCAGATGTCATTTGCCTTTGGATTCACGTTGCTAGTCTTTTCATCTGGCCGGAATGTTGGAATAACTTCGGCGTCGGTTTGAGTAACTCGTTGTCTTTTGTGTCGATGGCATCTTGTATCGGTTTCTTCGTGGTCAGACGAAGAAAAAAAATCTGACTTTTCATCACTATCAGACGAAAATGAAGATACCTACATTCGCCTTCTCTTCGCGCCAATACCCTCAATGTATGGGCCTGACATATCCCACTTCTGAAGTATGACCGGTGGATAGTCAGGGTGGTTGAAATAAAAGTACACTTTCAAAATAACAGTGATTTATCGTCGGTAGACAATTCAGTAGTTTCACTTTACAATCGTGACGGTTACAAATCAACTAACTCAAATTATTTGACATACCCGTCTTATATATGTACATATTGCTGTCAGATCATATTATTATCAATAGTGAATAATTATTAACAGTTGTGCTCAATAACATTTTGGATAATTATTTAATGTGTAAATTACTAGTAAATACAATTAATTTATAAGTATCATTTAAAGGAATAATATAAGATAGCCGGAAGCTAACAAACGGAAACCGTTAGTGCAAATATTTAATCAAGAATTATTTAAAAACCCAATGAAATAAAACAGAAGTAGAATAAGTAATTCATAATCGATTTAGGTAATCTGGTTATGTGGTTAAATAGGAAAAGTTATTGTGGCTGGTATATGCTGGGCCGGAAGTTTGTAACACATATTTATAATAGGAAAAATAAAATAATATTGTCAGAGTTGCTTAGGTAGAGTTTAATAATTAAAAAAAAAGCTGCCTTGTAAAACGTCACACGGTTTTTACAGAATCTGAAATGCTTGAAAAGCAGTTTGAAAATGACGCTAAGAGTTGAAACATCTTAATTTCAAGAGTCTCAAGAACACCAAGGTGTTAAAACTAATATTTATGTCAGGTAGAATAACAAAGTAAGAAATGGGAAAGAGCTTACTTCGTTTTAAAATAAATATTTTTTTCATTGAACGGATTTTTGCACTAGTTTTTTTTTTTACAAATTGCAGGTCTATACTAGAGTAAAACACCGGACAAGACATGTAGGTACAGATAAAAACAAAAAGGGTTTAATGCGCCTAACCTATCTTTAAACCGGACTCCTGTCCTTTCCGGGTACTTATCTAAATAGGCTAAAGTAATATAACAAGTAGATTTGTGAAAACAAGTCCAATATTATACGCGGCTTTTGGGAATAACAACGATGTTTCCGGTCACTGAGTTCCGGCATACAAAATGTCACACTGCTGACGTATGAAAAACAGTTGAATTAGTTAACCCAAAAAAGCTCGCATAATAGTATGCGGGATAAAACATTATGACTTGTAAACACCGTGTTTACATGTGAATCATTTGGTTGTAATGCTTGTTGTTTAAATGTTGACCACTAGGCTGTAATCTGGTTTAAAAGAGCACCAAATGCACAAACGCGTCCATATACCATGTGCCACCGATGCATTCTCTCATACTTTGGACATTTATTACGGTAAAAGATGGAAAACTTATCGCAGTGGTAACAAGAGAAAAACGAGTGACTGAACACCAAGCCGATGGACATATCAGATAAAGGACTCGTCAGCCACATAGCTCTCAGAAATGCGATGGACAGAAGCCGGTGGAAACATATAATCTGGTCCAGGTGCACACCACCCAATGATGATCACGATCCTCGGTTATTAAGGCTGACTATAGAGAGAGGGAGAGATTTGGTTGTAAGTTGTATTGAGTACGTCAGTTAGTGTTAAATTGCATTGACAATGGGAAAAACTTGAGAAATGTTTGGGGGTCGCCCTTGCAAAGATTTTATTACAAACATTGGTTATTATGCTTTTGTACTTGACAACACTAGCGGCCTCACAGAAAACCGCTTGTGAAGCAACACTTGCGTTGCATTTCCATGAAATTAATTATTAGGGGTCCGGAGGCCCAACTCCATCTCTCTTCTTTCCTCCCCCTCATTAGCACTCCCATCTCCTCATCCCCCTTTTCTTCTTTGCCTACCATTCTTCATCACCCTCAAAGGAAGGCAGCGCGCTTAAGACACAACAGTTGCAGGTGTCCATGGGTGGCGGTTTTCACTCACCGTTAGGGGACTAGTCTGCTGGTATGTACCCCTATACCATAAAAAAGAACTTACGTGTTAGCGGACTAGCCTATTTCATATATACATATGTATAAATATTTTAGATAATCACGAACATCTTTACTAATTTTTTAGTACCACTACCTCACACCTACCACACTATCATTAATCATTTAATGTTCCCATATAACCAGTGCCAGATCCAATAATTAAATAAGCTTGTTACAAAAAACTTGCTCAGTACACACATGTTTAGCAAAACCGATATGCTTGACATATTCACTGTTCCCAAACTTACACTATGTACCAATACAAGCTACCTCGCTTCGTGACAAGAAAGACTTGGTATGTTTTCATATCGCCGTCGTCGTCTGTACAAACACGGGTATCTATTCATGACCTTTTGGCAGCATGTGTTCAGAAACCCGACACTAGAGGGCGGTGTAGCTCGCTAGTCTGTTTGACTGTTTGTACTGGAACCCAATATGGCGCATTAAACTGGCTTGTTTTGTCTCCATTATCTCAGCTTTGATGCTGCCAACTAGCCACATGTGGAGATTAAAAGTGGTGCATTATGTATGGAATAGTAGTGTTATTTATAAACTGTGACATGTTTTAGTAATTACAGTGTATGTTGTTTTATGTATGAGGTCACATGTGTACCTACATTGTAAGACAAGATAGCTATATAGCTGTTTTAATGGTATTTAAAGTAACAAGTAAGGCATATTTCCAGCAAAAAAAAAAAACTTAATGTAAAAATGGCTTAGAACGCTTAACGGCCTTTTATAGTGGTTCATTCTGTGTTGTCATACGTTCGTAACAATCATAATATTGAATGAGCTGACAATATCCTTTGATTTTGCTGCTGCACTGCTACTGCATATTTAATAAAATAAAAATGTTATACTAAATATAATAAAATCGCTCTTGAATATGTTATTGATAAATTAAAGGACATAAAATATTCCATTACTAGACACTGTATTCCGTCATACCACCCTTGTGATACGTTCAACGTATTTTAGTATCACTAATACATTATTAGAATGATGATAGTTATTTGGACACTGATTATGATTCTCTTTAAAGGCAAAATTTTATTCTATAACGTTTTAAATAAAAAGCTAATACACTTCATAACATGTATCCTTGAACAAGATTCAAGTTTTTTAGTGATTACAAGGAATTTCGACTGTTTTGTACCTTAGCTATACTTCCCCCTAAAGGGTTTTGAGGAACATCATTTCGTTTATCTAAAATCCAAACCCCAGGTTAAATTAAATTATGCAAATTGAAAAACCTTTTCATTTCAATCAGATTATAATAAACATTATACACACATATAAAGTTTTAACGACCAAAGTAAAGTCATTAATCTGGAATACAATAGTTTTAAATAAAAAATACCCTGACGTGTAATTAAAAAAGTTTCGAGCTTCAAAATAAAACTATTAAAATAAGCTATTACAGTGTGACATGTACGTATTTTAAGTGCTTATATAATATTAAAAAAGTCTGAGACATTTTTACGTTAAAGAAAATTGCGCAGTAAATCATTAATCATGGACACAATGCGTGTCAGGGAACCGACGCATGGCTTAAGGGGTATAAGAGGGAGCCGTCCAAATTTCCTGTGTTATAGGGAAATGAATGAAAACCTTTTTGAAGCCTCAAAGTTTCCGAACTGTTGCCAAATGCGGATTTCGTAAACTTTTTGGTAGATATTTGAATGTCGAATGCTGTCTATGGCGATAAGAGATGAATTGTATGGCCCTTGGCATTCTGGTATATTAGGGGTGAACTTTTCTTATCTCAAACTGCTTCTGTCACTTGTATAAAATACGACTAGACTAGACTAGAATAGATATGAGAAGAGCTTTGTAAATAGAAAATTACCCATAAATGTTTTTTGACCTCAAGATCACCTAAGTATTTAGAAAATATGGTTATAATGGCAATCAATTTATAATAATTATTATGTTGTTATGTAATGGTTAAGACAGTTAGAAAATTAACTAAAAGGCTTTTGTCTCTCTTCTTTCCACATCTAAGCTATACCCATATTTTCTTCTGCATCTTTTCTTTTTCTGTCCATCCTAATGTTGTCTGGCAGAAATTGCATTAAGCGATAAGGCCCATTGTATATTTCTTTTTTATATGAATATTGTAATTTTTTGTTTAAAGTACCATAAATATAGTATTTTCTATTCTATTGTCCAACAACGTCAAAAGATAACTTTATTTAGGATTTACCAAAAGAGCTATTCTGTCTTTTGTAGTGTTAATAGTAGTGTTAATCTTCGCAATCACAGTTCAGACTTGATATGTTAAAGCTTATAGTTTTATGATTCAGAAAATCTTGCATTTTATAGTAACAATACATAATCATTTTAAATTCATTACAAAACTCTATATTTTTATTTCATTTAGTAATTTATTTTAATTTTTATACACATGAAATGCGGTCCTGAGTGAAATAAAGCTTTCACTAAAGATTAGAGCATGGCATAGCAATTTTTTTTTTCTCCTATTTTTAATTAATTGCTGTTCTCGTTAACCTCCTACTTGAATGCTTCTTGATAAAGGTAGCCGTTTCTACTATAAACATATTATTATTGTGTCTGTTCATATAAACTAAGAACTACATCTTTTTGCAATATATCAAGGTTGTCTATATCGAAATACACTATTACCAAACATTACAATCCCGTAATTTATTGAGTATGCGTAGGCGCAGTAGGCTGACATGGCTGTGATGGGGTCTGTTACTTTCTTAATTTCACTTAGGCCATATGTGAAGCTTAATAACTTATTTGATATTATATGTATATGGCTTTTACAATTAGTGCTGTATCTATATAGTCCATTTCCCATGACAAGTTTTACATTCAAACATTAAACAAAAGCTTTACGAAAATGTCTAAGGAAGCTCAAGGTATTGGTTGGGTAAAAAAAACTATTTATAAATGCAGCTACCTATACAATCGCAAAACCTATGGACTACATTGACTATATCATTACCGAGTTAATTAACTAACAAAATTTGATGAGCGCATTCACAATGACCATTCGGGGAAACATTTCCCATGAATATAGCGCTATAATAAAAATAAATTAGCAATATTCGCCAAAATGCAATAGAGCAGGGGCATTGGTCTGGACGTTGTCGGACAATTACCGAACTGTTTTCCAAATTCCCCGATACCGATAAGCTGGGTAATTGATATTTACGCTACATAAACTCACGTACTGGTACCATGAGCTGATTTATATAACGTGCAGTTAATTAAATAAAATGAAAGAATTACTTGATTAATTAATAGTAGTAGTAGTAGTAGCTTACATTTTTCGTATATATAAATACGTTATGCATGTATTTCAATTGATATATATATATATATATGTGTGTATAATAAAACATATTACATATACATACATATACATATATATGTATAATGAAATTCATTAAGTCGTATTTGGTCATTACATACATAATATATAACATAGACCTATTATTATATAATATAGTATTGACGTGTGGTTCACAGTTGAGTAGAATAGGGCTACTCCATATCTTCCCGGTGCCGGGGTGTCATAAAAGGAATCTAAGGGTTCGGACTGTTATCTAACAGACAGTATATATACAGTCATGTGATACCCGATTGACGGTAATAGGCTCGCCCCCAATTAAGTTATAGACACCAAATTCTAATGTTCTAAATTATGGTGTTTAATATACCTCTGCCTACCCCTTAGGGGATATAAGCTTGAGCGTATGTATGTATGCATATACATCTAGTATTTCAAGAGGTCGGGTCGGGCTTCAGTTTATGTTATTGCTCACAGCAAAAAAATGAGATACATCCCACTAAACAAGCGGAAAAGTAAAGGATTTTAAGAAATACGTTTGGTTTAAAAATTTAGAATAGTATATTCCTATATGATAGATATTTATTTCACTCAGTAAGATACCGATCCCTGCCTGATTTAATCAGATATTATGCAAAATTTGTCTCAATATAAGAAATTTTCTTAAAAAAACTCAACATATTTTAATGTATTCAATAAAAAGAAGAGGCAATTACACTCTAGTCCAGAGCATCTTCAACATTTGCATTTGATAGCTTCTTTAGAATCGAGCACCAGTACTATCTGATGGGCGCGCATAATCGACTTAAGAAATACTTAGATGTTATACGAAGTAAGCTTATTAGTCGGATCTGTGAGAAGGACAACAAATAATATACCAAGATTAAAGCTGACGTAATTGGATTGTTGAAACTAGTGTCAGATAAAATCATATGAATACCTTTTAAAAAAAAAAAGGACGTACGTAATCTACAATTGGATTCTTGGTTTTAATCGTTTTAAAACCTTGTTATTCATTACAAGGTAAATGACTTTAGCAAGCCTGTTCTTTAATTAAGCTGTTATAAAGTTATTTTGCAGGTTAGGTAGTTAGGAGTCGGATGGATGTGAGGGAATATTTCAATGAGACTTCATACTGGCTGCGTAGATAATTATAGTGAGTCAGTGAAATGCTGTATTCGAAAATAGTAGTAGAAGAATTAAATAAAGGATTGGAACAGTTTTGTATACAATTACAAAATGAAGACAAAATTTGTGTGTCTACAACGAAAAAAAATTGAGGTCCACACCGTGGACCTCAATTTAGCTTACCATCAGGCAAGTAGAAGTCATACTGATGAGCGTTAGATAAAAAACAAATTAAAAAAAAACCATGAATGTAGATTTCAGATGATAAGGAATCTTAGTAGCATAGCATTCCAAAAAACATGCATACTCTTAAATAAATAACACATTTTAACTTCTATGTCCCTAAAACGCTGAGCAGTTAAATAACAATAAACAAAAGACAACAACAATAGAACAACACGCTTTACAATAACACGAATAGTTATCGATTCTCATTTGTTAGGCCGTAACTATCTCAGGGCTGCCGACCGCGACGATCACTGACAAATCTGTGGTCCTCCAACCATTTTGTTTGCTATAGTTTAAGACAAGTTAGGCAACTGGAAACATTATTCAACGATACTGGCGTCATTTAGCACTGTCAGCCGCACATTAATACCTATCGGAGCAGAGTTGGAAATTAGAGAAGATGAGTTTTAATTGTTAAACTTTAATGAAATGGAATGGATTGAGGAAGTGGTAACCAGACAAAATGTACAAACTGGGACGAGAAATAAGAAATTAATGAGTAATCTAAAGTATGCCGTTTGGCTCTTATTAAGTATTAGGAGTGACATTAAATTTTAGATAACAAGCAGGATATTTCGCTAGAAACAGGACTTTAGAAAAATTGTCGCCCTTTGCCTGCTAGAAATGACACGTTTAAAGCTTAATATAAAATGTAGTTGTTGCTTCTAATGTACCAAACACCTAATGTTAAACACATAATTGAGTATATTTTCACCATATTTTGATCACACACATTTTCTTGGTACTAGTACAAACTATGCCTCGTGGTTCACGTTGGAGTAGAAAAGGGCCAGCCCATCAGGCAGTAGGTATACAGTCACATACAGTGCCCGGTTGACGGCAATAGGCTTGCCCCTATTACGTTACGGGGGCCAAATGCTAATTGGCACAATGTGAGATTGTTTAATACACCTTTGCCTCCCTTTAGGGGATACAGGCCTGAGCATATGCATGTATGTATGTTTGCAGTATAAATCCATATTAAATAGAATACTTTCTAACATGATCCAGGCTTTAGACCTTCAACCTGACTATTTAATTGCAACCATTACTATTTTACTAGCAGCTACCTTACTTATCACAGTCGCAGGACTTAAGTTACAGTAGTTATGATGTATCATATGAGTAATTATAATTCTTAAAGCGTACTTTACAGTTCATTCACCCCTGTCACTGTGGGAACACTTTCTTTGCAGCAATAGTAAATTAAACAATGTTTAGGAAAGATTAATGATTGTGGAGAATATTCGATTCTATTTCATTCGGTCGCGATGTTAATAGTAGATGATCAATCAACGCTTCAATAGAACTTCCAACATTAAAGAATGTATTTAAATAGATATTGGTCAAGTTCGACCTTAAACGTTTAGAAGGTGTTCCATTGAAAATAAATTCAAAATGTATAAAAGCATTTTTTCAAAAAAATACTTCTGCATTTATAAACATATGCTCTTTGTAGGTATTGTTGCTAATTAAAGGATTATAAATGCAAACAAAAGTACGTAATTTAACTTTATTTCTTCTTTGATGTTTGATTCGATGATTAAATTTTATATTTATGTTTATGCTTTATATATGAAGTCCGAGAACAAATAGCGGAATTCCACGACAAACACTATTGAGAAATATGTTTTAATACTATTAATACACCAGTAAAATACTTTTACCTTTTACAAGTCTGAATCATTTTGTGATTACGTCTACGTAGCAATGGTTCATTTATAACTTTCTATGCGGAACCTTAAAGTTCAAGGCGGAAGGAACATCATTGTATGACTGACACGTGCTTTCGGCCATCCGGCACACCTGTTCGTCTGTTTGTAGTTCCGTGACAAATGGACGATAATCGTTACATCTACCCTATCTCATTTGGTTATGAATGGTCGTGCTTTTTTATTGTAGCACAAATTATTTTGATTCGTAATGATCCATATATTATAAGACTAGATATCACTTATGCCCTTCTCTCTTCTTCAGTGTAATAATGAGATAACAATAATAAAATTAAATATCTTCTTTTTTGTATTCTTTTTTATAACCTTATTGCAAGGGTACAGGAACACATATGTAGATACTTGCAGTACACGGTTATTGATTAACGGTTGAAAAAGAACTTTGCTACACAATGTGGCCGCTCGCAATAATAGCAATACGACCGTTAAAAGTTAAGAGTGTGAAGAGATGGGACGCTCATGGGGGGAACGAAGGGTCTATCGCACTCTTACGGACTAAAAATCATTCCGATGTTCCTCTGCTTGTCTATGATCGGGAGAGCAAAAATCGCCATTGTACTCATTCGCTATCTCCGACAGGCAGGCACCCAGTGCGACCGTCACCCTAGCTCCTTAACTTAGCAAGCAAAGTTGTTTACACATTTGGGGATGGGAAAATAATCTAAGAAAATATATCCTTATAAAAATGATGATACATTAAAATACAAGGCTCTAATATTGCTTAGCATAATTACATTTGTAGATCTATGTAACATTACTTATTATACTTACACATAATGAATGATCATGAACTACTAATATACATTATGCAGCACCTGTGATAGCTCGACTCGCTTGCGAGAGGTTTGGGAATCGTAAGTGTGATCGAATGAAATATAAAATCTGAAATATTTGTGTTTAGACTTCCACAATTTTACAATGCAAATATCATAGTATCAGTAATAGTTTTATATTTTATATTTTAGACTTTAATGTATAGCGTTTGTTTGTTATTACTTAGTTCAACGTAGCCGTCTTAAAACACATTCATCAGCAAATTTACGGGGATTTTAAGAAAAGTATCGTTAGATATAGTGTAGATTTTGAAACATTAAATTTAACATAAAAATAGTACTTATACTTATCGATATCATAGTATTTTTATAAACGAGAGTGCAGTTTTGCATTTTTATACATAAAAACATATTATTATCTACAGAATATTAATGAATATAAATATCATAAAAGTTTAGAAATAAATAAGAAATTTACTTATTGTATTTATTTGTGTTAAAAAAAACAAACTAATGACACAAATCAATAAAATAAGAATATATTCTCTTGTGTTTGTCAATCAGTAAAATATATAGGTTAGGTAGAGGACTCGCACTTCCCGGCACCAGCCAGTTCGAGTTATAGGTATGCGACCCTGACTTGCTTGAGCTATTGCTTATACTCCCCAACCCATCTGTATAAGCAATATCCCTTTCCACCCCTTTTTATCCTCCCTTTCTTGTCAACATGCTCCAAATTTTTCCACCTAATTTCTAAAAGTGCTCGGATGACTGCAATAGACCTGCACCTATTACGTAAATTATAATTGTCTGTATGTGCGCGTTTATTATGGCTACCCCTTCGGGGACAAAGGCGTGAGGGTATGTATGTAAAATGAAAGCACTAGCAATAATTATACTATTTAATATACTTATCATTGATGTATGAAACGACAATCGGAATTATTAGACATCCTCTGGTTTCAACCGACTTCAAAAAGGAGGAGTTTCTTATTCGACTGTATTTTTTTTGTTTTTTTTTTATGTTTGTTATCTCAGAACTTTCGACTGCGTGAACCGATTTCGACGATTTTTTTATTTGAAAGCTAGTGCTTTCCGTGTGGTCCCATTTTAATTTGGTCCAGTTCTGACAATGGCATAAATGAGAAAACCATATAAGTCTTAAATTTGCATTAAGCATGTGCGCGACAAATGGACGAATAACTCAATATCACGCCAACCGATTTCGATGATTCTTTTTTATTGGAAAGGATGTACTTCAAGGGTAGTTAAATGAAAGTTTGGTCCAGTAGTGACAATGGCATCCATGAGAAATATACTATAATATAATAGACGCATTCAAGTCGGTTGCCTACTTTACAAGTCCGATTATTATTTTGGTATGTCGCTTTTGTTTGTTAACTTCATCCCCATGTTGATAATGTCAAATCTTTCAACCTTCAATCTGCTTTTTACACATTTGACGAAGAGAAAAGAATAAATATTTTGTCTTGTGGCAATTGGCATTGCAGATATTTCAATTGATAATTAAAAAGATAGTAATAAAAATTTAAAAAAATAGATTGATACTAAATTAAACATATATAAAACCCGAGTGCATTATAAACTTCCACTTGTTTCGCTGACGCGAAGTCCATTAAGCCGTCTAGGCTGCAGGGCGTGACAAACAAACGTCATGCATATCGAAAAACCCTCCTTCTTGCACAGTCGGGTATTAAGAGTTAAGCCTTCTCTCACATACAAAAGAAAGAGGTTGATATGCTACAATGTATAATATATTTACTATAAGCAATAAATATAAAAACTTTTACACTTACCGTCATAACTAAACACCCTTGTATAAGAAATATTATAAACAAAAACTATTAATCAACACAATCGCAGAACTAATATAACATTATTATGGGCCTACATAAAACCTATTATCTTCAACATCATATTAAAATAATGTAGACAATACATTAAGGTGGAAGATATAAAAGCCTAATATTAGTGGAACAAAGAGTAATTACTGGCATCCATTATCATTAATGAACCCTTGCGGAGTACTGGCGTGGGCCTGGCTTGTTTGTTTTTTTTTATCTCACTTGCCTACCTCAAAGAAACATATCCGATTTTGTTAACAATATTGTTTAATAGTTTCGAAAAAGCACTCAAATATTACTGTTAAACGAAGGAGATACTGATGTACATCAATATGACTTAATATTAGTGCTTACTTAAGGTAGCTTAATGCAAGTACTTAAACTACAGTCAATATCAATAGCAAGCAAGCAACTAACAAAAGTCTGCCAATTTTTCTCAGTGTCCTATTAGTATTTTATATTCAAATACATAATCAATAATAGTTATTCGGGCTTAACTATAAGTATATAAAAAGGTATAGTTTAACATCATCAAACACCTGACCCAGTTCCATAGGCGAAATCAGTCGTAGCAGTTATTTATCAGCAAGACTTACGGTCTGACATAAATTCTAAGACAATGTACGAATTAATTTACTTTGCGGATTCTTAATAAGACGGAACATTCATCCGTCAGCGTACGAGACAACGCTTAATTAAATCCAGCTTAATTATTTCGTTTCTGTGTTTCAAGTTAAATAATTATATTTTCGCAGTGGTACAAGCTTGTTAGTTATGTACTTGCTAAAGTTAGGCAATTATTTTTTTTAAAAGACTACTCTTTACAGAAATTCAGTAAACGGATGCAACGAACACCCAGATTCGATCGTGGATCACACAATTTGTGGTCCTTTATAGAAATCGAATTCACGAATTCCATTCTTCTTCCATGAAAATGTCACCAGTTCTTCTTTTGTGTGGAAACTCTCACAGGTCATCACCTCATCGTAGCGAACGGTGAGATGATATATCGGAACGGAAAATCCAAAAACCTCACGGAGTTTGTAACAAACGTGTCAATGGTATCTCTGTAAACCCCTGCAAATCTTGGCTGCCTCTTGATCAACAAGCGGCAACAACGTTTTTGCATCTTACCCAAAAATGGTTTTTAAGTTTTCATCTTTATATACGAGTACACACATCAAAAGTCTCTAGGGATATTATCACCGCAATTGAGGTTTATTTTTTTGGATTGTTTTTGATTACTTTTATACTCAATTTTACTATTTAAATATATTTTTTTTTTACAAAAACATTACGATTTCTGGATTGCAACCGAAAAAAAAAGCATTGATATTGAGCGACGACATCATTGACACGAGATGATGAGAACCATCGGAATATTGCAAGGTGGTTCCAGGCAACGTACTGTGACACAGAGCTTCATAAGCCTCTGGACACGCTATCGCTTTCACGGGCAGCGTAGCCGAGCGATATGGAGGATGGTTAAGGTAGCAAACCATCCGAAATCGTTTAGAATAGGCTGGCGAACACAGAAATTCGTGGGAAGAAGACTGGTATTGTGTTTACTTATCCGTTAAAACTCGTTTCTCATAATCGAGTTTGGAGGACCTCTGGTCGTCTAGAACGTTTGAAATTTTTGCAGTAAGTTCATTCATATGATGGGGGACAATAGTTTAGGTCGGTTTTTGGATCGGTGGAAGAACCGATCTCATTTGGATCAGGGTCAACCTCAATGCTCACATTTATGCGGAGAGAATTGTTCCAGACGTGATCATCCCTTTACGAAGCCGGTTGGGTTAGGTTAGGTATTTTTTTATTATTGTAATAAACTTTTAAAAATTCTCGTCTTTGCCCTTTCTGCCATTTAATTGACGAAATTAAGACACATTCAATATTTTCTAGTTTAAAAAAAAAATAGGGATAAGTTATTAACTTAAACATAGGAGTTAAAGTAAGACGCCAGACTGGAAGATTAGATTATTTAAATATTAAATGGATATTTTTTAATAGTAAAAACGTTATCTTGATCCCTAGACACTTTTGATCTGTTCAGTATACAAAAACCTTTTTGAGAAATATATATAACAATAATGAAATGTAATAAACCTTTTAATTTTTTCAAAGGTATTTTCCGTTATCCTTTATAACTGCTGATAAATTTTAACGAGCCTAATCCCATTGCAAACCATCTCAGTTTCCTCCTGGGTACTCATTACAACATTTCTTTAATCTGGTAGAATAATTAGATCGTTCATGAGCAAGCATGGTTATGTTTTCAATTTAAATAAATTATAATAATGAAAGTGAACTTAAACAAAGCTCTAAATATATGTAGTCACATGTACACGTGAATCAAACGAGACTTATACAAATTTTACTTTTATGTGGTTATTCACTGTCATGTGAAAAGGTCAGCCTATTGTTGCTGGCCCATAGAATTAAAATGCTTTTACGTACATCGCAAATTAAAAAAAAAAGTTATCAAAACTGATAATCTTATCTTGCTCTTTTTGACGTCGCAACAACGCCGCCTCTCATTTACCGCGCGTCTAAGGGTTTTAGACGGGCCTCCATTAACTAAAGAGGATCTCCGGCCAGCTTAATTAAGAATTCCCTCCGAAATCTCGTCTCAGTGCGCCACCCTCGGACAGAATGGCAGCGATTGATTTTAAATCAGGACCCAACAAAGGCTCGCTGAAGTGGCCACAGCTTTGAACTTGTCTATAAAAACTTTGTGGTAAAAAAAGTGTTTAACAAGAGGGAATAAAGTTTAGCGATAACTGCCCCAAACAAACCGCAGGGATATGAGAATTTAATTACGGCCACACAGGGCACCGCAATAAAAATGAGATTGTAACTTTTTAATTTGCAAACTCATCAACGTTGATGTGGTTTATACTGAGAATTTTTGGTGAAATTTGCATAATTATGAGGAAGTTAATTTGTGTATTACGTAGGTTAATATTCTGTATTATATATATTGGAATATTGAACCTCGAATCTCGTATTCAGTTTAATAAAAAGGTGAATGATTTATATTTCGGTCAGATTATATCGACATGAATTTAAGAATTGTATAATAGTTTGCCTAGGTTAAGAACTAACTGTACTGCTAACTGGACAACTAGTAATTACATTATTAACCATGAGAAAAGTTGACAGAGGAGCAAGCTTGTTGATAAAATCTCATAGGTATGTAGATATTTTCTTGAAAAATTGGATTATAAGTTAAACATAATTAGGTGAAAAAAAGTATTTACTCGGTTCGATTATTCCGAGTCATTCATTACTTTTTATCATCATCGTTCATCATTCATTCGGAAAAATTCATTGACACTGACCAATAAAATATTTTTATTGCAAAAGTGATTCGAACAAATAAAGTTACTTTTTTTTATGCGATATGGGGCAAAACGAGCAGATGGGTCACCTGATGGTAAGTGACTACCGCCGCCCATGGACACCTGCAACTCAAGAGTCACTAGTTAAACAAAGCGTAAAAGAGGCTCTCTATATTTCTAGAAATACAAGATATGTTTGACTGGCCGTGAGATATTTGGTGGAGATAAAGTAATGTTGATTTGATCCGTCTTTTACGATTTCTTGTTGAAACGCTAAGGAGTTTGCGTAGAGTCACTTTAACGATCGCACTAAACTTAGCGTTCTGATCGGAATTTAAAATCCATTTGTAGTAAAGTGTATTTTAGAGTTAGTATTTTCAGTACACATGGTATAAGAAGGTGATTATTTGTTTTGTCATTACTTGTAGACGACCGTGATATCGCAAAGATTTTATTGCCTCTAAAGTATCGTTGATGTTCTGTTTGTAGGCATCTCTTAGCGAACACAAAAGGTTTCCAAAGGATTATTTTGTTTTCTAGCCGTATATTTATTTTTAGCACTTGGTGTTTTATAACTAGAAAACAATCACGAATTCACACGTCCAGTTTTTATATAAAGTGTACTCGTTAGAAACGTAAAGAACAATATTATTCGTGTGTTTATTGTTCCGTATTATTATTATTGATTAATTATTATGATTTCTTACGTATGAAACAATGTCAATCATTATTTAGTCTTGTATGTATAAGACTAAATAATGTGAGTATAGAAAACTACTCTTGTAAGAGTTGCATGTGAGTTGTATGTGTGTTGTCGTCTATTATAAACGAAATGTTCAGATACCGTCAGTAGTCATTGTTCTCTTTGTCGTAACTTGTAACCCGTTGCTCTATAAAAAGGAGTAAGTATAAACTCAATGCCATATATTCTGTGGACATAAAACTTCAATGTCTGTGAGACTGTTTAACTAGCTCTCAGATCTATTAGATACCTTCTAAATCTCTTACGTGGCATGTATTTATTTTATTTTCAGTGACATGTCTACACATGTATGGTTAGGACATAACATGTACTACATTTCTCTATCAATACTTTGCGACTGCACGTGTGTCTGAATGATTATTATCAAGCAAACTATTAATGGGCTGCCCATGAATGCTAAAGATGTCTTAGCTTGAATAATATATAAATATGTATGAGTCATAGAAAATAGATAAATGTAGTAGGTACAAAGGCATCAAAACAGTATGATTATTATTTTCTTCTTTATTAGACTCAAAAACTAAAATTTTGCAGAGAGTTTGAGTTTTTTATAATATCGCAGGTAGGAATATTTTATAAAAGTATTACAATACAATATTGAAATACACAATACAAGGCTGCATAACATTGTGGTAAAGTAACCCTCATTTCAGAAAAAGTTATTTATATATTCCTACACAGGTATATATAATTAACTTATTTTTTTATTCGATTTTAATTAACTTCATACATATGTACTTTTTTTTCTTTTTTTGTGTGTGTGTAGGATAAGCATTTATATATCATGATTAGCATACAAGTAGGTATACAAAATAAAGTAGGTTACTTAGATTTTTGTTCTTTTTTCTTTTCTTACCTTTTACTTCTAATTCTTTTCACTTAGGTGGCACATGACTGCCTTAAGCTATTTTTTTCTATTATCCTCTATTCACTAGGTATTGCTGGAAGACAACTCATTTACATTTCCTAATTTCTATAAAAAAAATATTTATTGTATACAATAAAGAATGCATTAATAAAATAATAAGAACGGTGCTATCCTCGAGTTTGATCTATTACCTAGTATGTCTACCCGTAGGTATACTTTGAAGCTCTTGAGCCGTCTTTCTTTAAATATGTTTTAGGTACGTATAGATTTTAATCATGTTTCATTCCGAAATTGATTTACTCACATTCATCATTTATTAATACTGCGTTATTGTCGGGTGCAATATTAATGTCAGGTTATAATAATTAAACCATAATTTATACCCTCTGTGATATCTTACATACAAATGTAATGCTCATGTGAACACTGTAACTGCCAACCAGTGACGTACATCTGTATTATAAATTTCAGCACGTCTAATCTCTAGACGTTTTCATGCTTGAAAATATCTGTGTGCCTGAAATATAGTTAAGGTATTACTTACCTTGCAGCTCGAGACGACAGCACGGCGTCAAAACTCGGCTCAACATAAATAAGGAGACAGAAAATTTGGTCGTAAGTGAGAAAATATTACAGAAGCTTAATGTTAGTAGAGGGCGCCTCACGGAAGACTGCCTCGTTATGCTGATTTATGGATGCACCCCCAAAAAGGTATTTCAAAGAAAGAGCCGCCTTATGAATTCCTTCAGTGGAATTTACGTGCAGTCCGCACAGGTTGTATGCCTACAGCGTTTAATATCAGCGTTGTTTTAATTTATTGGACGACTTTTGGAACTGTTATACCAGTAACTTTGAATAAAAAAGATTCCAAAATTTTGTTTAATAATGAAAGGAATCCCTATTAATTACTACCAATATGAAAGTTACCGGTATAAAGGTTTTTAGTCTGTGACTTATTTATAATTTCCTTCACATATGAAGCATGTAAAAGCATCTGTGTATTTTAATCAAGAATCCCTTTATACATACTTTTTACAGACGTGCAATTACAATTTTCACAAGTAATGCAGTTCAATTTTCCATCTTTAGATAAAATAATACGCTAGGTTATTTACAATAAGGTTTACATAGTTAGTCTCAAGTATGAATAATGTTATCTAAAAAGTACACGTCAGCTTCTTGCGTAGACAGAGTAAAAAGAAAGCTGTCTGCAATACTTTCCGTTTTGTTTTTAACTTCACTTTACGTGTGTGTTTTACTTCTCTTTCAGAATTGGATTCTTTTATTTTTTGTGTCACCCGAATTTCTTCATATTTGAAAATTTCTACTTGAAGACCACGATTATATTGCCTCCTATTTTAAACCGTTTCAAAAAAGGAGGAGGTTATCAATTCGACAGTTTTTTTATGTTTTTTACCTCAGAACTTTCGAATGAGTAAACCGATTTTGATCTTTTCTTTTATATTTGAAAGCTGGTGCTTTCCGTGTGAATACATTTCTACTTGGTCCAGTTCTGACAATGGCATCCATGAAAAAACCAAATAAGATTTAAATTTGCCTTAAGTATGTGCGCGACAAATGGACGAATAACATAATATCACACAAACCGATTTCGATGATTCTTTTTTATTGGAAAGGATGTACTTCAAGGGTAGTTAGATAAGAGTTTGGTTAGACTATGAGAATAGCATCCACGAGAAAACCATATAAGTCTTAAATTTTATGATAGACGCATTGAAGTTGGTTGTTTACTTTTTTAAAGTGAATTATTATATTCATAAACGATTACCCATTATCAATGTCAATTTAATTATGTTATTGTACTTCCCTAGTATATCATTTCTATTTTTAACAGGGCCAAGGCCTTATTCTGATGGTGAGTGTTTGTTTGATAGGATTTAGTTTTTGCTCGAATTTCAATATTATTGGTAAGTAAATAAAAAATCCAATTTCCTTCAGTATCCTTAGATTGGTGATTTTATTTTTTTTGTTATAAATTATGGACAATTAAGAACGATGTCGTAAACAAAAGTCGTACTAAAGTGACCATAGTTATACTTATAAAGCTATATACTTACCATTATTGTATTTACCATATAAATAATAACTTCGAAATGCACCATTAACGTTAATCACCGAGATACAGACATGCGTGCGAAACTACATACCCATTAAATATTCTTAATGACTGGTTTATGAAAGGGCTTTGTGCCTCATCCATACTTGATAATATTTCTTGTCATGTCTGTTAATTATAAATGTTAGTCGTACGTTATGTAAATGTCAATATTCCTTCTTTTAAAATAAGCCTACACAGTAATCTACAGTCCAAATATCTAAAGTTCGCTGGACTAAAACAATAACTTTGTGCTCATCTCCATTTGGTATTACCTAGTATTTTATTTCTAAAGCAAGCAAGAAATGTCCTCCATTTCAAATCAAAATCATTTATTTCAACTGAAGAAATCATAGGTTTTCTTAATTGTCAAGAGTGGAAGACTACTTATAGGTAGTAGAGCCACGCTGATTTATTCAGCAGGAATGGGCCGGCTCGACCGGGGCAGTACTACCCTCTCACAGAAAACCAGCCTAAAGTGACAACATTCGTGGTATCGCCTTTCGCTGGTGAGTGAGAGACCGGAGGCCCATCGATGCAGGGGTGACAGTTATCGTGGTATGTGTGTGAGCAGTGGAGTGCTGTAGAGTCATTGTGAGGATGGCGTGGATCAAACCGTCGGCCAGGGAGACCCGTAGAAACGGTGGTGCCGCTGGCCGCCCGCGGCATAGAGAGGGGCCCAACCACGGCTAACCACCCTGGGAGGCTGCCCCGTCAGGTCGCGCTCGTCGTGCCGGTTGGTGACCGGAAGGTGGGACCCGGCAACCACTTCCGGGAGGGTACGGGGGCCCTTCCGTCCGGCGGTTCGGTCACCGTCATGCTTCACCGCTACATGATGACACAGCATTTTTAGTCTCAGTTTACATTGCCACGATGACTGTCATGCCTTTTACGCCCCCTTCCTCTTCAAAAAAGAAAAGTGGTCTTACTTGGCATCCTCCTCTCCCACCAACCCGCTTTTTGAGGTGGGGTTCACTAACATACGTGGACTCCATGCAAACCTCAGCGCCGTACCGCTTTTTCTTACGGAGACACAAATACGCCGCCCTGCCGACACGGCATATCTCCACTATCCCGGCTATGTGCTCGAGGAGTACTTCCTCGTAAAGGCTGGAGTGTGCCTTTTCATCAGAGCGGATGTTTGTTGTCGCCGTCTCCACTGCCTAGAAGACATATCCTTCTCAATCCTTTGGCTCCACGTGGATTTTGGCTCTACGAGCCGTATTTACGTGTGCCTCTATCGCTCCCATTCTGGAGACTCCGAGACAACTCGACTCTTTGACCACCTGAGTCAAGCAGCGGAGAAAGCGCAGGAGCAGTTTCCGACCGCCGAACTGGTGTTTTTGGGAGATTTTAACGCCCACCATGAGTCCTGGCTGGGATCTTCCAAAACTGACCACGCTGGTCGAACTGCCCACGCATTTGCTCTCACGCATGACCTTACCCAACTGGTACTCCAGCCCACCAGGATACCAGACATAACGGGTCAAGCGCCCTCTTTGCTGGACCTTCTGCTGACGAATCACCCAGCGCAGTACAGCGTATCGGCTCTCGGCCCTCTGGGATCCTCCGACCACTGCCTGGTGTCGACCTCAGTGCCTCTTGTTACGCCTCCACGACCTGTGATAACAAGGCGGCGGTTATGGCACTACTCGTCAGCAGACTGGGATGGAATGCGGGAATATTTAGCATCCATCCCGTGGTGAGCCCACTGCTTTAAAGACAGGGATCTGTCGCAAAGTGCGTCTGCCGTGACTGACGAAATCACTGTCGGTATGGAGTATTATATCCCCTACTAAACAGAGCCACTAGGGAATGCAAGAGGGCTTACATCAGAGCAGATGCCCAGCGCATTGCACGGTTTGGTCAAGAACTCGTCGCATATCATACGGGTAGCCGTAAGTTTTGGCGATTGGCCAAAGCCGTGCAGTCCAACTACTGCCAACCTTCGCTGCCGCCGTTGAACTACCCTGACAGATCACTGGCCCTCGAGCCGCAAGAGAAAGCGAAACTACTAGCTGACCTCTTTGCGGCTAACTCCCGAATCGACGACCGTTGCGCGCACACGCCCACCATTCCGTCCTGCGACTCCACAATGCGGGATATTCGCATCCGGCAGAGGGATGTCCGTGTGGAGCTTCGGTCACTCGATGTTCGGAAAGCCAGTGGACCCGATGGTATTCCGGCGGTGGTTCTCAAGAACTGTGCAACTGTCTCCCGTACTGACGCGCTTGTATCGCCTGTCCTATTCCTCAGGAATTGTTCCGGAGGCTTGGAGAGAAGCGAATGTTCAACCCATTCCCAAAAAATGCGACCGCTCCGATCCAGCCAATTACCGACCTATAGCCGTCACTTCCATACTATGTAAGGTGTTCGAGCGGATCATCAACACCCAATTAATCCGCCACCTAGAGGATCACTCCTTGTTAAATGATCGGCAATATGGTTTTAGGCCGAACCGATCCACGGGTGATCTTCTAGCGTACGTCACACACCTTTGGGGTGAGGCTATGGATAGGCATGGGGAGTCCTTGGCCATCAGCCTTGACATTGCCAAGGCCTTCGATAGGGTCTGGCACCGCTCGCTTCTCTCCAAACTTCCTGCATTTGGTCTGCCACCTAAACTCTGCAACTGGGTTGCTGCCTTCCTCCATAAGCGCCGCATTAGGGTTCTCAGACTTCCTGGAGGTAAACGCTGGTGTACCTCAGGGCTCCGTCTTATCGAATACGCTGTTTCTTCTGCATATCAATGACATGTTGGCCCTTGGCAATATTCATTGTAATGCAGACGACAGTACACTACACGGGCGATATTTCGGACATCCTACTGCCAAGCTGGCAGACGTTGAGGGAAAACGACAGGAGCTTGTCGCTGAGCTCGACCGGGTCTTGAGCCGCATTTCCCAATGGGGCTGTGAGAATTGGTCGAGTTCAGCTCCAAGAAAACACAAGCGTGTGTGTTCTCTACCAAAAAGTCAGCAAGCAAGAGCATTATATACTCAAAACTGTCAGGAGACATAAAATAAAAACCTAAAGAATTGACTAAACGGTTCTCGCATGTACAATTCAACAATTTATTATATTCTTAAAATACCTACAATGTAAAGTACTCATGTCCGCATTGTATAAAAAGTGTAGATGTCAGTTATAATAATTGAAATCTTCAACAAACAATTACATGTCGAATAATAAAACCAAGATTATAAAATTAAAAACGAATACAACAGTGAAATTTCTTGTGTACAGTGTAGCTGTGGAGCGGGACCAGCAACTTGCTAAGTATTTTTGTCAGCCAAATAATCATCTATTTTGTAATATGCTTGTTTACAAAATTGCAATTAAATAGTTAACAGAAATTAATTACTTCATCACTTCACTTCAACCGGTCATACCTACTCTGAAAATGTGCCAAAATATTATACATAGAGTCGATGCCCAACGAGAATTCTAAAAGTCATTAAATCTTGGTTATTTCCAAATTTTTTTTTTGTCAACCTAGCTTACTCTGGGTGATTTATTATGAAGCAATCAGAAATGCTATTAGGTAGGCTGGCAATTGATAAAAACTACTAGGGAAAAAAGGCATGAGAATAGGCCACGAAATGGATTTTCTCAAATAACAGATCCTAATAATGCCTGGTGTAAACTTAACTAGTGCATGAGTTTGCCGTCGAGATGTTTTTTTTTTTTTTTTCAGATAATGAAAGAAGTTGAAGATGAAAGAGTTCAATACACCGATAACGTGGTATTATGTCCTTCTTAAAATAGTTAAGTCATTCAAACCAGAATCATTTTTTTTATTTACTTCCCAAATTACATTACGTTAAATAACATCATACCATAACTAACCTCCACAAAGATAAGGTTAATTATTAACAGAAGTAAATATGCAGACGTTCGCCCGCTCAGCAGGTACCGTGTACCTTTTTTTTTTTTTTTTTTTTTTTTTTTTCTCCGTGCGGAAATCCCCTCGGATACCACCTTTTGGTGGCATGTCGGACTCGAACCGACTAAAACCGCACGCCATCTTGGGTACTAGATGCCGGAGAACCAGGTACACCCTAGAAAGGAAAACCCTGGAACCCCGACGTACCTCGGGCCACCTACGGTTTGTAGACGGCCCCCTCCAGTGTGGGAACCCCAATGTTCCCGTAACTTCCCCCAAGGGCGCGCACGCTCCGCAGCGTCCGCGCCGCCACCCAAGCCTGCTTCTGCTAGGGTGACAGATGGCCTCATATGTAGGTACCGTGTACCTATAAACATTTTATAACAATGTCACTGTCAAATATTTGTCATATTCAACGAGGCCAAGTTAACTTTTACTACTAAAATTTTGTTAAAAATTCAACGAAGTTACGTCCACGATTTGACATGATAATAACCATAAGCCAAATTAATTAACATCAAAACTTTTATATATTCTAATTTGTATTTATTGCTACTACTTTGTCTTGAAAATTACGAGCACTTAATAACCGTTGAAAATAAAAATGTGTGCGTGTATTAATGTCGTTTTAATATTTTACTGAGTTGACACCGGCAGTGCTCAAGTTCATAATAATCTCGGCGTTGCATAAATCTGATGTTTTATGAGCAATAGTGCCAAATAAATTCCATTGGAGTTGCAGTACGTATCGCATTGGTGAAAGCACAAAGTAATTTCAACTTTTAATTCAATGAGTTTATTTTTAATTTGTCTGCGATTGTCGAGTTTTTAAATGGAAAACTTCAGTTGGTATAATTATAAGTTGGTCCGATATGGAACCGGTTAAAAGTGCAAAACTTTGAAGTTGAAGGAAATAAAGATCGTTCGACGATTAAACTAATTAGTAAAGGATATTCTTCTGGTACATTAAGAAATAAAAATAACGGAACTTGAATTGTGAACAACATAATCAAGTTCTTATTCATATTACGGTATATTGGCTATAATACTATACATTAAAATCGCAATTCTGATGTATTTTATGCAATTATGATAATTATTAAAATTGAAAAATTTATATTCCATATAAAGTTTTTAACACAGAATACTTGTCAAACACAATCTTTACGATATCCATACATACTATACTATACATTACCATACATACTATACATACATAAAATCAAGTAGAATTGTATTCATTAATGAAAATTTAATAAACCGTCCCTAAATTCATTTCCGCAAAAAAAAAAACAAGGCAAATTAAATACAGTTTATACTGGTTAAATAGATATTGTTACAAAGTCCCCGTCGGGTCAGAAACTAGTCGAGCATCCGCAAATACACACCTCCCGTATCAAACGTAAAGCCTTAGATATATTTATTTTTTTATAATATACGAGAGACACCTGCAACTCAAGAGAGTGTGATGACGGGTGGGGGGATGCGGGGAAGGGAAATTTGGGTAATGGGAAAGAGGAGAGGGGGATGAGGCGAGATGGGAGGCCTCCTAAAACGTTAATAATTTCGAGGAAATGTAACGGTCGAGACGGCCCTTTCGTACCGTGTGCGTGCTTGCATGGCTCTACCGGTGTTGAAATTCCTTAAGAAATACATAGATTGTGCTGTTGAAAATCTGTAGTGGATAAGACCCTGTATCCATAGGCAAAAGCGTTGACTACGTAGAATCGGAAGTGAACCTGTCTAGTGCGTGGTTTCAAAGTGTAAACGGGATTTGAGTCAATACTATGTGAGCTTAAACCTTACCCGAACAACAACAACATATTAGACTGCCTTACCAAAGCTTATATAATATTCCTTCTGAGATCTTTGACTCTCATAAACTTCAACGTAAATGTTCAATTATATTCTATATAAGTATTCTAAATTATCCTAAACGAATCATTACTAGTACGCAGCAATCCTGGCCCCTCGATAATAATTTGGCTTGATGTCATACTTTTTGCAGATGAGTGAAGCCGAATGGATTTTCCGATAGAATTGCTGTGTTCCATTCGGCATGTATTGTTATGAGAGCACAACTGAACATTCTGTATCCACCCCATTTGTTCCATTTTTGTTAATGCCTATGACGAGTGCAATATGAAAATTGAACGTAAGGCATTTTTGTTGAGATAAAACCAGACATTTTAGTGTAATTGGATCGATGTCTTTTTAATAACATAAAAGATCTTACGAAAAGAGTACTGTAACAAATTTTACCAGACATTATTTTTTAAATAAATGTTTTCTCGATTTTATTTAGATAATAGATCAACAGAGGCAATAACATAATTATCTACATTTTTTATATTAGTTTTAAATTTGGAACAGCAGCCTACAGTTATGAGGAAAGTGTCCTCGTAATTATAGGCTACATAAATAAGTAGTATTGTACGGTTTGCATATCAAGGTATACAAAGTTTGTTCAGAAACAGAAGTAGCTGCAGCTGTGCATATATGTATATCTAAGTTTTCATGCTGCTGCTGTACATACAGAAAATATTAAATAATTTTAAAACTATGGAGAAAGATCAATTGTATAAAATCGTATCATAAACTGTGGTATGAATAAAATATATATATGTTATTGTATATTATTTTACACATAAACACGTGTGTAACACAATTCGAATACAACTGAACTTGTTTCAGCGTAGATTAATACTTAATATAATATAGAAGCTTAATTGAGACGTTAAAAGTATATAATGAAGAGAATAAATTTCATGAAGTGACAAATGAAACGATCGTGTCACGACTCCGAGCCGCGTCTCAAGATATTATTAAAAATTGAATTAATTTTAATGTAGATGGCTCCTATCAGGAGCTCAAAGACTCGCGTACTATGGAAAACGAACATTGTCATTCGCTTCTCGGGAGAGTGAAAGGCTAGACAGACCGTGAGGTTAGAAGAAGACAAAGGATGAAGTGCAAGAGACTACGGCGCTCTTCCATGCGTTATGGAGCCGTAGAATCTTTTGTTGTGCCTACCGAGGGCGGGAGGACGGGGGTGAATTCTTAATTAAGTGTTGGTGAAGCCCTCTCCGCTTAATGCAATGAGTTTACGGCTCGTTTAACTTTTATAAAATTCACTGAAACTCAGCGATTTTTATTAACTAGCGGACTAAAATTTCCATGTGCAAGTAACTCTTTACCATTGAATTATATTTTAAAAGTTGTTTAATTAGCACTTAGTTTTATGTCACAGAGCTATGATGTGTATTCTAATATTGTAACTATATAAATATGTAATAAAATCGGCTTTTTAAAGTGTGCTTTTTGAGTGTGATCTAGTGATAAATTGTATTTGGTTTCTTAGTAGATTATTATAATATTCATGCATGCCTCCTAAACAATTATGAATACTTAAAAAACTACATATATAGCCTTTTTAATGCCAATCTTTGTACTGATACTACATAGATATATTCACTCCTGTATCCCTGAAGGGGTAGGTAGAGGTGTATTAAATTCTCACATTTTGCTAGAATATAATATAATAATAGGAATTAAATATGGGAGTATTGGGAGTATATCAAAATGCGACAAGGGAAAGCAATGGAAGAAAAGAGATATTTACATAATCAGTAAATTCATGTTTAACTTACAGTACACCCAGTAGAAATGCATTAATATATTTATGATGAACAATTTATAAGAAGATTAAAGAATTATTCGAGATAACCAAGCTCGGATTAGTTTAAGATACTTTTAAGCTTCCAAATCAGATATTAATTTATGCCTGTAAACTTCAAATATAAAACCAGTGATACCATATTTAACATTCTTTATTACAATTAATTTAAGATGTCAAACTATTTTATGTGATTTTATTACATTTCTTTGAATATTTATAAAGAAATTAGGTATAAATGTATTTCATCGATGTCGGTTATTGGGCAATAATTCTTGGAAAGGCTGCTCACATTTTCATTATGGTTATTGCCGCCATAGTCGATTGTCGAGAGAATTTTGTTGCATGAAAAATCGGTAAAAATATGCTTTCGAACCATCAATCAACATTATATAGCGTTTACTGTCGAGCATAGGGCTCTTTAATAGCCGGAAATTAATACGTGCCTACGTGATGACGTAAATTATAACTATAATTAAAAAATCACAATCATAACTGCATAGATCATAAATATTGTACCAAATATTACTAACTAGTTATGTATGGCTTAGTCGATTAATTTTAAAAACTTGCTTGCACAAACTCGATATAGATTTTAATAGGTAAGATTTTAAATATCAATATTATTTACTAAATTTATAGTGTAAACATTTTTATGCCAAAAACTATTTTTTCACAACTAAAGATAATGTTCTTAATTAATTTCGTCGCAACAAATGTCACTTTAATTTATTCATGCCTTTAAAGAACTTGAGAATTTAAACGAATGTCTACGACTATATACATATATCTTAGGTATAAGTGAAAGGTTTTTAGAGTTACTATTATGTTAATGGACAATTATTTGAATATTAGATGAATATAAATACATATTTATTAATAATATTTAGCGAGGGTGATTAAATGTTAATAAGTTGTCACGATTATATGAAGATAAAAAAAATTCAGTCAAAATTTTTGAACACTGTTATTTTCTGCCATTGTTTCGGTATCATGTCGATTTATTATCAACTCATGTAAATATGTTTAAACCTTAATGTACCATGAAATCTAATAGTTTACTTGAACCATTAGTTCTTTAGTATTAATTTCAGACTGTACTGAAATAATTGATGTTTGTTCGAGTTCTTAATTGACCTAAGTACTTGTATATACACGCAGGATATATATGTACCCTGCAGGCCAAAAGTTTAATTAAAGCAGGAAAATGTAATAATACTCCAATAAAATATATTTTTTAAACCTGTTTAATCATCTAATAAAACACTGATTGACAAGCTTAAAAGCGCAAAGAAAAGTTAACAGTCCACGTTAAAAAAGACTATAGTTAGCTAAACTGATTTTTCATCAAAAAATCCGACTTTACATTCTATGACTTTTTTTAAAAGACTCCGCATACGGGTAATCAATTTGTTGATGGTGTCTTGTGATATATTGCTCCAACTTTTGCATACAGCATTCCACATTATTTCTTGCGACTACACAGTCTGGCATCATCTTTTCTTGGGCACTGCGTCGAACGTAAATTATTCGTTTTGAACCGAACCGTTCAAACTTGTTTAAACTTTTTAAAATCTTCTTCAGTCCAATATTGATGGGCAAGAGCCCACTGCATCTATTTTTTCTTGTTTTGTGGCCTTAGCAGAGGTTTTCTAACGGTGACGCAACCATACAACTTCTTATCTCTCGCCATTTTACTGTAGTCAATGATAAAGGTTTAACTCGGGTTTTGTTTACTTTTACTTTTACGCGGATTTATGGTGCTGTTGAGCGTCTAATTCGTTTGCTGGTTACAAAAATTAAATTATCTTCACTAGACGTGGTAGCTCTCCCGAGCCTTCCCGAGCGTGGAAGATCTTGAAAACTGCCTGTCTCCCTGTATCGAGTTATTGTGTCATGAACACAAGTCTTCGATAACTTTAGTTCTGAAGCATTCTCACATTCGGATTTGCGTTCATTGTGTAAAACAACGATGGCAGAACGCACCATTTTAAGACGTCTTCACTATAGAAACTAAAGTTTAGACTAATTTTGTGAAAAACCCAAGTAAACTCGGGTAATAATAACACGTGTTTTCAGAAGCTAAAATATCCTAATTATTGACCAATGCGAAACACAAGCAAAGTAATTCGTTATGAGCACCTCATAAAAATATTATTACGACTCTACCACCTGGCTCTAGCGCAGCGTCTGTCGGTGTTTGAAAACAATAGATGTTTATAGTCCAATAACTTGAAAGTAAACAAAATAATGACTTCTTTAAATATTCGATATTAACAATAGAATATGCAGATGTGCATTTCTTTTATTTATCTTATGGGATTTTATTACAATTAATAGATAATTATGTTGTTTAAGTGCGGTCTTAAACTTTTGGCCGACAGTGTATATGATAATTATATGTATGGAAACATTTGTATTGTTACGCTAGAATATCATAACATAATAGGAACAAGCTTGCATTGGATTGATACAAATATTTGATGGACTTAGTCTTGCTTAACCTTAACCTTAACTCGAACTCAATTCCATAATATGTGTGACTCATGCAGTTTTGTAAGTCAACACCTTTTTTTTGTGAGTGTAGAAACCCCCATGGGTCTTCACCTCACCGGAGCTTTCTCGAACCAACTAAAACCATACGGTGTTCCGTCATAAGTGGGTCTATTGCAAGGTACCTGGGTGTACCCAGGGTAAGAAGGGATGCTTCCAGGAACCCCAGGACGGCAACACCATGGAATAGGGGGGGCCTAGCCCCCCTCCAGTTTGAGAGAACGCGTCATGCCAACGTCTCAGGATTGCTTCTGCGAGGGTACGGGCAGCCCTACCCGTTATCCCCAGGCCAGCGCTCATGGAGGCCAGAGATCGTTGTGTGCTCTCCGGCGCCTGATGGGTCTTCTGCGGGACGGGTGAGTATTTAATAATATTATTTCAGGAATTAGTTGCGGCACTAGTTGTCCATCACTCTATTGTATACTTATTTTGTATTATTGTTGTAAATAACCGTTTGTGCCAAAATAAATAAAAAATTGTATCTACTAAAACTACTTAAATATAGATCAACGGTAGATTCAAGAGAGACGAGAGAGACGTTTGATGCTTAAGCCCTACAGTTTTTTTATTTATCATCGTCGCTTCGTTTGTAATCCCTATAATAAAAAAGTACACCTGTAAACATTTGTAAACATAAACAAATGAAGAACATAACGTATTAAAATTCATCTCAATTTAGCCTCCCTTTTATATCGATTACTATGATTCCCTTCATAATTCACATAATCCTATAATTGATTCATAAAAGCTCCACTGGCTTTATACAATTAGACTCACCCTCTACAGATTTATTCGCGATGGATTTCAATGATTAATAGGTATCTTGCGCTCGGATAAATGTATCAAATGTTTTAATTGGGACCACACGAATCTTCATTAAACGCCTGGTCATTATGTAAATATTTCATTATATTTCTTATTTAAACCAAATCTTATATGTAAAATAGCTAAGCGCAGTTCAGCACTGAAAAATTGCACATAGAATTTCTTAACTATAGAGTTTGTTCTTCATTACAAATAAAGATGCAGGCCGCTTCCAACCGATCTCCTTACTTACTTAAGGGGATCACTGAGGGAGGTCTATGTCTAGCAGTGGTCGTCCTATGGTTGAAACCATAATGACGATGACGTGCCGTAAGTGGTCTTTAGACAGTTTTTATTTAAGAAGTCCATAGAAGCATGTATTTTCTAACAGTGAGAAGAAAGACTATCAATGAATACCCGTCATCTTTGTGTCTCATTTACAGCTCTTATAACGAATTTGTGTGAAGCAAGTTACCTCAAGTTCTTCTTGAAATTGATGAAATCATTTTAAAACTACAAAGTTTGCTAAAAGTTAGCAGAGTACTTAGCAGTGCGGTTCCTGCTGCTAATACTTTGTGACTATAACGGATTAAATTTATATGAAAATATTTACTACAGCCATTTGAAGGGCACTTCTGTTATATTTTATATCAACCTATTTTTTCTTCATGTCGGGACACTTGTGTGTAAACAACATGTAGGTAAACATTAATTTAACTTAAAAATAAAATTCATTAAATTGAATTCTTATCCTCAAAAGATATAAATATATTGATTAAAATTAAACAAGCAATTGTGCTGTATTTTGTAACATATCGAATTACTCCGAAGCACCCTTCTTGACAATTTAGCCGCTTTAATTCCACAACCGCACTTAATGTAGCGTAAACTGATACAAGACAAACATACGCCAAGCACTTACAAGATTCTGTTATCTAACACGAATGAGCCTACATACGGTGAAGGAGAAAGGATTATAAACAGTGTAAAGCGCTATCTCTGTCTTGCTTATAACAATAATGGGAATTGTAGTATGCCATGTAGGGTGTCTTCGTACAGGGTAGAGCGGGTCTAATCGACCTACGCGATAAACAGCGACGCGTGCACGCTGCGTTAGTTACGCACTGTAATGAATCTGCGCGGTTGCATTTTAGGGTTAACAGTAATATTCTCGCCATTAGTTAATAGTTAGTATGCTATTGAATTGGAAGGGATGCAGTAGGGCTGGTAAAGTGATAATTTAGAAAGAGGCCGTCAGCTGTTTTAAATTGGCACGCAACTCAGATGATCGCAAAGTAATGTACAAAATGAATATACCCTACACATATTATATAGTATAGTATCTAACTATTAAATATATTTCTTAAGTACTAATTAACTTTTGTTTTATTATGTAAACGTTACCTATAAGAATAGAGTGGACAGTTATTAAGCTGCTATCCTTTTTGTTTTAATTAGGGTTATTTAGTACAATATGATTAAAAATAAATTATCTTTCATTTATCTGTGGGTTGATAGTGACGCTCACAATGTCAATGATATGGTAATGTTACTACTTACTCTGTAACTTATTTGCAATAACAACACAGTTTTATTTTTAAATATCTAATATCTAAATTTTTAGATAAGAACTAAATGTCTTTACTAAATGAAAAGTTAGTAAACTGAACGGCGCGGTACTACAAAAGAACAACATTGGCTTATGTATGTATAGTTCGCAGGTGACCACTTAAGCCTTTGTGCGCCGTGTATAAAGGTAGAACTAACATAAAGCATCCTATTCTCAAATAATATTTGTTTTACCATCAGCTAGAGCTAGATAAACCTTTATTTACGCCAATTACTGTAATAATAGTGCGTTTGCATATAGTGACAGCCCGTCACTTCATCTCTACGTCAAGGGAACGGTGACGTAAGATATTTGAGATACAAAGTAAATTACTGCAAATAGGAACCTATTTAGCTACAATGTTGTTTGTCATACAAACATTGACTTGAATTGCGACGGCTAACTGACAGGATTTGCTCGGGAGCCCGGCAACGTAAGTAATACGGGAAGTTATTTTGTGGTACTTATTTATTTATTTGGATTTCTAACAAAGGAAGTAGACAGTAGAATCACAGTACAGTAGGCTATATGGATTTTCGTGTACTCCTTCAATTAACGGGGCTTTCCATAGCCATAACCATAAATTAAGCAATCTTAGCAACTACTACTACTATATATCTATGTTACCTACATGAGAGACAAATTTAAAAACAGCTTCAAGCCCAAAATTCTTATTTAGTAACTGTTGTGATCGGTATTGCAATGAATTGGTAATAGCATTGAATGTATTTCAATTCTGAGAATAAATCGGGCATTACTTTTAGTAAATAGCAGCGACAAATGATAGTACCTGATCATTTAGAGTTAGAGTAATTAAATAATAATACTTTTTCTTTAAAAAACGGTGGATTGAAAAGAGTTCTAATAGTGATTATTTTATTATCAGTGGTTGCCGCCACGCTGGCATAACTCAGATGATGGCGAACAAACGGGTTATACACTTTTCCGATGTACCTATTTAAACGGATGTTTATAACGACGTTGCTAGTACCTACTCAATTTTATACCTACTTAATTTGATCGATCGACATTATTAAGTTTTAAAAAGTTAATAATGTTCACTACCATATATATATATATATATATATACATATTTGTTTAATCTAAAGATTCCTACAGTTCCTAATAAAGTTTTTTTTTATATATTCCGAATGTCAACTAAACATTTAACAAACACAAAAAGCAATGCATTTTAAATGCCACAATTTGAATCTCTAGGTGTCAGAATATGTTTTGTATTAAATTCAATTCATAAATAAAAAAAATGCTTATCACATTTGGGCTCCTTAAAACCAAATGTAGCTACGAAATATATATTAAAGAATAATCCATATTTAAACCAACATAGAGAAAGTTGCAAACGTTGCAGCTTGGATCAGGGTACACGATTATACGTCGATTACCCAGAACACGTTAACAGCGTGGGATAATTGAAGGTGCTAATTTGGTACGTCTGTTATTGCACGTCGAAATAAATAAAGAGATAGATGCCACGTGACCAGAACATGCGTGCTCCCAAACCATAACCTTAAATCAGGGATGGCGCACTAATTGCTTAGAAAACATTAACCGCTCTGAGAATAGGTGTGGCCCAAGTTGGAAACTAAAGAATAAAATAACAGAAAATTATACTTATGCCATCCGCACGTATCTTAAAATTGAAAGAGAATGATAGAGTTTACTGCTTAAAGTAATTATTACCATTCAAGTTATACACCACTTTATCATCGTTAATAATTATAGTAATTGTTATCTCACCGGAATACAAGTTAGACAGAAAACACGCATATTCACGTAAGTATAATCCGACGGTGTGTGCAATTTTGTATAAGCATAACAATATGTAGAAAAAGTAATGTTGTACCTTATAGGGAATAGAACTATGCCGTATGCAAATTGGCTCCACTAACGACAGAAATGTAAGAAAAATAAATTGCCCACATATTACGCAAAAAGTATGATGTACTGAAGTCAATTATTTTCCAATAATTAAAAAAAAAGAAGTGGTGTCATGGGACATGAGGTAGGAACGAAGTTCCTTCGGAATCGGTTATCAGAAAGAGAAGGGATGAGAGAACAGAAAGAAAGAGGGAGAAAGAGAAAGGTATTATACACTATTCGCTTGTGTATACGAGTACTACTATAGCACTTTCGTTATATGTTTTTCTTACGGTTTTAGTCTTACATTTTTTTCAGTTTGGTCGAGCAGCAAAATCCTATCTCTTACAAGCCTGCCATAAGGAACTTCGTTCCAAAAAACAATAAAAAAATAGTACTTATATTATGGATGTTTTATATGTGAGAACGAAACAAAACTCTAAACGCACTTAACTTACTCCAAGGCAAAAGCAGACTTGCATTTCACAGGGCTGCGTTTATAGCAAGACAGATAATTTTATTCCCCTCATGCATTCGATCTTGGGGTCGTTGGGTCGAGGGATGTTTAGTGTCCTGTTGTTGCGTAAACGATCTCTACCCCGCACTATTTGATATGTAATAAATTACATTTATTTCAATGTCACTGTATCAATGTTTGCCCTTTTGATGGCTCTGATTGAATAACGTTAGGGCATTTTGCTGATTTAGAGCATAAAGACTCAACTCAGTCCCTCGGCGAATACTAAGTTAACTAAGTTTTTAGTTGTAAATGGAAATAAGTTGATGACAATTCTTGTTACTAGGTAGATACTCAAGAGACTTAGGCATTTAAATGTTACAATTTTCTATGTGAATATCAGATAAATGTAAAAAGGAGACTATGTTATATTCAACTGATAAAAAAGCTATTTGGCATCCCTGAAATACACACGTGAGTAAAACCGTATATTTAAATAAATATGATTAAAAATCACATGACTTTTCATCGTGATAGTCACATACCGAAGATAACTATTTACTTGTGTGTGAAGTATGTATTAGTTAGTTAGTCTACTCAAAATCGGGAGCTGTCTACCGCCATTTGTACATTATATATTTGACACGTGTATAACATGACATGTAGGAATAATAATAATAGCATGACATGTAAGAATGGTGTCATAAAGACTTTTCTATCTATCTATCTATCTTTTTTTCGGATTTCTTTAATGTCACGTCATACTTGCCACAGCGAGTAAAGGCAAATTTTAACTTTCTGTTGCATAACTAAGTTTTAAAGAAGTTAATTATGTTCCAAGATATCAAACAGTTTTAAGAGTCACATAAAAGTTTTACACTGCTACTACGAGGAAATGTATTGGCTAGTAGTGGCTATCAGTTTTGTAATTTTGTTTTCTTTACTCTATTTATTTATACATATAATACAGTCTCAATATTGCTAGCTTAATTTCAATTAAGATAATTAGTTTTCTTAATGATTTTATTTATATAAGTTTGAACTTAACCAGTAATGTTTCTTTTCTTTTCAACAAAAGCGAAATCTCTATGCCGAAAACCCGAAAAGAACTTAATGAAGACTTTTTAACTTAACAAAAGGACAATTGTTGTCTATTTTATTATTTAGGGACTATAAATACAGTTGCATGGTACGCAGCACTAAGTCAAATAGCTGGCAAAAAACAATCGTAGAAATATTGCCATACTCCATAAATCGCATTAGTAATGTGTTAACCGGCAATTAATGTGACACACCTAAAAATATTATTCATAGCCATGTAAATTTTCTGAAACAAGGTGTAGTTAAAACAATATTTATCTTAATAATTAGTATAACCCGAGTAAGCCGCGGTTCATTTGATAAAGGTGCGTGTAAACGAGCTGCTAGCCATCGCGTGATAACAGCACCCTGTATATAAATTAAAACGTAATTGTATTATCGTGACCCCGCGACTTCGTATTCAGTTGACGAAACGAATAGTAATATGAAAAAGGGATTTATGTTCTTTTTGTTTTTAAAAAGCTAGAGTATCAAATTTGTGCAGTTATTTTTATTTATTTTTATGAGGCTGTAAACCAGCTTTGAGCTGCAATCGAACGATGATGGTAAGCGGCTACCGCCGACGATAGACACCCGCACTTTAAGAGTCATATAATATATCTACGGGCTCACAATGAAAGTTTTTAGTCTCCGTTCCTTTCTTAGCATCGTTGTTTGCGATGGAACCATTGCCTGAAGCAGTGAGCCCACTTTTCTTTAGGGATCTCTTCCAAAGATTCAAGATTCTATTCCTTTTTCAAAGACAGCCTCGGCATCTTCAGGGTTCATAAAGCGAATTCCTCTAACTTTATCTTTTATATTTAGAAATAAATAAAAGTTACAAGGTCGGTAGGTCAGGACTGTAAGGAGGATGACTTACAAACACCACATCTTTGATAGACAAATATTCGATAGTCCGTCTGGCGGAGTGAGCTGGAGCGTTGTCGTGGTGGAGGAGGATCCTGCTTCTTTAGCGCCGCTGTATAACATTTTCCAAGACAACTGGTAAACAATGACTGACATACCAATCTTCAGTGACAGTAATTTTATCTTCTAAAATGATTGTTGCCAAATGACACGTTCGTTCAAAGCTTCCGTCATTAGCCGCATAGCACTTATCTTCGGTAGTCGCAGTAGAAGGACGTCCTTCTCGAGAATGATCATTGAGTTTTCTTCAACCACGTTTGAACTCATTAAGCCAGTTGTAAACAGTGGGAAGGGCCGTGGCTTGGCAATGAAATGCCCATTCGAGAAGTCTTTCATTACATTGTTGTTAAGTAAGACCGCAACGTAAGTCGTAATTAATTACTAAGCTAAAATTTTCTCTAGTCAAATCCATTTCGATGCACGACAGACCACGTTACAATCTTACTTTGTCAACATGGTAGCCTTGTACTTGTACAGCGTTTAATTGCACAATTTTAAAGCATTCGCAAAATATCACTGGCCTTAAAAGCTCTACATTTAGTAATAAATTATCTGGCATCTCCATAGTTCAGATGGTTCCGGCGATATAAATCAGTGAGATCTAAGAGCACTTTGCTAACTTGCACAATAGATACGCACCATGCAACAATTATGACACACCGTTTAAGAAAAGGCTTAGCCCTATTTCATATTCGTACAATACACTTATTCATAAGTCATGTTGGAAATTACAGGAGTACGTAATATTTATGTATAATTCCGTACACCGATTTAGTCAATGACTGCTTTGAATTTCTTGTAAACGTAACTGTATGCTGGACTGTATCATGTTTATTATACTGCTAAACATATATAATTTATAGTTAGTTAGAAAGCACCGTTACAGCAGATAAATAGAATAGATATAATTTAGATTTGGTGGTAATAAAATGAATAAGTACATAGCTGTGTTCAAAATAGTAAGTAAATAGCTGCAATTGGATGCAATATTCTAAAATATATTAAATTAAGCTTGAAGGGTATCACTGGGGTTTGATTGCTATTTTAGTATATTTTGTGTATGTATATATTTATTTACTTATAATACATAGCGACTATATCTTCGGGACGAAGAAGCAGTTTAAAAGGTTGTAGACAATCAATCACCTTGCAGTAAAAACTACAGGGCTAGGTGTTAAGAAAAAGGTTTTCTATTCTAATCATTTACAGCTTTTCACACAACTCAATTTCATGAATAAAAAAATAATTAAATTGTAAAGATTTCCTAGATAATGAAAATAGGTGCACGTTTGTGCTAACCATCTTTATGGCATTATAAGGTATGACTACAGCGCCGACGATCGCGCGATAATTGCCTCAGACAACTATCTAGTCGCAACCTTTCACTACAGTATAAGGAAATGCATTCACCTTCGTCCCATATTTCACGTGCAAAATCAATATGCAAATAAGTAGCGAACATGTCAGCCTATTGTAGCTACAACAGAGTAACGACTTAGCCAACTTTAACCAGTTTAAACTGGTTACGGTTAAATTTGTAGCCTTTGCATGCTATTGAAATTTACAGCTCAACTTCCCCGCCGTTGTCTGCGTGCCTAGTTAGGTTTACGGACGCGTTCAAGAATTCAAAATGGGGGAAATAACTTCAAACGTAAATGTAGAAATATTTTATAAAATATTCACAAATTTCGTGTAAATTTGGGGTTCAGGTGTTTTAGTTTTACAAACTTAAGTGTCTCATGTTGACAATACTTAATTACCATAGACACACGAAATACTTGTGAATATCATAAAGTGAAAAGTCCCATGGCAGTAAGCGTGTCACCGACATAGGTATCAGCAATCTGTTAACATCGTCCGGGTAGTATGTTTATTTTTCCACTAAATTGTTTTAAAAACAAAAGTATCTAATACAAATGCCATACAAATATTTGTTTGGAAGCCCCACTACGGATAGAGGGCCTACATGCGTGAGTGTATGTAACAAAAGTATACTTGCAGATAAGACTTTCGTATCAGCACTTAGAGAATAACATCTCACTACTTGTGAAGGAAAAGAAATTACTTATGAAAATCAAATTACAAAATACAAAAGAAATGTTTAAATTAATACATGCGATACTTTTTGTACTTCAAAGGATTTAGTTACTATTAAAAAATTGATGCACTGTACTCATAATAAGAATAGATTTAAAATATGTTGTCACCAAAAATAGAAAATGCATTACTTAAATGACAGAAGGGAGTCAAGAAAAAATGCACCCTCGGCAATATTCGGTCTATTTCTGTGCGATACATCCCAAAAATATTAAAAACTACTTACATCGCGGACATCTCCATTAACGCCGGTCTCCCCTCTATGCCATTGATTGTTTTTGATTGGTTACATGTTTGTTACATTGTTTTTTATTGCGCTATTTCCGACGCTTTTAATCTGTAATCAATACTTGTCCTAAGTCAATAACATGTAGAGATATGTATTTTTAAACTCAAAATATACGTATTACTTATATTTTATTTTGTGGGTTTTAAGAAAATATATGCTTGCAAGCAAAAATGTAAGGAGACAAGCAAAAAGTAATTTTAATATATAATATATAGTAACAAACCAGCTCATTTTGTTAGTGTACTGTACTTTGTGCACAATGTGTGGTATTTTTCTTTTCGTGTTTTTTTTTTAACATTTGTATACACAAAGAAGAACCTTTCTACAATACCAGTAATATTTTTTCATCTGTAAATGTATAAGACAAATAACATTTATTTAAACTGAATTCAATATACATTAGGTTAGCTCAATATACGCCGTTCCCAAGATGCCACTACCAGGTTATAGCTCTCATTTTTTTCAAGCCAACTTACCATGTAACTTATTTCCACAAGTTGTCACATAAGTCTCGCGCGGTACCGCGGCGACAGAGCCAAAAATAGACGCCCTAAACTTTTTAATAGGTACAGCGACACTTTGAGGATGCCGAACACAGCGGCGCCTTTTCTGTCTTCGAGACAACTTTTATAGCTTTCAGCAAATTGCTCCTTCTCATTTGAATATACCTTTGAATACAATATTGAGTTTTATTGCTTACTCTTGAGTCATGTGGTTCAGTCATAATTGGAACAAAGAGTTGTACAATTTCATTGATGTTCTGTACGCGCTTTCTCTAAACATGTTTAGTAGACCACAATGACGTTTAGGCGGAGTTTAATTCCATTATAGGTTTATATATTATTCATGGAAAGTATTGTAAGTTATTCTAAGCTATTCTATACCTGAATCGTTACTAGAAAGTACATTAAATTTAAAGATATGTATTTACCAGAAATCTACACGTAGACTTAACACGTCGTTTGTGTCCAATAAAGTATGTAATGTCCAATAATATCACCTGTATCATGGGGAGTGTTCAGAGGAATTGTTCGGACCTATACCGGCCACAGGTTTCCGTCATCTACCTACGCTACAAAATTTCCATCCCCATCACCTGGATGATTGGCACTCCACCACTGTGGGCTTTTTGCTTTTTGCCTCGCAGCCTGTGGAAAAGAGCGTACTCAAGCGTACCTAAACGGCCCGGGAATGCACTTGTGACTCTTGAGTTGAGGGTGTCCAAGGTAACCAACAGATGACCCGGCTGCTCGTTGTCCTAATATTCCACATAAAAAAAAATTGCATAAAAGGAGAGATATATCGTGAGCTAATTAGGTAACCTTGGTTACTGATATAGCTTGCAGAATAAGCAAGCTGAAGTGGCAATGGGATGGCTACATCTGCTGAAGAATCGACACCGAACCGATAAACGTAAGGGAGGACGACCCCTAGAATCGACTGGATGCGGAAAGCGAGGAACCGGGTGCTATGGCGCGCATTTGAGGGAGGCCTATGTCCAGCCACAGCTGAAAGCCTACTGTAGTCCACTACTACAGTGGGCTAATTAATTGATAACGTAATAGCTTAGGCGTCAGACATGATAATAAATTGTTCCGAATTCGAATTATACCCTTCAACCAGTACCCTTTACATACATCTAACAATGTAGAAAGAATATAAGTTAGGATATTACTAGTAAGTGTTTCTTAACAATAGTCAAATTTTTCAATTCCGATTGTACGACTGAATACAGCACTTCTTATTTTATAACTGTTAAGCTAACACTGAAGTACAATCCATTGAACTTTTAAGCATAAAGTCGTGGAGTGCAGAATACTAAATTCACAAACTTGTCTATCGGCGCCGTCAGCGTCAACATAATAATATAAGGTTGGATCCAAGCCACAAGTTAGCATAAGCTAACTCAGATAAGTTAGCTCGGTATCGGGTGCTAAGTCAGCCGAACTCTCAACTAAACGCTTTGCGGATATGAAACTTTATCTTAGAAGTTAATCCCACGACGATGCTCTACGTTTATTTGCAACGTGTTTGTGTACCAAGTATTCGAGACACTATTAATTTTTTGGGTTCTGTATAAGGATTAAAATATTCTTAACTAAATATCCTTCACTCTCTCGCTTTACTGTGAAACCCCATTGGTGCTGTTTCAGGAACAATGGCTTTGTACAATTTGAGAGGTCCAGCTAAGACAGTCAGGTTTTGTAGACAGCTGCTATACGACCAAATCTATGAAGAATGCTCTTTGTATGTATATTTAAATACTGCTTTGAGTATAGGTGCCTCAGCAGTAGGGTGAGTCCTCAACATGCGTATACGATTAGATAGCATATTTTACAGGGCTTTCTTAAATTCAGCATTAAAACATACTTTTAAATAAAAAGCTTTTATATCCATATAACTTAACAATAATATCATTCTAATAACAATCACCAGTATCAATAATAATCTCTAAAATAATAGCAAAATTCGTATTGCCACACAAAATGTAATTCGGATGAAATAAATCCTAGAACACACAACAGATTATGGCAATATATCAGTTACTCGATACCTAATGCGGTAAATGTGATCCGAAACTAATGTCCACAGGCTTATACAGGTGTAATCCGGCCCTAATGGCCGTGGACACTGTACACGTAGACATAATGCATATTGATAGTCCATTAAACATTATATCGATCGAATCATCTTTCATTAATTTAAAAGCACAAACGGAAGGGTCGCGGATGTTAAATGTATTAAAAACTTCGATTTATTGGATATGAAAGATTAATGAACACGCGGTCTCCCATCAGTTTGACCCCGGCGTTCTTTAATCGGTATGGATGGTTTGAAGTATTGCAACTGTCAATCACGTGTCACAATCATTCATACCTATAAGAATTTTGAGAAGCGTTTTTATTTGCCATATACAATGTATTAACCTACAAATAATAGAAAGGCAATCGCCAAAACTGTTTCAACGATAAATTTATTTCTAAAAGGCAAAATAAAGAATTACCTTATTATTTCGTCTCATATTATTAATAATTTCACTGGTCTACAGTAGACTTCTTAATCAGAACAGATAGATAAATACACATATGTACACGTATGTACTCTTTATTGCACACCATGAATACAAATACAGAAACGGTGGGTAATGTATTTAAACCTTTAAAGATTTTAAGTAACGGTTTTATAGCCTTTATATGACACAAAGTATCAATATTTTTAATTTTGAACCCTTTACTACATTGGGTTTCCATCTCCATTCCCTTGCGACTATAAAAATTTATTTATTTATTTATTTATAAACTTCATGCACACGTGTACATAGGCGGACTTAATGCCTAGGGCATTCTCTACCAGTCAACCTTGGGGTGGTGAAGAAAAGCGATAAGGTAGGTGCAGACATCTGAAATTTACTTGTTTCTGAAAACAACTTTAGTTACATATATTTACTATAGTCACAAATACATAACAAATATACACATACATAAAAAATATATATGGAAGAATATATATATATATACTAACATACACATATAAATAGGTATACAGTCAAGTGCATTGTGGTTATTCTGCTAATTCTAAAAATCATATATGGTTGACACTTGTGCAAAAGACGTCTGTCTTTATGTACTTCTTATCTAGTAACTACAAACGCGATATTTTTGTTTATTTAAATAAAGATTCGCGAAATTGATTTATAGCGAAATTGTTTAGAAGATGCATTCGGCCTCGTATCTTAAAGAATCCGTTCACATTGACAAGGGTCGACAAATAGTTTCTAATGAAGTATATAAAAGGGCGGCTTTATTTAAGTAGCATAAACGATTTCGAATAGATTATCCTGATTACATTGTTAACAGAACGTTTCGTTTTTGTTATTTGAATAACCGAAAAGTAAACTCTCAGGACTAGAGCATTAAACGTCTCAGCAAATGTCCTAACTGATATACTAACTGAAATTATAATAATAATTATAACATAATCGTTTTAAAGTTATTTATCAGTTCGATAACAAGAGTACAGTAGACACAGTAAACAATTTAAATATCACATACTCGTGTTAGCAACACTTGAATATCGTAACGAGTTAGCGACAAAGTTGTTATAAATGCGGGAATGTTATCAAAGGAAACGCGAACAATCATTCTAAGCACAGAAACTTTGCTATCTCCACCCACAACCAGTTAACCAAAGTCTTGTAAAACTCAAATACTCGTCTCTTAGATACGAACGAGCATTGTGTAGAAGTTGCGTACTAAACTTGTAGCGTCATATGTATCCCGCACGAAGAAAATACATATACTTTAGCCCTAGTTAGAATAACCACTTCTCTTTCTCTCATTCTCTGTCTCGTTCACACGAGGCACTAAAACATATAGCGCGCTTAGTTTTAATTACACCCTGTAAGGATATTACTCCTGCCGAATTACGGCGATTGTACACTGACTGCTATAAAATGTTTCTTACTAATCATGTAAGAGCAACATTTTGAGAAGACATTCAAATATAAAAATTTTCGTGATATAAACTGGAATGGGGCGATAAAGAGAACCGAATTGCTGTGATAGCATTACACAAAGTTGGTATGGAGGCAAATGCAATTTTTGCAACTCTCCATCATTTTAGTATTAGTTGAATGTTTGCGTTGTGTTTGTGGGCTATTGATAGGTACAATGAAACTCTATCTGTTTGTGTCAACTAAAAATGTAGTACTTAGTATATAAAGTTCTCTACAACATTTTTTAACCCCCGACGCAAATAGAGGGGTGTTATAAGTTTGATGTAGATGTCTGTTTGTTTGTGTGTGTGTGTGTGTCTGTCTGTGGAATCGTAGCTCTCAAATGGATGGACTGATTTCGATGCGGTTTTTTTTTTTTCATTTGAAAGCCAGTTTCCTTGTGGTGGTTCCTAGCTATGTTTGGTTAATATCTGTGCAACAGTGTAAGAGTATGAGCTCTTTTCCAAAATGATGTAAGGCATTTTTGGCGCATGATTACTTGATTAAGTGCTTCACGCGTGCCAGTATAATCATTAAATGTCAATTAATTGATAACTTCGACCTGATGCTGCACCCAGAATGGTCTCTAGTGAACCCAACTCTTCAAAAACTCACAGCAGACATATATTTTTTACTTTTTCGTCGTTCCTTAAACTCTTATAGTTTATCTTTAGCATAGGGGTTTTTTTTATTTATGTAGAATTATTATAGTTAAGCTACTATACGATAGACTCCATATCAATTAGAATCTTTTGGCGTAGCTTGTCCTGTGAGTGGTACCTTATACTGACAATGGCAGTTTTGTACAATAATCGTTAGGTAAGACATTATTATAACGAAACGGTACCTATGTGAGTTTGCCACCGAAAACCAGCTAGAATATTATAGCTATACCTACGTAAAATTACCTCATTATGCTCATAAATGGTTACATTATAGCAGCTATAAAATGCAGAGATAAGATTTTCATTCGCATTGAGTTGATTACACTTACAAATATAGTTTCTTTATTCATTTAAAGTGACAAATTTAATAGCTATTGTATAAAATGCTGGATCATGTCCATCAGTAGAACAGTAAAGCAACTTTCATATTGAAAAAAGTACAGTTCAGAATATATTTGTGACAAATTTATCTATTAAACTCTTTCCGTTATTACACAGAGGCATTCTCTTCAAGTCTACCTTCGGGCGGTACTGACAAAGCAAATACAAGGTGGATTTAAAAATAAAAAAAATCAAAAGATAAAAACTAAAATTACGAACTAAGCGAAAAGATCTTGACTATGGGCGTTATACACACTATATAAACTTACTTACTGATACATAAGAATATAAATATATATATATATATATATATATGTATATACAGACTTGCATTATAACACAGATCATATATCGTTGCTATCGTCATTGATCATTGAAACGGAAAACATACTCGGATTTTGATGATCAAAATTATGTGAAGTACAGTTCGAATATATGTTAGTTAAAGATATAATAATATATTGTTATATATATATATAATAGAATATTATATATATATACATATATAATAGTGCGGTGCGGTGTGCGGTGCGTGCGGAATACATATATAATAGAATATTATATATATATACTACATATAAAATTGAATTCTTATAACTTTACAACCCAAGTGGTCAATGGCTGATACGAAAATATGTTGGCCCCCGTTTTATCCGATTGCTATTTTACTTAAATTTATGTTATTTTTCAACCACTATATATACATATTTAGTGGTTGAAAAATATACAGAGTACGGATCAGGGCAATAGGCGTGAGTGTATGTATGTTTAAAAACGTATGGTGTTATAATTTAGAAGTTCACCATAGTGACTCTTAAACCGCTACCACCTTTCTTTTGATTCTTGACTTTGGTAATGTTCTTTGCCACTTTCTCTCTTTGCTTGTTATTGTTAAGTTAAATGTATAATTTAGATAAACGAGATCGACAAGAATAAAACAAACAATAGAGAAAAATAAGAAGATTATCCATACTTGCATCATACTCACACTCAGGAAATTTACAAATAAATATTTTTTCACTATAGAAGAACACCTAATCTCACTAAATACAAGTCAGTATCAGTCAAAATCTGTATTACGTGCTTTGAAGGATTTATAGAAACAATTTAAGCTAACCCTGTATAATCAATCAATTCGGGTCGACAAAACATCAACATTGTCACAATAATGCCCACAGAGATGCAAATATTGCAGAGATATCGTGATGAATTTATTCATATCTCTGATTTGATACGCTCTAAGAAATGCAGAAATCTCCTGATCTTACTGACGTAATCCCACGCTGAAGTAGAGGTGTATTCTGTAATTATACGAAACATTTGTTGAATATGGTATTTTTCAAATCTAACAAGAAAAGATAAAGATTTTTTTTAACATATTAGAAATTCGTTTAGATATCACGCAATTGAAAATACATATACGATATTTGCTTTGTATAGAAGTGTTATAACTAAATTACATATGTATGTATATGTAGTCTATGTACGCTGTGAGAACTGATGCTTATTAAAGGTTAAACAAAAAATACAAATCAGCCTACAACACATTTATCAGGACCTAATTACGTGTTGTCAGGTATTAATTGCTGTAAAGACCTGCCGTGTGCTTGTTTTAAACATCAAAAGTATTCATCATCTAAATGTTACAATTTCGGCCTTCCTTATATATTGCTTCAAAAATGCGTTAACATGCTGCCCGTGTAAAAGAACAAACAAATGAGAAAATTATATCTACCCAATCTTAAGATTACCAAGTTTAAAACAATATGGAAAACATTTGTGCAAAATTGTTCCCGTGATGTAAGTATAACAGAATAATGTCTAGGGCTTACTCGTCTGAGTTGCTCCACCTACCATCGCTTGGGCGTTGCAAATCAGGTGCGTGGGTTCGACTCCTGGCTCAGACAGTACGTTGAATATTGTGTCGGCAGCTTTCGAAACATGTTCATAGTATTATGAAGGTTTGGCAAATTGCTTGGAGGAAAGAGAAAATAAAGCCTTAAAAAATCTATATTAAATAATATAATATTTTAAACTTACTTTTTTTTTGTAATAATATGTCGTCTGAGATGGGTGCCTAAACACATGCGTCTGATATGATAATTCATTTTTGTAATTTTTTAGACTTGTCTACGTACATGCAATCGTTGTACTTGTTGTTGTGTGTTGCACAGACACATACCCTCAAAAAAGATAACTCTTCTTCTTATGCAGTCAAGTACGACCTTATCCGTCAATTTAAATTCCAAATTATAAATGTTTTGAACTAATCTACAAGTATATTGTCCAGTGAGTGAAGCATGATTTACAATGATTGTAGCCAGTTGACAAGATTAAAGTGTTATTCTATCGTCATAAATCACAATCAACAATCACGGATGGACAAAGGCATGTTGTATTTCATTTAGACAACGAGATCTAGTACAATTCAGTGCCGACAATAATAAACTAGGAGTTCATTTAACTTGGCGACGTGACACGTTTGGTGTTCATTATTGTGCGTGGCGGTAATGTAGAACATTTTGTTTTAAAACAGGAGCATTATAAATCACATTTACACTACAGAAAGGTAATACAAGGTATAGAGTTTTGGTTCCTTCTAAATAACATGTAATAATATTCGCTAATATTGGATAATACACCTATTTCGAATTCAATATGTTCACACACAATATATTTATATTTGTCTATAACTAAAATGTTATAAACATTCTCCCCCTAAATATTGCGAATATAATAAATATATTAACTGTTATCTTCTTAACCTATGATAAGCTATGTTAGCTTTAAAAGTTAATATATTTAACATTTTGAAATCACTGATAAAATCCGTAAAAATCTGAGCAATTGTAAAACTACCAACAGATTGTAAGTGACATCCGGTACCCATGGACACCTGCACCTCAGGAGTTGTAAGTACGCTGCCCGCCTTTATGGGTGATAAGGGGGGAGGATTAGGAGAGGAGAAAGTGGAGAGGGGTCAGAAAGGGTAAAGAAAAGAGGGGGTCTTTGGTACCCTCACTCACTCGGCAATACAATTGAAGCATTGTTTGTTTATCGCTTTTCTGTGAGGCCGTGGTATTACTCCGGTCGAGCTTCCTAATTCGTTTTAGCTTGACTCTCCCAAAACGATCTCCAGCCATTTTAAATCAGTAACTGCTCTAGATCGAATAAAGGCCCGTTCTCTTTAAAACAAATATGTATATATACATTTATAGTAACTTCTAGATACAATGCATCAGTTTAGTTCGTTGGACATATGTCTTACTAGACAATATTGTAAAGTTAAATAGTTGGTCAATGAACTGGGGTCGCAGCCACACGCCAAACTTAGTTACCTAAACAAACAAGGGACCGTCCACGACAGTCAACAATGACATCTGGGAGTTTCGTTAATGTCGACACAGTAGATGCCGTTTAGAATTTATCAACAAGTTTATATTTAAATTTTAAAACTTTTAGTTTAGATAACTAATATAAAGTAAATTATTGTACACAGATAAAAGCAATTAGATTTGAACGGATTTATTATTAAGTATTATAACAACGAAGTTACCAAATAAACACACAACCGTCACAAGTTTTATTAAGCTCTAAGCGAATTTAAAGTTAAAAAATAGACATATGTTTTATAGCAGACACTATAGTAGACACCACAACCACATTTTTTAACTTCACGCGATCTTCTGGCAGACTTGAAATTGGTATTTGAAATTAACAGCTTGATAGACATATTTGAGTGCAGCAAAGGCTTCAAAATTCAATTACGTGGAATGACAGTAACATGAGTGAAAGAACACTGAACCAACCCGGGGTTAGCAGGCATGGAATGGAACGTTAAGCCCCATCAAATTTTATCAACCCAATTGACAAGGTTTTGGCGTGCAATATCAGTTGACTTCGGAGCACGTTGTGAAATACAAGTAGTTTGCAATTGAAATATTTAAGACACTATATTGTAAACAATGTGAATGCCATTAAGCCGATGAAAAGAGAATTTTAGTGTATGATATATTTCATAAAAAAAATGGCTGATCTAATTCAAGAGCTAATTTCAAACAACTCAAAAGCATGTGAGTCTTTTTTTTTTAATTACAACATTGAAAATTAAGAGTGATGAGGTTCCTTTTAAAAAATATGCAAAAGAATACGAGTAATGCAAAAAAAATGCACAGAAAACCGGTTATTGCCGAGTGAGGGACGGTACCTTCCTCATCACCCTCAAAGGCGGGCAGCGGACTTACGGCTCGGTATGAAGGCATGCACGCATGGTTCTTATTATCCTATCCTATAAAAAGTGATTTTTGACTGACGAAGCCGGACCCCGTCGGTGTCACATTAAGTTAAACTTTCAAATGCGGAACGGTATTTACGTATATACCAAAAAATTTACATAGTATTACAATATTGATTAAAATTATCGTAGTTAGGCCTATTCCATCATCATCGTCATCAGCCTATCGCAGTCCACTGCTGGACATAGGCCTCTCCCATTGCACGCCACTTCGTTCTTTTTTCGGCTTCTCGCATCCAGCACCTGCCAGCCATCTTGCACAAATCGTAACTCCACCTGCCCTGTGGGCGTACTAGAAAATAAGAACATTTTAAATACTATATTAATTCAATAGAACTTCACAATCCTTACACTGTATACGTAACTATCTATATACGTATGTATACTATTCTGATAAGAAAAAATATATAGATCACAATAATATGAATTACCTATCAAGTTATAAAACCATTATCTTTTTACCTATTTGTATTTTGGTTCTGTAGCCCAGCCAAGATAACGTACAACAAGGAGCTTATTATCACTTATAACTTATATAAAGCAAATAACGTTGAATTTTTCTTTTAATTTTACGGGGCAAACGAGCAGTTGACCCGTTGGTAAGCGCTGCCACTGCCCTTGGAACCTGCGTTGCCGGCCTACGAGGTGGGTGGGAACGCTCTGATCTTGAAGGTTTGAAGGTCGTGTCGGTGCTGAAATATCGCACACCACAATTTGTTAACAATAATTGGTTATGAGAGACTAAAAGTTTCTACAGTGTAAATTTTATATAAATGATTGTGTATAAGAATTCATTAATTAATTTCAAGAACTTCGAGACTATTAAATTCTGGCATAAAACAGGATTTCCAGGTGCTAATTTATTTATAAATCCGGCTAAGATATAAAGTTTAATTATCTCCGTATTATCTATTACTGCGTAGTACTTTTTAACTGCTTTTGCAATTAGCGACTTGGCATGCAGTTAAAAGGTCAAACACCTCAGTTACTGCTTTATTTTACTGCAATAACATTCATATCGCTGGATAGTTACCCAAACAAGTCTCATAACATCACAGGTACCTTTAGTTCCTTCTGCAACAGTCACAAATTCATAACGTCTGTGTCTCCATATTAATTGATACATGTTCAACGAATGTAAATCGTAAAATCATAGTAGTAGAGTTTATGTTAGACTGTTTTATTTTACCATCCTTAATACAGTCTCCTAATCGCAGGTGGCAATATACGCTGAGACGGCACTGTGAAATTCCCCACTATGAGTCTCGTACAAGATACGAACCCGCTTATTATACAGACAAGCAGTTGCGAATTCTTATGTAAAAGTGAAATATGAATATCAAAAACAGAACCCTGAAACATTCATTGCGTAAAATGTTTAAAAACGAAATGAAAAGAGACGGCCGTTTTTATTTGTTATTTTTAACTCTATTACTCCAACAATTTATTGTACCACCTTGTTTCATATCTGGCAAATAAATTATTCTCTAGTATGATAATAAATAAAGCTTTTAAGTAATTTATCATACAAAATACAATTTTGATTAATTTTGTTTGAAATAGTGAACATTCAGCGGTGCTTAGCAATCGTTAAAAAGATTAGGCTGTCCAATCGAATATGGAGTTTCAAAATATAATGAATGTAGTTATTTAATCATGCCTTGTTAAATACAAACTTAGTATGCAAGATTATCTTAAGAGCTTTTAAAAATGTGGTTAAGTGACATTATCTGTTACTGTAATACTATCTGGTCTATTTTATTCCGTACCTATACATACATACACATATGTACATGCATGCGCTCACGCCTCACATCACATAACATCATCAGCCTATCGCAGTCCACTGATGGACATAGGCCTCTCCCATTGCACGTCACTTCGAACTATTTTCGGCTTCTCGCATCCAGCTCCTGCCAGCCATCTTGCGCAAATCGTCACTCCACCTGGCCTGTGGGCGTCCTACGCTACGTTTGCCGAGACGCGGTCTCCACTCAAGAACTCGTTTTTTCGTTCGAGCATAGCCCTTTCCATAGCACGCTGAGCAACTTTAAGCTTGTAGACCAGCCGTACCGTAAGTGTCCACGTTTCGGCTCCGTATGTCATGACGGGTAGGACACACTCATTGAAGACTTTCGTCTTAAGGCACTGTGGGATCGACGATGAAAAGACTCGGCGTAGCTTCCCAAAGGCTGCCCAACCCAGCTCAATTCTTCTGTTCACTTCGTCCTCAAAGTTGTTTCTACCTAACTGCAATGTCTGCCCGAGGTATACATATTTTTGAACAACTTCCAGAACGGCCCCGTGTACCGCAATCGGTTCCGGTAGTACATGCTTATTGAACATGATCTTGGTTTTATCCAGGTTCATCCGTAGGCCGATGCGTACAGAAGAGTCAGCTAGGTCATTCAGCATCTGCTGTAGGTCCTGCAGCGTCTCTGCCATGATGACGATATCGTCTGCAAATCGCAAATGAGAAATGTATTCGCCGTTGATGTTGATGCCACGCCCTTTCCAGTGCAGCGTCTTGAACATGTCCTCCATTGCATTTGTGAACAATTTCGGCGAGATAACATCCCCTTGTCTCACTCCTCGATGCAATGGTATTGGCCTTGTTTGCTGGCTCTGTACTTGGACGGACATGATGGCGGCTTCGTAGAGACATCTCATTACTTGGATATATCGCCAATCTACTTGGCAACGCTGCAGGGACTCCATAACAGCCCAAATCTCGATCGAGTCAAAGGCCTTCTCATAGTCCACGAATGCTAGACACAGGAGCTGATTATATTCTTCGGTCTTCTGTATAATCTGCCGCACTGTGTGGATGTGGTCTATGGTGCCATATCCTCTCCGAAATCCAGCCTGCTTCGGTGGTTGGAATTCGTCGAGTGTTAGCGCAAGGCGGTTCGTGATGATTCTTGAAAACAGCTTGTAGACGTGGCTTAGAAGGGAAATTGGTCGATAGTTTTTCAACATTGTCTTATCACCCTTTTTGAAGAACAAGACGACCACACTCCTACTCCACGCCTCCGGAGTTCTCCCTTCAAACAGGACAGCGTTGAAGAGCTTTTGGAGCTCCCTTATTACAGGTTTACCTCCAGCCTTTAGCAGCTCTGTTGTAACGCCATCCTCTCCAGGGGCTTTTCCATTTTTCAGCTGTCTAAGAGCCATCTCAATTTCGTCGGTACTGACTTCTGGCAGGTCTGTTAATGCGGCTTTGGGGTCCTCATTTACGGGATCCGGTCGAGATGAATGCGAAGCGTATAACCGGCCATAGAAGCTTTCTACTTCTGAAAGGACTGCCGGCTTCGAAGCAACGACTTCTCCGGTTGCTGTAGTCAACTTCGTCAGGTGGTTTCTTCCAAGAGATTGTACGAAAACTTTTGACCCCCGATTCTGCTCGATCGCCCTTTCAATCGAGAGAGCGTTAAAGCATCGGATGTCGTGTCGTACGAGCTTACTAATCTCTTGGTTTAGAGTCCGCTTTGCCAACGAAGTGACTGGTGGGTTTAAACGTCGTTCCTTCATTAACCCTAGGGTCCCTTCCGAAAGCTTCGACTTCCTGCCCTTACGCTGCAATTCACAAAATCTCGTACCTTCTTCCCTGAGAACCCGAACCACGTTTTCGAGGTTCTGGTTTACGTCTTTTGTCACGCCTGTATCCCCTAAAGGGTAGGAAAAGGTGTATCAAACATCCACATTTTTCCAACTAACGTAATAGAGGGCAAGTTTATTGCCTTTAATCGGGCACTGTATGACTGTATACATACAGTCTTACTGTATTATGTACGCTAAAGGACTGTGTTTAAATATACGTATAAACATTTATATGTTGAAGTATTTTAGTTTAAATAGCTGGTACACTATCAACTGTTATGTTTTGAAGGCTTTTGCTATTACCTTCATCCTAAGGTTGTCTGGTAGAGATAGCTTTTCAACTGTATTTTTTTATTGGTATACGATTAAGAATATTATAATTTTCTAACTATTATTACCTTTAGATATTAACGTTGAATACAAATATAGTGGTAATTGTGGTAAATCATATAAAAGGTTTTTAGTAATATATACAAAAGTGATAACTTAAACTAAACTACCGCTGCCGTACCTGCTGCGTGCTGCGTGAGAGAAAGGGAAGCCAGACAGACGCCGTAACGCGTTACGGTACGGGGCGGTTTACCCTCCCATAAGAAGTTATCACTTCAAAAATTGCCAAAGCCTAAGAGAGAATAAGAGAATATTTGTTTAGTAATTTCTTAATTCTGCTTCGCAATCTGCGCCTGTCTAAATATGAGGGGGGGGGGGTTGGGACCCAAAATACACCATATTAGAGTTGCCATGCTTAATATGCTTCCAGGTCTGCTGGGTTACACAGGGTTTTCCTTTCTAGTGCACACCCGAGGCCCCGGCCACTGTTTGGTTTTTGTCGGTTCGAATCATACATATTAGATGATGATGATTAGAAGCGATGACCCATGGGGGCACATATACCTTTTTTTGGTCAGAAAACAATGAAAAGACAAAGTAAGTTTATCTATTAATAAAGATTCTATTACCTAGTGGTAAAACTTTTATATTAAGAATACCATAAACGATGTGAGCAAAATACGTATTACTTACGCTAAGTCTATAAGTCCTTCAATACGTACTTTTACGGGTCCCTTCCAGAAATCAATGCAAAACTTTGATACCAAACATCTCCAAGAACAAGGAAATTTTATAACATTAGTTTTGTACAGGGTTGTCACAAAGTGCTATCTCGGTATTTACTAATACAGTTTACTTTTATTACAATATTGCTAGTATTCTTTAAAAATAAAATGTCTTAAGTATAGTTTTACGATCATTCGCCTGCGATGATATGATAATAATATTTCCTCTCTATAGCGGTAATATTATTGTGCTACATTATTATTATTTACTATTCATTTCCAACTCACTTTTCTGTATTAGTCCTCAGCATCTACCGTTATTGACTCAAATCGATAGATGCCTAATTTTTGAAAGGATTCTTCTAATAACTACAAGTCTTATCCTACTATTGTTTTGAACCTCAGCAGGTCAGCTTTTGTAGTACAGTAACATATCAAAGGAATAAACATACATACAACATAACACATAATAACACTTTACCTATATTTTTTTGTAACGAGAGAATAAAGTAAAGTAATAAAACTTATAATTTAAAATGGTGGTGTTGAAGGGAAAATATGTGGGGTCAGTTTTTGAAATGTCTCCGTCGGTACAAACATGTATATCGATTAAATCACTTATAGCTTGAAGTTTATTAATTGTAATATTAACCAGCTGTACAATAATAAGATTGCTTTTATTGTTCTCTTTATGCGACTTAAAATAAATACTAATTACATTTTTAAATATATAAAAAACAGAGAAAATATATTTACTTCTAATATCTACCGGTGGTTAGAGACAGAGACAGGGACCTCGTCATAACACGTGCCATATCTAGGACTGCTTCTGCATCAGACCTTTCTCGCAGCTGACTAACGTAAGCCTCTGAAGGTGTTGGTAGAGATTCTTAGCGATCAACCCATGGACTGATATGACTATCGGTACAATGATTGCCGAAACCACATCACACATGTCAACAGCTTCATGGGCCAAATCCAAATATCTTGGTCTATTACAGATAAAGCGGTATTATTATCCCCTCCCTCAACAGGACTAAACTGGCTATGCTGTAAGCCCAAGCTTAGCCTCTCAAACATGGAGCTATCCAGCAGATGACATCGCTGAATGGCCCGTACTTGATACGATAGTCTTTGCGCCGAAACATTAAGAGCTGGTTCAAGTTCCTGAAACAAAAGCAGCATACGATTACGGTACGCAGTGAGATTAGTTCTGTAGATACAAAATATGCTCGCATGAGGTTCTCATTTATTGCTGAAGTAGCCCTATTCGAAGCCGGTGGGCCTCGGGGTCCAAAGCAGGTCGGTGGCCAGCCTCTCCCCTGTCGACGTAGAGGTGTTGGCGATGTCGGTTGGGAAAAAAACTAGTCGCTTGATGAGCGTTAAGCTCGACGCCTCTGCAGTAGTCGGGAATGCTATTGCGGTTTCGGACTCTGCAAAGCGTGCTTTGTGCTTTTAACGTGGATCTTGTCAACATATTTCTCGGCAGCTAACGTTTTTATATTAGTGTGAACTTTTTCTTGTTGATGTGACATAATGTCATGTCGTTTTTGAATTTATTTATGTTTTATTTCGTGTTTTTGTTTTCGTGGTATGGTAGGCATTTTGTTGATACATATTAGAGTAACTGAATGGTAAAATAAACTGGTAAATTATAGGGTAATTATAACTATACTTATACCAAAAAAAAAATCAAAGACGCTTTACTAAAACAAGTCTGTTGCCAGGTTATTATTATTATTATTGAGCGGGCGTAGCATGCGGACCGCGCTCTCGACCGTGCACGCCACATTCTCCCGAAGGCTTCCTTCGCAGGGTATCCCGGGTTCCCTGCAATAGACCCAGTTGCACGGAACACCGTGTGGTTTTTGTCGGTTCGAGTCCGATATGCAACCTCACCCTCAGCTCCGGTGAGGTGATGACCCATGGGGGTTTCTACACGAAAAAAAAGTTTATTATTATTATTAAGTGATATTGTTATATAGTCAGATTTCATACGCTACAACCCTAAGACAAACAGTGTTAAGGAGCTGCCTAATAAAGTAAGTTTACACCAGACCGTGGTATAATCCTATGTGAGTAACGATGCCGGCTCGCAGCACCTCATTAATTTGGCTCCAGCCCACGGATTTGTACAATGACTATTGTTTATATCAACGACTACAGTAGGTAAGTTAAACAGACAAAGAATAGAACGGCCAAAGTTCTCGTATATATTGTTAGTAAGAAATGTTACTTTGAGTGAGATAGCTGTGTAATATAACTGATAAAAACGATTTCTTCTAACGAAGTTTTAAAACAAAGCAAGTTCAGGGAGTCATGAGCTGTTTGTACGTAAGAAAAATGTACAGTTATTCAATTTTATTATGTATTTGGATTGCCCATTAAGAATAATAATAATTATTCAAAATAAGCACAATGTGTTTTGGATGTTTTTAGAGAATTGCTCTTTGATATTCATTATACTTAAATGTTTTTATCATGTTTCTGATCCGTTCTGTCTACCAACTACATAGTTGGAATCAGCTGTTGAAAATAAGCCACCCCACAAACTCTTAAACTCAAGAACACATTTAATCTACTTCAAACCACAAAGCCCCTATGCAGTGGCATTTTAACTGAAATTACCATAACGGAATAGATTAACTTGTGTGAAATTTGTGAACGTCAGCAATTTTCGTTATAACATTGTACTCGGCTCAGTGTGATCCACCATCAATTGCTTAACAATATGGCGTAGCGACGTAAATATGTATATATATACCTATCGTATTTACAAAATCCAACAGGCAGAGATAAATTCATGGTATATAGCTTATAGCTTTTAGGTAATCATTTCAGTTCAGTTGGATAGACTACGGCGACCGTTGATCTCAGACAAGCATATATTTATTTATTTATATGTGTGTGTTATTGGAACAGTAAACTTCAGTATTATCCTTTCTGTATCCTAATGGATGATTCAGCGGCTCGCTAGTTAACGATAAGATGTAGTTTCTCTACCTCTCTCACTCTCTGTACTTGCACTATTAAGATTATTTTTTAAATTTTAAGTTAAAGAAGTAACTTAATAAATCAGACAACCACTAGTTTCAAAGTCAGAGATAAAGAAAGACGAGTGACCTATCAACAGATAATATAGTCGTAGATTATTAACAAAACAACGAGAACATGATATGCTACAGCCTTTATCAACGTGCGGTAGCAGCACGCCTTCACTCGCGCGCCACTTCTTACGTTGATAACAGAACTTGTTTGTGATTATAAACGCCTCAAACATGTAAGAATCTGTTTGACAGATTGATATGATTGTTTTCTTTTATATTTGGAGTTTTATCTGTTCACAAAAAGTACATGTATAAATGAATCATAATCTAATTAGAGAGTATGAATATTAATTAAGAACTAGGCATATTTTACTACCTAACCTAATTTTAAAATTAATTTATTATTAAAAAAAATACTTATAAAATAATAGGTGTTGCGTAGGGTTAAGGGATTCGACCTCGCCCTGTTTTTGTGATGGGGGACTTCAACGCCAAGTCAACGGCTTGGGGTTCCCCTGCCAGAAACACGAGGGGCGAGGCACCGGAGGAGTGGGCTATTTCATGTGGCCTAGTCCTCCTTCAATTGCGGACATTTCATTGGCAAGCTCTGCTCTAGTGCACCGTGTCCGGGGCTGGCGCGTCATGGAGGAGGTGGAGACGTTATCCGATCACAGATATATTCGGTTTGACGTTTCTCCCCTAATCTCTGATGCGCCGGTCGCGGTGGTTCCCTCTGGTCCACGTTGGGCGCTGAAGCGTTTAAATCGAGAGCTCCTCTTAGAAGCTTCCATTGTACAGGCCTGGGTGTTTTCACCAGATAGGCCTGTCGAAATCGATGCAGAGGCAGAATGGTTACGGGAGGCCATGACCCACATTCGTGATGTGGCTATGCCTAAAGTTCAACTCAGACCTGGAAGACGCCAGGTGTACTGGTGGACCCCGGAGATAGCGCGCTTACGGGAAGAATGTGTAGTCGCTCGTCGCCAGTACTCCGGGTTCCACAGGAGGCATCGTCGCCCAAATGATGCAGCAGTACGCGAGGCGGGACTATATCAGGGTTACAAGGAGGCCAAAAGTACTCTTCAAGCGGCAATCAAGCGAGCCAAAATAGTGGCCCGTCAACAGTTACTGGAGACTCTGGACCGATATCCTTGGGGGCACCCTTATCTCTTAGTCAGGGGCAAACTGCGGTCGCCAGCACCTCCGCTAACCCAGAGTCTCCACCCAGAGCTGCTTGGGGAGGTCCTGGACTCCTTGTTCCCGTCTCAGACGGTGGAGCACACTCCCCCACCGATGGCCCTGTCTCAAGCGCCCGACGCTGATGACGACGATGGTGTGCCTGAAGTCAGTGAGGTAGAATTAAGAGCAACTTTACTGAAGCTTAAGTGCAAGAATACCGCACCAGGACCCAATGGCATTCCAGGCCGGGCTTGGGTCCTTGCCCTTGAGGCTCTAGACTCTCTCTCTCTCCGACTGAGAGCTCTTTTTAGCGCATGTATCGAGAGGGGCCAGTTTTCGAAATTATGGAAGACGGGGAAACTGGTTCTAATCCGTAAAGGGGGGCGTCCGGTAGACTCACCGTCCGCCTACCGGCCCATTGTACTGCTCGACGAGGTGGACAAGCTCTTGGAGCGTATCATTGCGGGTCGCCTCGTTGAGCATCTCTCCCTTCCTCTCGGATGATCAGTTTGGTTTCCGCAGGGGACGCCCCACTGTGGATACGATCATGCGCGTTAGGGCTCTGGCGGAGCAAGCAGTTTCTCGGGGTTAGGTGATATTGGCGGTGTCACTTGACATCTATAACCCTATATGGGCGGAAAAACTAACGGCCCTCAATGCCGCTATATTACGGCGCCCTCAGCGGGCACCGGACGGTGTCCTTCGAAGCACCGAGTCTCCTAGCTGGATCTGCACCATGGGACGTGGAAGCGAAAGTCGTTGCGTCGCTATATAACTGGTCGCTACGTAACACACAGACATTGCAAAATACTGCAATGAAAACTTCTAATATCGAAGAAAAATTGTTATTGGGCCCCCTAAAAGGCGGCAGTATATATACAGCCATGCAGTGCTCGGATTACGGCAATGGGCTTGCCCCCTGTTATGTGTGACTAAATTATGATTAACAACAAGGGGGCGTCTTAGACGCCTACGCCTGTGCCTACCCCTTCAGGGATATAGACATATCATATATACATATGTACATATATACTACTTCTTTCCCTCTTCTAAGTATGAAGAGGAAGATCCTAGATTTTGAAGGTGTCTCTTCAAATATTTGTACATATTTCCAAAAGTGTGTCTTTGGTCGCACTCTTACGCTATTGTCTGCGCAGACTGCATCATTAAAAGCTTAGTTATTTTTTATTTATTCCTTACCAAAACCTATAATTATATTGGTTATAAAATAACCACGTATCAGATTTTTCTGTCTATATTACGACTTGTTTAAAGTGACAGGCTATGATGCACGTAATGTGTACATTCCGATAGTATTTACTAAAGTAATTATAGAGGTACTGTAGTAGTACTTGGAAGTTCACATGATCGTATCGTATCGGTCAGTTTCGATATTTAGCATGCATGTGCATGTTTGAAAGCGGAGTAGAAGGAGTAAGGGATTGTTTCATACTTTAAACAAGTGCTAAGTGCTGAATAATTGTGTTTATAAATAAACTGCGACTGTAAATTATAATGTTCTAATTCGGGTTTTCATCTGCATGCCATCTGTTAATATGAGTATTTAAGAAGAACGGTTACATAATTCCATCTTACCTATCTCTACGAAAATAAAATTATATTGGTACACGTTCTAATAAAACCTAGTTAAAAATATGTAAATTGAATAATAACGAACATACATGTTTATAAATGCAAAAGAACATTATTGAAAAAAAGAATAACCATTTTTTTCAATAATGTATACTGTACCAATATACACTACCTATTCTAAAAACTTTCAAGTGTGATCCAAACACTGAAAATTTTTAGAAACCTACTGGCAGAAAACCAGCCGATAAAAAATTACGTAAATATCGAATAAGGAACTCTTTGGTAATCTGTGAGTATATGTGTGTGCATCAAAATGGATTTAATTAGAGGACGTTTTCAATCAATTATTATGGATTTGATACGATACATTTTGTTCAATGATTTATTAAAATTTTCGTTGCGGTCTTACCCAACAACAATATTATTAAGCTCTAACTCGTGCTACTGTTTACAAGATGAGAGATCGTTTATTGAGTTTAAACGTGTTCGAAGCAAACTTACTGATGATCCTCGTGTAGGACAATCTCCTTTCCTTGTCCTTTTATGGCAACTACTAAAGAAAACGTGAGTGCTGTGGGGCTAATGATAGAAGCTGATAGAAGGGTGACATATCATCAGATTGGGGCAGCTTTAGGCATTTGTATGATTCAGGTATAAAAAAAGTCCTACATGAACATTTGCTGAGCTTGCTACATGAACCTGAGCATAAACATGGCTGACACCGAAAGGTTTGTACTAGATACCTCATAATTTGACAGAACATGAAAAACGCCGTCGTTTGGATTGGTGCCGCTCAATGCTTGAAAATAATGACGGAGGTGACTCGAGTGCTGTATATGACATCGTCATAGGTGTTGAAAGCTAGGTATATGTATATATAAACACGAAACCAAACAATCTGCGCAATGGATGTTTCTACTCGAGATTTGCAGACAAAAGTAAAGAAACTCAAGGGAAAAAGATGATTGGATTCTATGGACTTCATCATCATGTGTCATTTCGCAACAATAATTCTAGATGATATAAAAGGACTGTTACTGCATATTGGTTTAACAGTCATTGTTTACCAGTTGTCTTAGAAAATGTTAGATAGCAGCACCCATGAAGCAGGCTCTTCCTCCACCACGACTACAGTCATGCTCACTCCACCAAACGTACTATCAAATATTGGTTTACCGAAGTTGTGGAGTTACTCATCCTCTATACAGTCCTGAACTGGCACCTTGTGAATTTCATTTATTTCAAAAATTAAAAGATAAACTTACAGGAATTCGTTTTATGAACCCTGAAGATGCCTTGGATGCGTATAAAAAGGGGGGGAAGAAATTCTTAAAACATAGTATGGTCACTGCTTCAGTCAATAGTTTCATTGCATGCGATGGTGGCGGTAAAAATATTCTGTATCATTCAGTTTTTATTCTCTAGAAACTTTCAGTGTGAGGCATAGGCATTAGATTAAAAATTGTTATGAGTTAAGTATATAACGCCTTGAAGTGCAAAACAAGAGACTGTCTCAATTCGGATTTTTAATAAACCTACATTTAATCATTACCCCTAGTAACCATGTAAATGTAATATATACCTTAACCTTTTCCTTTTCTGTATCTCTTTCTAAATGCTATATTATTTAACAAGTTTGTCAACCGGCAGAACTCTGTGTCCATACGGCTGTGACAACAATTGAGGCGGTCCGTCGATACGTGGCATCTCCGGGGAAATTACTGCTTCCTTCTCGCACTGTGCCCTGTCGTAACGTAGTTGGAAACACCGTTTATACACTCGCTGCGCCGCGCCCCGACACCGTTAAAACCAAATTGTGGTGGGACGATTTTTACGAACGTCCGAACGTGTAGTGTTCAATCGTATGATAGTGTTTATGCGACAAATTCTGCAAACATTCACAATCGTTCTTATATTGATATAGAATATTGGGAAAGCAAGGTTCAATTTCAATTATATCAAAATATGTAGTAAAATTTTCAACACATAATAGGAACGCCGATGATTTTCGCAACATTAAATACACACATATTGATAATTTGCTGAATAGACTCAGCTCTGCAGCAATAGCAGACAGAAAAATTCGTGAACTGACTGATATTGAAACAGCCACATTAGTTTACTTTTCTTATGTTCATAGTATAATGTCGTATAATATTCAGACAGTCTTTGTGCTGCAGAAGAGCTATCCGAGCACTGTATATTTTAGATAATCGTTAATTCGCAGAAATTCAAAGAAATAAACATAATGACAGTGGTATATCAGTATATCTATGAAAACTTAGTTTATTAAAATAAAGATAAGGTTTCTAAGAAAGTGATATACACTCTTATAATACACGTAATAACATAAATTTATTGTACCTGCCTCCAGGCTCCAAAAAATTAACAAGTCGTTTCTAGGTCCCTGATAGTATTCAAACTTTAAGTCTAAATAAATTTTAAGCCTTTAAACAAAAGTTTTGCTTTAAAGATATTATTACTCAGTGGTGGATTAGATGGATGATAGAAGCGCTTTAGATTGAACTGTTAGATAGAATTCACAGGCTATTTGAAATAATCAGTACAATGTAAGGTGAGCTTTCTGTCTTCATTTTTCTATTTCTTTGTTTTTCCTTTTTACCTTATTTTTTCGTTGCGTAACTACATTGCTTTAATAGCCTAATTTTAGTTTATTTACTTTTAGCGACATAATAGCACACGATAAAATAGGGTTTTATTAAATAGTATATTTTATAAACGAATTATTGTAATATCTATCTGGTAATTTAAAAGGAATGGCCATGAGTTTGTTTGTTGGATTTCTTCTCATAAGGCATCCAAATGGTTAAGGAAACCGGCGGTTCTCCGGGTGACGCAGGTGCTTTTGCGGACACAGTTGCTTCGGCAAGTACCTGTATCGGATTGGTAGGGAGCCGACGTCACGGTGCCACCATTGCGATGACTGCCCCGATGACACGGTGCTTCACACACTGGTGGCATGCCCAGCTTGGGCAAGTCAGCGCCGTGATCTCGTGGCGGCAATCGGTTCTGGGGGTAGTCTCTCGCTCCCGACCGTGGTTCTGTCCATGGTCCGGAGCGAGAGTGCTTGGAACGCCGTCGCTTCCTTCTGTGAGGAAGTGATGTCCTCAAAGGAAGCGGCGGAACGGGAGAGGAAGCGCAATCCAACTCTCTCTGCCCGCAGAAGACGCACCGGGCGCCGGAGGGTATTCACTGATCTCCGGCAAGCCTCTAGGAAGCGGCCTGCGGGTGACGAAACTTTGGGGAGTTCGTCGTCCGAACAGATACAGGCCCGAGAGGCAGCGCGTAGTGTTCCGTGCGTCTCTCAGAGTACTGTGACCAAAGGGTGGGTCACAGCGGGTGACGGGACCCGTCTTGGGTGAGACGGGTCAGTGCCGGTCGGAGGCAGCGAAAGAATGCCACGGCGATTCTCGCTCCCCGATCATAGGCAAGCAGAAGAACACTGGGGTGGTTTTTAGTCGGTAAGAGTCCGACATACCCCTTCCCCCCACCCCATGGGGGAAGGACATCCATGAGGATTTTCCACCCCGTCACAAAAAAAAAAGAAAAAAAAACGCCGTTTTTTCTTTCTTTCTTTTTCTAGATGAACACACGCAGTTATTTATTTATTTATTTATTTATTAATTAATTTTACATTTGATAAGGCAACAACCTATGGTTGCGATGCCACTGTGTGTATTGATCTACAAAATTAAATATTTTTTAAATAAGGCGATTTCAAATAACTGTTGATTTTTTATGAAATAAAGATATTTAATTTGAATTTGAAATACATGACACACAGTTAATTTGCGACTGACACTGCGAGAGTATCATTTATAAATTTTCTATCAACATAAAAACAAACGAAGACATTAAATATAAAGCTTGATCATGTTATATAGGCTACAAATTGGTTGGAACTACGTTATAAAAACTAACAACATCCAACACAAACAAATTCGCAATTAATAGCGACGCAACAGTTATTACTACCCGCACTAAACTAATAAATAATTCAAACTTGGAGAGTGAAAATCCACCGAATAAAACTGCAGCTAATTTTCAGGATCGAATGAATATATTTCAGCCGTCTGGGTAGGAAGGGTAGTTGTAAAAAATGCAGCGAATCGCAATCCCGGTTTATCCGAACACAAATAAATCTGTCAATTTCACTCAGACTCACTTCGACTGTGCGTTGGCTGGGTTTATATTCTCATGTAGTCATTATGTATTATATGCATTGATGCTAGCAGGCCGTTCTAAAAGTTTTACTAATATAAAATTCATTATTGTTACTATGAATAAGCTTAATTGTTATACAGCTTGGAAAAACTGTCCAAAATAATAAGAATTTTAGTAAACCAAGAAACCCCATCTGAACTGTAATCACCAACCAAGGCCAATAGAAAAACATTATCTAAAATTTACCCTATTCATATACAGATAATATAAATATATATTAAACATAAGCTTAAAACGAACAAAAGCAACAAAAACAACTGATCATAAAAGAAATATATTGACTGAGCATCTATCGAACACAGCACATACAGCAATACGCAACCCCTCGCGACGAGATCGAACTCATTCATCTACTAGGAACTTCACTACATATCTACGTAAATGCTAACCAATAGATGGAATGTAATACGGATTTGTTTATCTGCTACCCTTGCATTTGGTTCGCTTGTTGTGTCTACTCCAAATCGTATTAGATTTATTTACGGTACAGTTCATTTTTTAATTGAATACGACTGTAATATTTATGTTATTAGGCTATGTAGATGTAGTAGTCAGATTATAAAATTGAATAAGTGCTTCATGATGGGTCTGACCATATATTACTTCAGTCTTTTTCTATTCTAGTTACCTTAACATACAAAATACTTAGAGATGTCAATTCTTATTTTATTTAGCCGTTACAGTAAAACTGAAAAATTATACAATAACATCATATACCGATGTTACGTTTCAAAATAAAGATTTATATGGGTAGTTTGAAATTATCATAATGGGATTGAATATAGAAAGCAGTTGGGTCTGTTATCCGCATTCATATGAGTTTTTAGATCGGTTGGCCGGGATTCCTGATGGTACGGATTGCTTCCCTATTTCCTGTATCGATATTTTATTGCATGCAATATTTCTGTACGATGAGGTGACTGCCGCCCAACCAATTGGGTATCGAGATCTAGTAACGAATTTACCGATATTTGATTACTTTTAGATTTCATTTGTTTTGTTTTTGTGCAGCATATATATTTAGAAATAAAATCAGTTTCGTTTGCACTTATATTTATTACATTAGTCATCACTTATATTTACAATTATAGTATAAACTAGAAGTTTTAAGAGTTAGATATACCTATATGCAATTAATACAGAAATTTATTTTAGGGACTTCTTTACTACCTAAGCTACCCAAGCTGATAATCTCACAATCTCACTCACAAATTTATCCCTGAAGTGGTAGGCAGAAGCGTTATTTTGTTTTTGATTTTGTTTACGCCGCCCGTATGTTTCTGTATATGGTACAAAATCAAATTATATGATGGGAAGACCTCAAATTTATAAATATTTACTTACTTTGTGTTTTTTCTTATACTTTCTTATATTAAGCTATAAAGCTTTTTGCGTCTCATGTTGACGAGCTGATGACGGAATGGTTAACAACTACTTAATGGTTAGTTTTGAACGTGGGAGAGCCGCGCTTCGGCACCTATGAGCTGGCTCGACCGGATAATTGCCTCACAGAACCGGCTGTTAACACATTACATGCATTGCTTCCATTGTTTGATCGACTGAGTGCGGTTACTGGAGGCCAAACCCTCTTTCCCTTCCCCTCTTCCCCTCCTTTTACTTTCCCCTCCTACTATTCCCCTACCCTAAAAGGCGGACAGCACTCTTGTGACTCTTGAGTTACAAGTGTTCATGGGCAGCGAGAGTCACCTACCATCAGGTGACCCGTTTGCTCGTTTGTCCGCCTATACTATAGAAAAAAGGGTGTCGTGTGAGATATTAAATTGCACTTTTCTACGATTTATCATGATTGAAGGCGTTTATCTACTTTTTTTAAAAGTCAATTTTATTTTAAAAGTATGTAGATAAGTGACCTTATGTCCTTGTCATTTTATCAATGAAGAATTAAATGTAACTTTGAGAAACATGTAAAATATTACTCGGATACGATTGGAATAGTCCTCTCAGGTCTGTAAGCTAAAAATATATTATACGATACTAAAAGCGTACATGACACACAGAGCAAAATATACAAATAAACCTTATCTTAACTACCGCCATACTTTGTGACACTCCGGAAGGCGTACAATACTTTCCATACAAAGTAGCAATCACCTTTTTCCCCTTTCTATGCGAGTTAGCGAAATAATGCAAAGTTCCCGTGTAGCCGAAAAAGTTTACGTTTTTTCTGCACAATTTATAGGCTATAAAGAGTGACGTTCGAACCACGGAAGCATAAAATATCCTCAAAGGGTCACCCTACGGGAACTTTATGGACTTAACTTGGAGTTAGAGCTGCCACGACATGATAGTTTTGTTTGTTATAATAAAAACTTTTCTTATTACTACCTTATTATAATCTTCTTTCTGTAGTAAAAGACACGAAACGTGTAATAGATACTTAGCCAAATGCTTAAGAGCGAAAGTTTAACTAGTTTCTTCTACCCTTTGACCTTTGGGAAAACAACTAAAGAGAAAAGTGTTGTAATTGTAGAATTCATGTAAACAAAGTTTTGTTTTCGTTGAAATGATTGAAATTGTGTGAATATTTCATTCTTGCTGCCTAGTAGCTAATTATACTAGTTATAATTCATATAATGCAGCTTTGTTAACCAAATAAAAGATTAAAGGCTTTTAACGAATCCAAAATAAGAGGTGGTTCGAAGTTTGACTGTAGGTATGTATGTTAAATGATTTCTTCTGCAGTTGTGGACCGATTAGATATAGTATACTCCTGCTGTGATCCCATTGTCTCCAAGTCAGATTTGATGATAGGCACAAACTGTTTTTATGATATACTTCCAAAGCTACTAAGATATGTCTTTAAGACGACGAGATCCGACGACTCTTTATGATGATGATGAGATAACTCCTTAATGGTTAGGCGTTATGGGATAGTTCTTTTAAATACATTGCTATACGAATGAGTCTTTTAATTACACATTATTATGGTTTATCATTATATGTGGATTAACAATGGGGAAGCAACAGGAAACTATGGAGCAAAAATGTATAAAAAAAAATTCTATTATTTAACTATGAAACGAACATAAAATAACAAAACAACAAAAGCAATTCCGCTTAAGAAACGTGACAATATCGCAGTAAACATATAATTCAAAAGGGTATTATAATTTAACTGAAACAAGTCCCACTCCAATTATTTAATAACAGACCGTAAAAACACACTGCTTCACATTAAATGTACAAAAATGGGACCATACATTTTCAAGGAAACCGGCTGCCATCGAAACACCAGAATATTTATATTATGTTCTTTGTTAACATGCAAACCAGCGGACGGTAAATAGAATTGGGAGCTTTTAATTCTGTGAGCATTAAGGGTTAAATCCACCACCAGTTGCGAGCACACGGCTGTTGGCACAGATCCAAATTATTTTAAAAGAAACCCGGTAACGATCTCATTTCATAGGATCACGGGATATTACTGTTAGCATTTTTAACATTTTGTACTGGATATTCGAATATAGAATGTCTTTCTTCTATTCTGTTCTTTTTCTATAAACAAGTCATTAAACAAAGTGGGCCAGTTCTTATTTTAAAAAGACATTCCAATTTAGGGTACATTTATACAGCCTAGTTTCATTTAATAAGCAGAATGAGGTTTCATGACAAAAAATATATAAAATATAATTTTGTAAGAGATATGAGAATTACATACTTTCGGATATAACTTAAAAAGTAATAGGTATTAAAAGTAAAACGGAATATGAAAACAAATATGAAGTGAAAGTTAGTAAGCGCTTTATAAATATGAACAAAGGGGAAACATAATCTTTTTTAGAATTTTATTAGCATTAGTTTTTTTATCGGCAAACATAATTGTAAGAGCGCTGAAAAAGTACTAACCTTAATGGTTAGCATTTTAGTAATTTTGTAATCGATTTAACTGGGCAGGGTGCCTTAAGTTGGTTATTAAGCGTGGCATAAATATTGTACTTTTACCAGAAAACCGCTATTATCTTTCGTATACATGTTGTTCAGTCTTCGATGCTGAACTGTCTATTACGGATTAAACACTTGGACGGGAAGTGCTTCCGACGGTTGCCCGCCTATAAAGTGTTGACAGAGCTAAGCACTAATTAATTACTCTAAGCTGTAAAGAGTCTATAGGTTGCCAAGTTATTACGTAACTCTTCTTACCCCTCGATATCTCTGAAAGCGTAGGAAGAATAAGCAGTATTAGAGGCGTGAGTGTTTTATGTATGTGATTTTTTTTTTATATTATAGGGGAGCAGACGAACAGACGGGTCACCTGATGGTAAGTGAAAACCGCCGTCCATGGACACCTGCAGCTGGAGGGTCGTAAGTGCGCTGCCCGCTGTTGAGGGGAAAGAGACGGCTATCAGGAAATGAGAAAAGTGGGGGAGGTCAGGGGAGAGGAATAAGGAGAGGGGAGTTGGGCCTCCGGAAACCTCACTAATATCGGGGAAAGGCAACGCAAGTGTTGCTTCACTACCGGTTTTCTGTGAGGCCATGGTATCGCACCGGTCGATCCGTGCTCAATCGTGCGTAAGCATGACTCTATAATAGTAGCTGATGAGACAACATTTAGAATTAATTAAACAAAAGAATAGAAAAATTAGTGAGGAGTCTATAGAACCCCGGTCGGAACCAAGATTCTTTGGCTTTTCCGTAGACGTTTGTTATAAAGCAAGAAGTGAGGGGAAAGTCTTATTACCTCTTTTTTTTCGACACTATAGTTACAGCCGTGTATGAACTTCTTTCAGACCGGGGTCCATAGACCCCTCACATGTATATAGTTTAAAAATCAAAAATAAAGCGGTGCAATTGATTTTCTTCTTTTTTAGCACCCTCCTGAACAAAGCTAAGTTAACACATTTATTTTTTATAGTGTCATTAATTGACATTGGACGTTTTATTTACAGTAAATAAAACGTCCAATAAGAAGCATTACTCTTCCTGAAAACAAAGAGTCTGGTCTATGAAAGGTGTGCTGCCGACTAACATGTATACGGTCCATGTTGATTGTAAACCTTATTTAATTCTGTCTTTGTAGCAGTTGCTTGTATATAATGTAGGTTGTTTGTAATGGACTCGCGATGCAATTTTATATACATTTCTTTACACATTAAGTAGTGATGACAATATAATAACTATTTAAAATAAAAATCACAATTCTATGGACGATGAATAATTAGCGATGCTTGTAACTAACTACTCTATGTAATCTGTATTAATGCAAATGGCAAAAACCTACTAAGTCTATTAGGATATTTTCTGATTTCCACGATACACCACATTTAAATCTACCTAAACTGTTGCTAAAAAATTCTACCTATATCCCTGAGAGTATAATCAAAAGAAAAATGCTGGTGTTCAAAACTCCCCTACCTACCCCTTCAGGGATACAAGCTGAGCGTCTGTATGTATATATTTAACATAACAGTGAACTAACGGCTTCTCACGTTCAAGTGTCACCTTGTTTATTGCTTGCTACTAACTGCTCACTAAAGAGTTAAATTCGTGAGCCACACATTGTTAGCACGTCGTACAACTGGCTAAAGACTACGGGCCAACATTTAGCACATTACGTTCATATGTTCTATACCATTTGTTTAAGTAATGTTAGAGAATTACCCCGTACCACTTTATCTCACTCATTATGGTAAACACGGTCTGAGCGATATAATTACAAGGTAATTTATTATTGTTGTATCACAAAACACGCCATCCATTACAATTAAGATATTTTTATTTGAAGTTTCCACGCGAACTTATTAGTTTGAAATATGGTTCAATCTTTTATTCGTTTCATTTTGTTAATGTTTGGTTATATGTTTTATTAGTTTCTCTATATATTATGTAACCCCTGGAAGCACCCAGCACCCCAGCTTAGCCCAGCACTAAATAAATTTTATTTTTATTTTATATTAATTTGAAAACTTACAATTAAAGCTCATAAAATAAATATATTACTACATCGAAGGCCAATTTAAAGAAATTTTTTTAACACATTACTTCCTAAACATCGAAAACTTTGGAATTTTTTTTTATCAAATCTTGAAACTAAGTTCATAATACGCTAAGAAAAAATAATACAAAAAAAAATGTACTTTTAATGCTGAGTCAGCCTGTCTTATAAATATGATAGAGGGGACATGTGATCAAAAATAATAAAAGTAAACAATTATAAGAATATTAGCTGTATTTGAAAATTTGACCATTAACAGTTTTAAACATAAAGTTCTATTAACTTATTTTGTATGGTAAGGTATAAACCAATCCCTGCAGAGTGTTTTTTCACATTTAGCGCAAAAAGTAAGAGGTTTTTTTTACAACCTTGTCCCTGGCAACGCCTCTGTTTGTCTCTCTTCGTCATATAATGACAAATATTGTCAAACCTGACAGGTTGTAAAAGGCGTTCTGATGTACCTGGTGTAGGATTGCTTGCCTTGCCTTTCGATTTTTTCATACAAGAATAACAACCAAGAATAATATTTTGAAATATTACCACAAGTTTTTAAATTATGTTTTGTTTATGTTTTATTTTTTTATATATTTGGTAAAGGTCTAAGAATTAGTTTTATGTAAATTGGAGGTGGCAAGTTTTTTACATTATGGTATATAAAATCAGAATAAGGTGCTTCTTTGCTTAAGGTGTTCTTTTTGAGGCAACAAAAATTATATTTAAAAAAAAATACAAATTACATACTACGGATGCACTTTTTGCTGAAGAAAAAACATATTTTATCAGAAAAACAGGGCAAGAATACGAATTTAGCCAGAAACAATAAAAATAAACCACCTTACATGTAAAAAAAAATGTTGAATATGGTGTCCTAAAAATAGGCCAGTGGGGAGGAATGGGTTAAACAAAAGTGTTGTCCCTAAAATGTATGTAACAATATTATTATCATGAGTTTCAAGTATATGTAAATGAAACTGATACGTTTTCATTAGTTACATTTATCCATGCAACCAGCAGGGTTTCCTGTGCTAGCGGTCCCACAACGTAAGCACGAGATCGAGACCCTGGCTTCTCCGAGCTACCGCAGTCTCAGTCCCGTTTCCTCATCAGAGACATGCGGTGTTCCTTACCCCAAGTTGTACTCTCTACCCGTTTTCTATTGCAATGTACACATTGCACTGACCCCAAATATATTTAGAGGAGTAGGGTAGAAAGACGATAATAAGTTTTCAGATTAAATGTTTTATGTATGAAAATTCATCTTTTGTTTTGTTCTGAACACATCTTGTCAATTGACCGTTACAAAACAAGACGTGACGTTGCATCGGCTATATAAATAATGACTTACCATTATACGCCATGAAACTTCGGTTTAAATAAAGGTATTATCGTCATCTTGAAAAGAAGGGCATAACTGTATTGACTGTTAGGGTCCATTGCTGCGTGACTAGGAGACCTGCATTTTAGAGATAGGCATAATCAAAGAGAATCATGGAATTATGTGTTTTACTACTGTAGAGCAGAAAGTTGTTTGTTGAGTCAGAAGCGTGTTGAAGGTTTGAAAGAAGAAATTTTATCCGATCTAGATCCTGTTTTTTTTTTAGTTCAGTTCAGTGGACGATAACGGACTGATGATAATGTTGATCTAGACGAGGTTTCTTACTTAAGCTATAAAAACGTATAACAATTAAGCAATACGAAATCCTTTCATAAACAAAATTAAAAGACATGTAAACGTGTTCCCTTAATAATATGATATTCTGAATTCGAACGATGGCAATTGTGTAAGTATATAGACAAGCTAGTTCAATCTCGTACATAACAGCCTAAGTAAACAAAACGTTCGAAAACCGCTTAGTGTGCGGATGTCACAAAATTGATTGACGGTGGCTCTAATATATGATTAATGGCTCTCTATAGAGTAGGATGCTCTGGAATTTTGCAAGCGTATGTCATTTGCCACCAGCTTGCGAGATAGTCTTATCATTTATACGTTTGAAGTTGTTTGAAATTTAGTGAAGTGATTAATTAGCTCGAATGCTTTCCTGGGATTATCTTGTCTTAAATAAATAGAAAGTATAAAAAAAGTAAGGACTATTTGAAACACTTGAGTATCAAGAGCTAAAAGGGGAAAACCTTAAAACGAAATATCAGATAGGAAAACGTATAATTATTAAAAATATATAAAGTCTGACTGCATTATCTCTTTTCCTCTGCCACGACCTCTTGTTTTTTTGTTTACATATGTCTATAGGATATAACTCGATGTCTAAGTCTCTATATATTATTCAAAAAAATCTAATTAATCAATCAAAATATCCATCAAGCCTTTTAAGGTGTAATGCATGGCAAAAAACATCATATATACACACATACATAATGTACGAACACTCGAAAAACTTTTCCTAGCTAATAATCGCTGTTTTTATTAATTCTTAACATTACAATTCTGTACACGCATACTTTCACAACATTATAAAAATATTTGCGTAATCATCCGCATTACATTAAATATGAGTTAACCTTTAAGTTTATATTAAAATGTACACATAATTGATCTAAAGCCATCAGGTAGTCAATTATGATACAACAACTTTCTATAAAAGTAGTAGGTTATTATAACTAAATGAATATTTAATAACCAATATTCAATAAATACGGTTGAATATTTTATTTATATTGAAATAAGATATTCAATCTTTCAGTTATTAATTACTATAGTACAAATGTAACACATGCACAAGAAAATAATCTATAAGCTCGCTTACAATGTAAAGTTTTGGCAGTTACAATTTCAGAAACTGCTTTGTCCAAAATTTAATTTAACTCGTCAACTACTTGCATACATCTTTCCTATTGCGTAAAACGCGTACAGTGTAGTATTACTTCAATTCTGCATGAAAACCATAAACAAAAACTTAATGTTCAAATTAGGCTACACATAAAATCTAATTTCAGTTATAAATAAGTTTGTAAGTTTTTTTCCCAACTTTTATATAACATCCAAATGAACACGTAAAGTACACCTTACGAAATATTTCACTCTTACTGTTACCGGATTCCTTAAGCATCGGCATTAAATATTATTCATATTTTACTGGATTCCGTGTCTTTACGCAGTCATGTCACGACTTGAACTTTTTCAATAAAACACCCCAAGAGATAGGAACATTTGGAAGTGTGATCACGCACCGCACCAAGCGATTTTATAACTTTATCACAGTTATTCACCGATACCTGGTACTGTTGAGTTGAAGAGCGAGCTTCGAAGATTTTTACATTGAAATTGCTTCATTACCTATATCTATCGATGGCTATCGATTAAAGCGGTTTCCTTTCATCTTTGAGCATTTTCTATGAACTGGTTGCTTTATATGCTTAACTTATCAGCTTTATATTAGATCTACTCATATTAATAACTTTATAGATAAATTCCACTTGACTCATCAAACTCTTTAGCAAATATCCCTGCTGCTTACTACAGCTAGTAGGCAGTGCCCAATAGGCTATTTTTATTCGTTTTTTTTTTACAATTACTACTTTCTAACATCTATCACAAGTTAGGCTTTTTAAGGCAGATTTTTATATGTGCTGTTTTATTAGATATCTAAACAGTTCTTTCGATTGGGTTTCATATCGGCGATAATAATACACTTTGCTACAGTTACACTAGTTTTCCATTTACTACTAAATAGGTAATGATAATTTGAGAGTTTTCTCAACAATTCTAATGCTTTAATGCAGCTTGCGAATATTTTATTAATGATTCATTATTAAAACATGTAGGTACCTCATAAAAACTGAAAAGTCTAATAAGTAACGAATCTGTTTTAGTCAAAGTACTTTCGAACGATTTATTGCGATTTTAGTATTAAGTAGCCATTATCGCAATCGCTATATAGAAATAATATAACTTATTATTTTTATACAATAAATAGAAAGATAAAGTAATAACCTAGAATTATTTTATACTAATTTGATCCGAAATAACAGTATTCATTTGTTACCTTGCGCTATTGAGGAACATATAAACTTCATTTACCATTATTTCTAATTACATTGAAAGAAATTATATTAAAACCCTTTTGGAAGTCTAAAATCTCGTATATAAATAGACATATTTATTCATAACAAATGCTCATTAAAGTAGAAATTATAACAACCATTCATCATGTACAGCTTCCTTGAAGTGAATGCATTCCGTCTGTCAACGCCGTGACAAGAAAATCGTCTTTAAAGACACTCTGCCACACCCACAAGCTAGCTAAGATCACCGGTTAATATTTATAAGTGCAATAACGCCTTAATATCTATTCATAAGTGAAAATTATTATGCTAATAGTGGTTAGAGGGCGGGTAGTACATTCAACGCAGCCGACCAGAGCCTTAATTGCTGGTCCACGGCTAATATATTGCTTTGATGGTAGACACTGCTTTGTATCACGTTTGCGATTAAGTAATTACATTAGATTAATGTATTAATTTTAGGTATGTCATAGGATATTAGGTAATAAGTATTTAAGTCATACGCTTAGCTATCGATTTATAGATTGGGACTACACTGGTAGTTTTTAGAAAATTTCGAAATTAAATTTTAGAAGGGAGATTTTTACTATTTTTTTTTTTAATAATAAAGATGATGAATGATAATTTAACGTCATTTGTCATTTGAACGAGTTTGTTCTATCTGATGATAATTTTCATAAAATTATTTTTTAGAAAAAAAAAAACAAAAACCTAACTCGAAAATGTTCAATCTTAAACTAAAAAGTAGAAAATATTATTTTAATTTCTTCCTAGCAAGAGCATTAAACACAACAGTCAACGAAATTATCCATACTTATGTTCCTATTTACAATTTATTGACCCCATGATGAGAAAGCTTTAACAGAAATGATACGGTTAAGTAATCTTTCCAACAACTAAGTAGTTCTTCTTCTTTATTCAAGAATACGTATTAATTATCAGTACTGCTCCTTCCAAATACATACAATCTTCTTTGCTCGAGGCTAATGTTTCTGTGATGACAGTTAAAACAGAGATTGAAAGTCCTCATTAACTTTTACTGGAGGAAACCACAAACCAAAACATTATCAGTGTAATATTTTCTTTTTTTTCGGTTTTCTCAAAAAGTGCAGAATCAATTTCGATAAAATTGAAATGAATTTATATGGGGCCACCTCTACAGTATAAACTACAAAACAAAAAAGAATCATCAAAATCTATTTGAATTGAGAACATCCTCTTTTTTTGAAGTCGGTTAAAAATATTACTGAAAGCCTGAGATAACTCTTGAATCTAAACATTTGCGATTTATTTTATTACAAAAATTGGCCATTATTCAGTCTGGTTACTATTGATGCCTTACAGAAAACCAGATGTTAAGCACTGCTTGCGTTGTTTCACCGAGCGAGTGACGTTCACCTTCCCCTCTTTCCAATCTCTTTACAATCTGGTAATTTCCCCTCCTATTCTAAATAAAATACGATATAATAATGTTACTGGTTCTATACTTACTTAACTGTTGTTGTTTATTTGCCAACCTGTTCAAAAATAGAAAGCAACTGCCAGCCTTCGTCGCGTCGGTGTGTCGGCGGGCAAGGTAGTAAGTATCGTTACTTTTGGCATTCCACTGATAACATTATTGGCAGTTATCGAAATGAGAACAGATACTTAGCTTTGATAACTTATTAAGTTATGAATTATACTCTACCGCATTCAAGACGACTTGTCTATACCTAAAAATTTTCTACAGAAGCTCATTCGTCAAATGGTTGAACTCAACAGATATAAATATACTTCTTGAAGTATATTTGTAGAATAATACGTGTTTTAACCCTAAAACATACGTCATCACTGCCCGGTTATTAAATATTCATTTTAATAAACATCGGTGCAAAAAGCAGGTACAATCCTGTCAACGTTTCAATGATTTGTTACGTTCGTTGCTTACTTTTTAAAGTAATTTTATTATGTTCAGCATTAACTGAACATTCAGCTATTACTTATATTTATCCAGACTGCAATAAGCAAGGTTATGGTTATGAAGTTTGATAAGTTATTTGAAGCGTATTAATAGCGGAACTATAGGGGATAAGTTTTGAAGATGCTGGCCATCAAACAAAATTGAGAGTAAGCTAATAAGTAAATTATTTACGTAATACAGCCCAATTTCTCTATTCTCCACCTTTGTCTTAAATAAGTCCTGTTTAAACAAGATTCTAATAAAGATTATGATTAAAAGTGATTTCAAAACTTAAGTAGATTAAATGTTGTACTGAGTAAACCATTTGCATGTTAATACACTATAAACTTTAAATTACAACATAATGTAGTAGTTTGGCAAATAATAGTGAGTAAATGCTTTTAGCTACTTTAAAATATTACCTACTAAATGTAAATAAAGACTGGTTCTAAGCTGTCCGATTAAAAGTGTTAAATTCCGCGGTGACCATTGGTCGATATAATAATTATTGAAATATACAACACTGCCTTTACTAATCACTGTTTAAACTGATATCTAGTACAACACTAATGCTAAGTCTGGGATATCAAAGTCAGCCGTGGCGCCGCCGCCCACGGACTTGTCTCGACGGCCGCGGCCCGCGCAATTGCAAGCCTTTTTACCGCATATACATATATGTAGGTATACATGCAGAGTTACTATTTACAACGCCTGGGAACAAACTCTGCAACCTGCTCTGCGTGGGACGACACTTAATAGCCTTTTAATTTTCAACACGCGTCCATCAACTCAACAGATACCAAGTAATAGTCCGTAATACTACACTTGCTTATACTGGTCGTTTCATATTATTTTTGAAACATAATGACTATGAGGGCAAACGAACGCTGAATAATTTTTTTCACCAATTTAAGCCAGATATAAACAGATGATTCACTTTTATGAGCTTTCCTTATTCTATATCAAAAAGTTTTCAAGATTTATTTTTTTCATTGTATTTTTTTATTTATATTTTATATGCAGAAAATCGGCGTCCTTGGACAACGCAGCACAATACTAGATTACTTATGTTGAGATATAATTTGCTAAGCTAATCTAAAGATTGAATATCTAAAGTAACAATAATTTTTCTTGTTAGCACGTTAGCGCCGTACCCTATAACAGCATTCCTTTGACAATAGAATATCTAATTATTCCTTCAAGGGCCATTTTATTACGGCCATATAATGAATTATTACCTTGACGATTGGACATTTAACCGCTTAGTGGATCGTCTAAATATATAACAGGGATCGTATTCTATCTAAATAGCGCACATTAAATATCGGTTGCTCTGCTAAATCACGTTGACATACGTGATTAATCTTCGGAGTAGAATGCTTGTCGTTAGACGGGCAATAAAGAGATAACAAAATAAATCAAACTGCTATAAATATGGGCGGGATGAACGATCAGTCCTAGAACTGTCCAATTCGATAGAAATTAACTGAACTTTTTATGGAACTTCATTCAACTAAACGTGGTATAAATAAACATAAAAAGCTGCAGTTATAAATCGATTTTATTGTTTTATGGAAACCGATTCAGCCTCGGGAGGTATGACAACTGTTTATAACGAGGCCTATTATATTAAATTCAATTCAATCTAAAGGTCGACTTAGGTGAATCGTAAACGAAACCGTATTGTAGCACGGAATATCTGAGCAATAGAAAGTTGGTGGATGAATTGGCAAAATAATGTGGCAGGTTACGTTTGGATTGTGCGATAACATTGAAAAAGAAAGATGAATTGAAGTCAAAGGTGGATTTCAAATAAAGTCACACACATGTACACACCAAGAGATGCATAGAGATAACTTTTTTGATTAGACAGCAGAAAGAAAATGGACTAACGTATATAACGTTCAACAACTACTACTGAAAGATAACCAAAGCTACTATTTCCTATATAACTGCAAGTTACAGACGCAATTTGATTTGATATTACGCCCTATTTTGCTTAAACAAATTTAATTTAGCTTAGAGCAAAATGTAATATCAGTATTCATTAAATTCCTTTAAAAAAAAAATTGAAAACCTTTACTCAATACAATTAACTTTTAGTAATATAAAGGTCTTCTGTCGAGACAGAAACTAGTCGGGCATCCCCGAAATACACTAGTGAGTAAAACCGTATATTTAAATAAATTTAATGTAACTCTCGAAAATTTTTATTCGAGAATAATCCTGTTTAGTTTTTGTAATAATAAAATCATCAGCAGCTTTGTTGTGTACCTGAAAAATTTAAGAAGCATCTCTGATATCAAAGAAATGTATTTTACTAACCTAAATCGTACATTAACTCTGTAATACAAAATAAACCATTTCAATGTGGATGCTGTCTTCAGTTATTATAAACCATATTTCAGTAGAGGGACCACGGTGCAAAAGTGCAATATCCGACTGGGGCTATAACTGTCAACAGTGGAATGAATCACTGGGATATAAATTGTAGGTTGGACAGCACCGTGCTCCAGCACCGTGCAATCGCGACCCGATTTTATTTTATTGCTATCAATGTGGGAGAAATGCAAAACTGTCCATTTGTTTAGTTGTATTATTGTATTATAACCAGCACCTGTCAACTGCTCACTTCTGAGGCATATTTATGCTTGCTGGTAGTAAACTGTTAAACCACCTTACACTTATTTCAATTGTTATGGTGTGGTGTACCAAGTTCCTATTAGGCATTTTTAAAATCTTGGCACTCTCATAATACAGTAAATCGTTGTCATATTTAGAGTCAGTTTTAAAAAACTTCGCCATATTTAATGAAACACTATTTTCAAACAGATAATTAAGCTTTTAAATTGATCATGACGGTATTTTTCTTTAATTTTGTAAACTATTTTTTTTTGCTTCAGGTATCAATCATTAAATTTGCCACCACTTTTTTTTTTTGTAACAGCCTGTATAATGATCTGGGGAATTGTTGAGCTGGTATGTTGCTTAGAACTTTTGTTAAATAATGTCTCCATGACTCGGTTAGAAGTTATTCTGGTGTAAGTGGCGGCTGTATAGTAGTAAAATACTGTATATAATGCTTTATAAGTGCAATCATTCCTTCAACCCATTCAAATAATTAGATCTATCTGTCTAGGTGCAATATAACAAATTTATTAAAATGATGTCTTAGAGGTTTCCTTTTTGAAAGTTATATTTAAAATTAATTGTTTAAACAATTTATTTATATATGATCGTGCATCTTAAGGGTCTGAGGTAGCCCAGAGAATCAAGCAGGAAAGATACACAGATTTTTTGAAGAATAATAAAAGCAACTATTCTCGATTTCTTTAAATGGCTTGCAGCAATGTGAGCCAATATTTACTTTTATAATATAACAACAAAGGTGTTTTTATAAAGAATGGTCGACCAATTTGCGCGCTTTTAAAATCTTTTTTCTGAACACACAGTTCGGAAATTAAACAAACAGTCGACGACAGGAAACGTATCTCAAACAAGCGTGACGCTGTCATTGCGCTCGCGCAGCAAAGATGATGGATCTAAAATGGCCTCCGAAGATTAACTAGACAGGAGCACACTTTCTAATAGCGTATGAGCAAACAATGATAAATTATAGTATGCAAGGTCAGGGTAGGATAAGACTGTAAATGGTTTTTAAGTAATGATCAGAGAGTTGTAGATAAATGACTTTAACACATCAATTCTAATCTTTTATGAAAGCTCACTATTTAAAATTGTTTTTAGAATTTTTAAGAAAAATTTTAATAAACTTAATAATTAGTAATCAATCATATTAGTATAACTCATTTTATTTTTGAAATAAGAAAACTTTAACTATTTTGAAATGGCAACAGCTGCATAAATCCTCTTCATTCAATTTTTTTTAATGCGAGACTTCTGTCCATTTTAGATGTGAGTTTGTCGTGATAACATATTTTGTTTTATAACGTCCACAGTCCATACACGTGATCAGAGTCGGTGGAATTCGATCGAAACATCGGGTAAATAAATGTATTGTGCCATATAAAAAAATATATACTATGGCGATTGAGTCCCAATTTTCACATCTACTTCAGTCAGTACTGAAGGAACATATATGCATGTTCCTAACGAAAATACTGTATGAGCTAAACGGTGTTTTCACTGAAAAAACGTTTTTTTAATACTCTACTGCATTTTCTCGTTTGTTGGCTGACTTTGTCACAAAATGTTATACTCTATGTCACTTCTACTGTTAAGACGATTGAAATGATGCCTTACATGATGAAGTTTATGCAGCCGTTTGGGCTCTAGACCGCCATACATACATACATATGGATACAAAAGATCAAAATGTTGCTGGTATAAATTACCAAAGTAACTCATTACATGACATTACACGTGAAGAAGTGAGCAGTTACGACAAAGTATGCAAGTTAGTGCATAGTCGCAATATAAAACTTTAAATATTTAAAAGCTACGAACACCGTCAATCATGATTTCAAACATTTTTTTTTAAAGCTGCTTCAATAAATCACAATAAATAGGTCAATATCTCAAATAACATAAAACAATCATAAACGGAGATCCGCTTATTACTGGTTTAGATCTGTCTATTCCGGGTATGGGACCACCCACAATCTGTGGACTGTTATTTTAGGTTCGAACGTAATTGAGTTGTTGCAAGCGTGGCGAACGACGACCCTAGCGACACGCATAATGCCGTGTTTTACATGAATCAGATGGCGGCCATGAGAAATGACACTGAAAATTTACAGTAAATTGTGTTGATAAAAATAGTTAAGGGTGTAACTCTACAGTCGTCTAAGAGGAAGAAACCCCGCCTCACAGAAAGTTTCAAATAGCTTAACAATGACTTTGCAAGGTACCTTTAAACATATAGAAAACCGCTCCTTGAAAACCAAGCTTGAATAAGCTTGCTGACGAACTTAATGACTGCAGCAATGGAGCGATAACTAGCGATTACAAAAACAAATGCGAATACTTACTTATACGGAAAACTTGAATTTGAAATTCCGAGAGAGCCTCAGACACAAGATCCAAGACAAACTTCAATCGTTTCTTGAAATCCTTTTTAGATAAGTTTCACAAATATCCTTTTATCTATCTTATCCTTTCAGTCGACATATGTAGGTCTTTCTAACGCCATAAAACCAAACATTTCGCTGGAATAATGGCTCAAGCCTTCCTTTATTTCCTCCCCTAAACGAAACTGACGTGTATTGTACGATATGATTAATAACACATCATAATGATAGGAGGCTTTTTTGTAGCCTTTAACGATTTGTCCTGTGACATTCTTTTGATATGATGTAGGTCGAATGGGATATTGCAACAGTCATTATTTATTATAACACATTTGGTTTCGTGCGAGACTGCTGATGTCATAAAATACGTCAAGTAAGTATAGTTGTCAATTGGAAATGTAATGTGTGACGTTATTTTCTTTAATAAGTAAGAGTTATAGTTTCATACTATTTAACTCGACTACGGCGAAGCCAAATAAAGGTCATGATTTAGACCGGTACGTTTGATGGTATGTATGCTCATATATTCTTCATAACTTCTAAACTACTTATAACAATTTAAGAAATGAGGTATCGTTGGAAGCATCATGATCATCTGCTTTGCAAAACTTTATGAACAAATTATAACCTTAAAACAATTTAAATAAAAGAGTAAGTCGAAAGATAGTTGTGCACTGTTTGCACAAGCACTACTGAAATTTAAAGATATAATTCAGTTAGATTACCATCTAACCATTACCTCAATTTTACTATATTCAAATTAACGTCGGAACACAAAACACATTTTTTGGAACCCTTAGGTTATAGGCACAGTGACAAAGACAGAAGACCTAGTTTTTGTTTCAAATACCCGAACAAATAAATCCTTGGAGAATATTGTGGGCATAGGACTAAACTGACGAATTAAGAAAATAAACACTGTCAGTAAACGTGTTGATCACTTGACGACAATTTTTTTTTTTTTTGATACAGTTTGATACAATTTCTGCCAGAACAACTTTAATGAACGATGTGCAATAGAAACACAGAAGTGGCTTGCAATAACTGTAGACTGATTACAGATCACAAAATCATTAGTTTTAAGTCATCCTGAGAAACGTTGGTACTAGTTCAATTCTATCCGAATCAACTAATTACATTGCATTACACAGGGGTC